>OW386293.2:62478264-63078264 GCA_936432065.2 Rutpela maculata
ACTTGACCTCAGTATCTCGATGAGTATTTCATGATCAATTGTATCAAATGCTTTACTGAAGTCAAGTAGTGCCAATGCCGTTGCGTTGCCCTCGTCTGTTGCCTGAAATATATCACCTGTAATAGTTAACAGTGCAGTTGAGCAGCTATAACCTGGTCTGAAACCTGACTGCGTGGAAGGCAATATGTCGTATTTATTGATATGTTCTCTTAGTTGCATCTCCATTACTTTTTCCATAAGTTTAGAAAGAACTGGTAAAACACTTATTGGTCTAAGTTCAGAAAAAGCATTTGGAGAGGCTACTTTAGGAACAGGGGTTATTATAGCTTTTTTCCAAGCGGAAGGAAATTTTCCCTGTAGAATGACCGAATTTATAATATTAACTAAAATAGGCAGCAAATAAGGACAACAAAGTTTTAAAAATAATGCCGTTAAACCGTCGGATCCAGCTGAACAAATTTTTAAATTTGAGATAATATTTTGCAGGTCTTCAGTACCAATAAGTTTAAACGAGAATTTGAACTCACATAAATGATTCGTTGAGTAGTATTAATAATTGTTGATCGCTTCGGAGTCTTCCATTATTTGCGGTAACTCGTATTTAGCTTTAGTAGATATATTTAATAATTTGAGTTCCCTCCACAATTGCTTAGAATTTTTATTATCGGCGATATAATTAAAGTAAGCTCTCTTTTCGTTGGAAATGGCATGTGTTGTTAAGTTGCGCATTTGTTTATAATAGTTCCAATGTTGTGGTAGTTTAGTTCTCCTAAAAGTAATTTTTGCTTTGTCTCTTAACAACATCATAAATCTAACATTTTCGGTCATCCATGGTGCTTTTTTTTTTGTAATTTTGACAGTTTTTGTTGGCATATGTTGATCAAATAAAGCTAACAAATGATGATTTAAGTAACTGACTTTGGAATCTACATCAGGAATAAAAAAAATATTTTGAAGTGGAAGATCTTCTAAATGTCATTGAAATTTATCTGCATTAAAATTTTTAAAATCTCTAAACGTATATAAAAACGGTTCAACCTTAGGTATCGCGTATTGTATAGTGCACTGTACCAATTCATGATCCGATATATTGAGACCTCCTACGCTCGAAGTTAAAATGCTCTCTGGATCATTTGTTATTATTAGATCAATTAATGAGGCACCAGTACTAGCTAGTCGGGTAGGATCTTTCAAAATTTGTTGCATATTAAAAATCTCAAGCATAGATAATAAATACTCGGAGCTCGGATAGTCAACATGAAGAAGGTCAATGTTCAAGTCACCAAGACAGTAAATATTATCAGATATCTGCATGCAAATACTTATAGTCTCTTCAAGAGCATCAACAAAGTGCTTTGCATTCATTTGCGGAGGCCGGTAGCATACTCCTATAACAAAAATTTTATCCTTAAGACGTATAGAAATCCATATTTGCTCAATGATGTTTGAGGTATGAATTATGTTATACTGAAAATCACTTCTCAGATACAAGGCAACTCCTCCACCTCTGGTTAATTTGTCAGCACGTAATAGGGTATAGCCGTCAATATAAACGGAGTCATTATTTACAGAGTTGTTAAGCCACGTTTCTGTTAGGCAGAACAAGTCGATATTCGAATCTCTGAGAAAGTCCTGAAAAACGTCAAATTTAGGAACTAGCGAGCGGATATTTAAATGTGCCAATCTTAAAAAATTATGACTCATACTGAAATTGTGATATATGTATAAGAAATTATAAAAGATAAGATATAAGAGAAAAAGTTTTAATAAATAAATATATGTTTTGCAGCGTCGTTACAGAAAGATAATAACATACGAATGAATACACAAAAATGTTTTAATAAATAAACGAGTATCTTATAAAAAAATATAACAAAACGAGCCAGAAAGAAAACAGGAAAAAGAGATATATATATAACCATATGTATTATTATTCTTTTTTTTTTTTAACTTTTTTTTTTATTGTTACTTTTTGTATCACAAAACGAATTACTTTTTTAATATATTTCGTAATTGGTTCCTAGTAACTACTCTTTCAGGTTTCTTTGACACCTTCCTGGAATTTAGAGGGGACTCGCTCTGGATTGTATCCGAATTTTCTGCTATAGATGTCAAATTTCCACGATTATTAACGCAACCTGGGTCAGCTTCAGCTTCGAAGTCACTGCCTGGTATTAAGTTTACAGATACTAAATCTTCAGAATAGATGCTTTTAAGATCAGCAAGTGTGAATATTTCGCCGGCAATTATAAGTTTATTTTGTTTTATTTTAGTATGTAAGTTTTTAGACTTAGCTTTTTTCATGTATTCAATTAGTTGCTTTCTCTCTTGCCTATCCTCGTAAACCAAGTCGTCAGCAAAAATGATACCAGTATTTTTGAGTTTTGATAGATTGTTAAAGATCTCACTCTTTTTAAGGTATGAGATAAACTCTAGAAGTATAGGTTTTTGCTGAATATGTTTGAGCTGGTAACAGTTGTTAATATCTCTTACAGAAATGGCCACATCCAATTTTTCACGAATAAGCTTAAGAACTGCCTCCAAGGCTGGCGTGTTTTCGTTAACCTTTACGCCGAAGATGAAACAATTATTTTTACGAATTTTCCTTTCAGTTGACAGCAATCTTGTCTTCAATGCTGAATTTTCAGTTTCCAGTTCTTTAATCTTGTTTTCAAATTTTTCAGTTGTAGAATGCAAGTCTTGTTTAATCACGTTTATATCTCCCTTAATTTCTTTGAGAAGAGCAAAAATCTCGGCATTGGTAGGTTCCTTATTACCCATTTTAATTATTTCACATTAACGAGCCACCAATGGCCAATTAATAAAAACTGTTGGGCTCAACTACTAGATAATGGTGAAGGAGATATGTTAACTGTATAATTATAAGCTATTAGTGGAGAGAATTCTCCTGCCAAATACTAGATGGCGGGTGACGGCAGTGGGCTATGATGGAATTTTAGTATCCAAACAAAAACAAAAAGTGAGCAAAAACTCAGCTCTAGGTGGAATGTTTATGCATTTAGTAATTAAAATTACATTTTACTGGAATTGGTGCACAATAATGTCATACCTTTTGTATTGGAGTATACTAGGGTTAATTTAAAACCATCAGACGAAATCACAAATATAACTTTGAAGTTAAACCACACAAAAACTAAATTTTATCGCAGACGATTTACTGTGACATTCACTCGATACCAAGCCAACACATATTCTACGTATAGAATTATGCATAATTTCAACTAAAAATGTTTTACTCTTGAAACAAATATATCATAGATTTGAAAAAAGAAAAACTTTCTTTGAGAGTATCATATAATATTTAACTTAAACAGTGTATAGTCAAGCCATTTCCAAGTTCACACTAGATGGATCTACTTACAATTCGCTGACTTAGTCCTACCACAGGTCTATGAGAGTATTCGCCAAGAAATTCGTATATGCAATTAGAATATAAATGCTTCAGCACAATATCATCAGACTTTCTTAAATCATCAGGAGTCAGATGATAGACGAATAATTATAGTCAATTCTTGCTGTCGATATGAATTTGACTTAGAAAAATTAATTTCAAAAGGAAATAATCATGATTTTCAATTAATATAAATATAGGGCTGATTTATTATAAGAAAACCAAGTATTCAAATTAATAACATGATGTGCTTGAACCAACATTAGGCTGATTTATTACGAGAAAAATATATATTTGTACTAACAACCTGATATGTTTGGATTGACATTGGGCCTATTTATTGTGAGAAGAGCTTATATTTAAAATAACTAATATATTTGGATCGATGTTTGAAAACGTTTAATCTGATGTATATCATATTTTTAAATAAATAAACCATATATTCAGAAATAATCTAAAATATATTTAAAATAATGCAAATATTTCATTAATTAAAGTAAATGGTAATCTCAATAGAAACATTTACAGTGTATCCCAGCAAGTAAATGTAATATTTGTTTCTAAATCTGACAGTGTGTTACTTTAAATACACTTATCTTTAAATTAACTTTACTGAATAGTTACATTAAAAATAATTTCAAACAAATATTTCTCTTATTTTAACTTTAATGATGCTTTTGCCTATATACGAAGTTATCATTTTCTTGACTTGAATAATATTTATTTGTTCTAAAACATTTTTTTTTGTGCATGGATATATGTCTGTGTTTTTTCAACAATGTAACCCTTTCCTTCCCTTCCGGACAGCCTTGGCTTTAGATTAGGGGGTTGTCTACTATATGTGGTTTGTTTATGTTTATATGGTATGTGGCACCCTTATAACTTGTTTATTTTTTTCCCAATTTAAACCAAATTTTACTCAATTATAGAATAAGTTAGGATCTATACGTATGGTCAAATAAACATTCACCTCCTACAAATACAAAGACACCTGTGATATCAAAATAAATAATAAATAATAATAATAATAATTTATTCATCCAAGGAACTTATTGTTATACGATATGTCACTGTATAAGATGCACCGAATGCAACTTCAATACAATATAGTACTAAAAAAATAATTAAAAAAGTTCACAACAAATCATGATAATACATTTACAATCACAATATACATATATCAACACATTAAAATTCATAAATCAAAATTTCAAATATATATGGAGTTTGTTTTCATGCAAAATTATGCATCATAAAAACTCTTCCTCACTATATAGTATATTGAGATAAAAAATATGTAAGATTTATGAATAATCTCATATGTAACGATAATTTTTCTTTATGGATTGATCTTGTAGTAAAAGGTATCACCTTCAATTTCTATATAGTCCAGACACTTGCCCTTGCCCCTTTTATTTTTGGTAAAAAAATTTCGAAAAATTTTTTTTTATCATATACAATTAAACATCTAATGGATTCCAGAACTTCCCTCAACCCATCCCCCTCCATGTAACCCCATTAAATTATCATAGAACCAGTTTAAATTAGCACACATGCTTAAATGTTTTTGAACTTGAAAATCATATTTCCTTTGAATAAACTGCACCCTAAGCTACCCCTACTACTATACAATACTCCATCCTGCAATGACAAGCACCCTCGCCTCTCACAATATAAACCTTTATACTGCTACCGGAGATAAAATAGTTTTAAAAGGACTTTTTATTTACATTATTAATAAAATGCCAATTCCTTTTAACCCTTTAAGGTTCTCAGTCACTATATTAACCAGGCCCGATTTAAAAACGCGCGAACATTTTGAAATTATTTTGCACATTCCAAATAAAGCACATGGTAAAACAGTATATGGGCTATAGTTTCCCAGCACACTCTAATGATCATTTCGGTCAGTGCGCGGAAATTTTCAAGAAAGTGATCACTATACTGACTTGTGAGCCTTTAGATAAAATTAAAATTTGTAGATAGGTGCAGTGTTTCTTTATAAATAAGTTGGTGATAACTAAAACACAATTTGCAACAAAATATTGACCATTATTACATAATAAAATGATTGGATATAATAATTCAGAAGTTTGATCTACAATTTATTTATTTTTGAAGTCGATTTCTAAAAGTTCAAATTTTTATTTTCATTTCGTCGAAAATTGAGGTTGTATTCAATTTATATATTTTTTTAACTACAATAATGTTTTTTGCATTTTGAATAGCAATTTATAAGAACACTAGTATTATCTTTCTATTCCCAAGTTTTTGTATTTGGAAATATTTCCCGCTTAGAATATATTGTTATTTGAGAGAAAACGCGGATTTATAGTTCCAATTTTTTACAGATTTGTTCACTGGTTTGTAATTGTTAGTGATGTCGCAAATGCAACTTATTTGTTATTTCTGTTACACACTTATTTTGAGGAATTTTATAAATTTTCAAAAATTCGATGTAGTCAGTGGCGGACTAACAAAAATTATATTGAACAGAGGCATGTCGGTACCATCACAGTAAAACGTGTTCATTTACTGATGATTCCGCTTCCGCCTTTAAATATATTTTAATTCCAATAGGTATATATTATTATTTTCCCAAATAATAAAGCAAATATAAAGAAAAAACTTTTGTTTTAATTTTCTTTCAAATTACTGTTATGATTTTATTTTTCAAGTAAAAACTGATTCGTTAGGATTTTTTAGTAAAACTTGTTTTTTCAAGTAACAAATAATATATCTGTTCCTTTTCAAGTAAAAACCGCTTGGTTTTTATTTATTTTTTGTAGAAAAACTTTGTTTCTTTGTTTTTTTTAAGATGGTTAATAAATTAACCACAAATTAGCTATGTATGGGAAGGTACCGAAGTCATTTTACTAACCACCCATTTTTTCGAAAATTGTGCATAAAAGAATTTTTTGAGCTTCTCTGTACCCAACTTAATAAGTTCCTGACGCTAAATTTCGATTATTATTAAAAAAAAACTCTTATGCACTTTAAAGGGTTAAAGCAAATGTTTTAAACAGACAAAATAAACTGAGCATCTAGGTGATGTTATATATTAATGAAAAATACTATGTCTGAAAAGAAATTTCAATTACTGGACAATTACAATAACAAAATGGCGACATTTTGTTAAGAAAAATAGAAAAATGCACATTGTTTTGGTCATGACTTTTTTATTTTTTATGATACAGAAACAAACAAAAAATAATTTTAATTATCATCATGATTATGATCATGATTAATTATCTTTAATTCTGTTCCTTAGATTTTTTCTGGAAGTGACATAGTTTCGAAAATATTTAATATTTAAACTAAATATTTCATACTATAAACGTTCAAATGGCGAGGAAGCATTGCAACTATCATGTTCCTCGGCTCGATAACGGGGGGAAACCATTCTTCAGCCCTTTCACCTTTGGAAAATAAAATTATTTTTTTTGTGTGCCTGTGTTATAGATTTTTTCCTGAATTCATTGATATCCATTTCAAATATTTGTTTTTTTTATTTTATTTAATTTTAAAAACAATAATTATTGATTCTTATAGTTTGCACTAGTACTTATATCTATTAAGAAACAAAAGAGAGAATTAAAAGGCTATTATTCTTAAAAAGATAGTTATTCACATTTCATTATTAGACACATGATTTTTTTTCAATTATACAAGTGCAAATCGCACAATTATGTGTTAAATTCCTAGAAACGGCATTTGAATTTTACAAATATTGTTCAAAATGACCCACATCACAATCAATACATTTTCTTGCTCGCATAATTGTGTTACTCAATACATTCCTTAACATTTGTGAAGATATGCTATTAAAAGCTCTTCTAATTCTCAATTCGAGATCTTCAATGGTCATAAAAGGAGTTTTGTAGACCTGCCCCTTGATATAACCCTAAAGAAAAAAGTCTAATAGGATTAGAAGTAAGTTGTGGGCCATAAGCTTCATTGAGATAATCCATCCATAACAATGCGCTGTTATGGGGCGGTGCTCCGTCTTGCTGGAAATACAACAATTGGTATTGTGCTAGAGGAACTTGTTTGATTTCTTGCAAAATTTGTTTTTGTAAGAATTCGAGATACCTTTGTCCTGTCAACATACCTTGGAAGAATATTGGGCTAATGATTCGTGTTCCATAAATACCTGCCCATACATTTATAATAAAAATTTTTCTTGAAATCCCCCTTGTCTAAGTAATCTTTGATTTTGTTGGGACCAGTATCTTATATTCTGCCGGTTGAACATCGCATTATTTGTGAAACGTTCTTCATCGGAAAAAAAGATGTTGAAGGCAAAATTATTATCTCTTTAAAACTTACTAATTAACCACTCGCAAAACACAATTCGACTTATAGAATCTACTTCGTACAAATGTTGGTACAGATTGTACTTTAACGAGCGGTAATTATATTTGTTCAAAATTCTTCTTACTGTTTTCCAATTTGATCCTATTTCCCTAACAGAGGCTGATTGATTGCAGCTGACGGTTCCTAGTACATTAATCTTTAACTCTTCTCTGAATTCTTGATTTTGGACACCTGGCTCTCACCGCATTTTTCTCTCCAATTTCTTGAAATAACAACGTGACGAATGTCTTCTTTCAGGAAATCTCTGAGCATACATTTGATCTACAAGCACAGAATTTTTTCGACATTCGCCATAAATTAATATCATGTCCTTTTTTTCGTTATTGGTGTAGTTCACGTTAAGAAATATCAATAATGGACTGAAATCTTTCGCTAACAATAATTGTTTACAAATGTCACCTTTCTTTTGTTTTATAATAATGTATCGTAGTATCGTACATAGTATCGTAGTGCAAAGGCAACTATGTCAGTGGCGGCTGGTGAAATTTCAATATTTTTTTTCTCGTCTGTGGCGCATGGGACCCATACGAAATATGGGAAATAACATCTAGAGAAGCACTTCTCTAAAGACCTCTCAAAAATTTTGACAAAGCAGTTTGCGAAAAAAAATTTTAAAATTCGGTTGCCCTCCCTGTCCCTAGTAGCGCAGGAATTTTAGTCAAAATATTGCTTCTAGCCGGAATTAATTATTGTAAAGCTGAAAGTTTCCAGGATTATAGTTTTGATCCAGGACAACACGTAGCAAAAAGTCCCCTACTCTCCCCCGTCGGCTTCCCTGTTTTTTCGGAGCAACAAAGGCCTAAGTTGAAAAAATTGCAGAGCTGGCTATAAAGTGCAACAGAAAGGTTATTACTGGTTCGATTTGGGTCAAAATGATCATAAAAGATTAGGAGAAGCATATCCGTTCATATTTCAGATGTTCCATGCATATTTTTGTTCATAATTTTCCGTTCTGGTTCTGTCAACATTTCAAAAATTTAAGAAAATTTAAAAAAAATAAAAAAAATTCCGAAATGGAGCCATTGCGGATAAATGGAGACTCGGAGGGTAAAATGTACCCCAATAAACATTTCTCGTCATACTTTGGGATTTCCATTGGTATGTCTACCTTCTCTGTAGCGTCACCCGTTACGGAGTTACGCCACTTTGAGTGTCGCAACGGCGACACTCGGACATTTAAGTCCGTTCATTGTTGCGTCTATCACGTCTACTCTAAACAATCAAGAAGGCGCAAGACGAGCTGTACCCTGAGTTCATTAACTTTGACATTTCTTTATCTTATTCCTAGGGTGAAAATCGAGTAATATAGGGGTTGAAAAAGGTGAAAAATGAAAATTTGATATAATACGTAATTTTCATTCCAAAAGTATTATGGGTTTTTGAGGTTGCTGATTTCAAATTTCAGCATGCCAAAAGCCTAGAATTTATTCTTAGGTTAAAAATAGAGTGAATTAGTGGTTGATGGGGGTATAGAAATAAAAAGTTGAAAAAATACGTAATTTGAATGGTAAAGAATATCAAAACAATGGAGAGGGTTATGTGTTGTATTTAGCAGTCATCTCCCAAAATAATGGCGGAACAACTACTCTTAGATTAGGCTAAAAAATATCACTGTTCTTGCAAAGAATATACACCATCATACCATCATAGAGCATATAAATGCTAAAAAATGACATAAAAAATGAAGATTTGAAAGTTTGGAATTATGTAGAATTAGAGTGACTTAAAGTTCACTCCTTTTATCAAAGTACATATGAGTGTAAAAACTACCTTTAGATAAAAATAAAATACATGATTATCATTAAAGTATGGAAAATGTGTAAGTTTTTGTTTTATAAATTTTTGAAAACTAAAGTGACTTTAACGCCTCTCATGAACTTTATTTTTATATTAGGGTGGTTTTCCTCTATCTAGAGATTGCTTAATCACCTCAGAGTAGAAAGTCCTTTGTGATATACCAAAAATCTATATTTAAATACAATACGTTTGCGCTTAACTACTTTTTGCATGTATTTATTGTTACCACAGATCAGGGATGATTTACCCTATTTTAGGGTTGTTTATTCGCTAAAGGCTTAAAATTTTGAGGGCACATGGGCTTTTCTGAGATTGAATTCGAACTTGAACTCAACAAAGTTCAAAACCCCAAAAAATATAATTTCAGAATCTAAATTACGTATTTTTTCAACTTTTTATTTGTACTTTCAACTACCAATTCATTCCATTTTCAACCTAAGAATAAATTCTAGGCTTTTGGCATGTTAAAATTTGAAATCAGAAACCTCAAAAACCCTAGGATTGTACATTAGGAGTAAGGAGTACTTTTTGCATGTACTTATTGTCACCATATTATATGAGGGTCGATTTTACCCTACTCCAAGGGTGTTTTTTCGCTCTAGCTCAAAATTTTGAGAGTGTCTGGGCTTTTCTGAGGTCGGATTCGAATTCAGCGTCGAAAAATACATTGGACTACTCGAGGCGAGTTCCAGGATCAGGACTTTTTTTGCTTGCTTCTTCTGACCCAAATTTTAAAGCCTCCACCTTTAAAAAAAAATTCTGTATCAAAACTGAATTTAGCATATCCAAATACTTAACTCTACCAAGTTTCGTAAGTTTTTATCGATTACAGATTACAGATTTTTGACGCCTGTTTTAAGAAAAATCACCACTGTGGGCCGTCGCACTGCGACACTCAGAGTGGCGTAACTCCGTAACGGCTGATGCTACAGAGAAGGTAGACATACCAATGGAAAGCCCAAAGTATGAAGAGAAATGTTTATTAGGGTACGTTTTCCCCTCCGAGTCTTCAATTATCCGCAATGGCGCCATTTCGGAATTTTTTAAAATTTTTGAAATGTTGACAGAACTAGAACGGAAAATTATGAACAAAAATATGCATGGAACATCTGAAATATGAACGGATATGCTTCTCCGAAGCTTTTATGATCATTTCGACCCAAATCGGACCAGTAAGAACCTTTCTATTGTACTTTACAGCCAGCTCTCCAATTTTTGCGACTTAGGCCCTTGTTGCTCCGAAAAAACAGGGAAGCCGACGGGGGAGAGTAGGGGACTTTTTGCTACGCGTTTTCCTGGACCAAAACTACAATTCTGGAAAATTTTCAGCTTTACAATAATTAATTCCGGGTCAAAACCTAGAGTTCCTGGGCTATAGAGACTCCTGTTTAGTTTTTTTTTTGTCATAGACATTTGACTTTTCATAAAAATACAATAGGTTTTCGAGTTTATGAAAATATTTTTATTATTAACTGAGATCCAACGAATTGAAATGTTGTAATTTGTTAAATTGTAAATTACAAAATTAGTTAATAATGAAAATATTTTCATAAACTCCAAAACCTATTGTATTTTTATGAAAAGTCAAATGTATATGACAAAAAAAAAAATAAATTAAACAGGAGTCCCTAGAGTCAGGGAGAGCAACCGAATAAATTTTTTTCGCAAACTGCTTTTTCAAAATTTTTGAGAAGTGCTTCTCTAGATGTTATTTCCCATATTTCGTATGGGTCCCATGCACCACAGACGAAAAAAAAATATTGAAATTTCACCAGCCACCACTGAACTATGTTAAAGTTCAATAAAAATTATTTTGAAAGTGATTTTTTTATTTTCAAGTAAATTAAATAAAATAGAAAAACAAATAGATTTGAAATGGAATATCAATGAATTCAGAAAAAATTCTATAATTTATTGAACATTATCAGCCACCATCATAATACTAAGAAATAGAGATACGCTCTCACGCATACCTCCCCTTACTGCAGTTCCCGCTGTTACGTCATGTAAAAGTCAACTAGTTCAGCAGTCAATTTTTAATTTAGATGTAAACTAAAATTACCTTAACCGAAGTGTTTAGAAGCTTATCCCTTAATAAAATAAAAATTTACGACTTTTTTGGTTGTTCGAGACAAAAGATAGAGCCAAAAATGTGAGAAAATTGTAAAATACTAGATACAATTATTTTTTCGTTTAACTCGCTCTAACTAAAAAACAGGACAACGAATTAATCTCAAATTTTTACCGTGTGATGAATCCATATTTGTTAACAAAATGTGTTAACATGAAGGTCAAGTTTTAATAAGTGTAGAAAATATGATTTTTTTTATAAGGCTATGTCGGTAAACAGTGAAAATTTACAGGTGGGAATACAACAAACGAGAAACTTTTTTGTCTTTCGAAATAGATACCAAGTATATCGAGGGCATATGAAGATAAAGGATGGAGCTAACTTTTTTTCTAGTCTTCGAGAAAATTGCAATTAAGTATACGGAATGCCCTCGCGAACAATACAGCGCAGAGAATGCGGTGTGAGAACTAATGTACGTTAGTGTTGTTTAATGAAATCGAATTCAGATTTTCTTGAGATTTTTCAGCAAATCAATGGAGGGTTATTAAATATTTGTAATAATTACCACGAGAGACACATTGATATGTCCCGCGCTATTAAGTCATACTGCGAAAACGCTATTTTGCAAATGCAAAATGTTTTTCATGATAAAAACATTAAAGAATCCGGCAATTTATCTTGAAATAACAGAATAAATATTTCTCATTCTTGACTGTTTGTCTATTTTCCTGAATAACGTTAGATAAATGCACGTTTCATAATTAAACTAATTAAAGTAGTATATTATTTATTACTACTATTTATTGTGTTTAATTAAATGAATTAACATTAAAACAAAATAAATAGCTTACACGTTGAAAAATCAACGGTGCAAAAGATCATATTATGTGCTTGCACCAATTATTTTGGAGGTGTTTTCACAAACATATAAACCCACAACGGCCTTATGCAAAATGAAAAGTGCTGACAAAAGCAGTCATAGAATTCTATGATATTAAAAAGTAAAATTGCCTGTAATCAGCTTTGTAGGTCTTATATTACGGTTTTCGATGTATTTTTAGGTAGATATTGGACATGTAGCTGCCGCCGGCGCGGGCTCGATTTGAGGTTGACTAGAGGGTGAAGCTATGCGCACAGCAGGTCAAAAGCTGGTACTCGTACCGAGCGTATCTTATATTTCATAGTATCATGAGCCACCACCTTCCCATTTGAAAAAAAAGTTTTCGATAAAAAGTGAGGAGGTTTCATAAATATTAATTAGTTATTAATAGGCCAGGCGACAAGTAAAAAAAAAAGCCTCAATAAGGAAATAATTAGTGGAAAGCTGTGGTGCTTTAATTGCTTTATTTGGACCCAGATATTACTCTCCCAAGTTTTCCCCCTCGAGCGAAGTCGGCGTTGGCCCTTCTGGCCCTAAGAAGGTACCATTTTTCGGTTTTTTGCAAATATCTCCGAAACCATCAACTTTATCAACAAAATACCTATTATAAAATAATCTAGAGTAAATTTGCTACAAAAAAGTTCTTTACCGTTTGTCTCTAAAGTGAACCGTTACGATGTTACGACCATTCAAAGTGGAACCCTTTTTGATTCTTGCGGAAAAGTTATCGAAATCATATGCCATATCAAAGTTTCTATATGTTCCTCATTATTCTTCAGCAGTGTTACGAATTTCATTTTGCCCTGCCTGAAAAACGAAGACGTTGTATCGCACCCACTAAACGCATGCAACAAGAGGATGTTTTCTTGCACACACGGCAGGAGATTGAAACTTGTTGTGCAAAATGTTGTTGTTTGGTTGAACCTTTGCCGGGTTTCATAAAATACATTTTTGTGGAGGGTGGCACACGAGCCGCCAAGATGACCAGGATATCTATATCTTCAGCCACTATAATGACCGAATTGTCGGGCCGAGATAACTCGAGTGCGGTGGTAACGATGAGCACATCGGCATCTTCTGGAGCTTGTCTGGTTTCGATTCCATTGCTTTCGAATTTGACGCGCAACAAGTCGATCAATCTACATTTGTTTGTGTCATTACACAAAAACTTTGCTTGTGGCATAGGTGCCGTCATGGACTCATCAAAAAAAACATTAGCAGCATCATGCTTGTGCGATCGTCGAAGACGTTCAGCGGACTTGGTACTGCGAGCTGCTGGGTCGTCAGGATACCCATCGAAAATGATGACACTGTTTTTGAAGTATCTTTTGACGTAATTCACATATTTGGCGCTAATGTCAGCAAAAGTATCGGTTTGGCGCCAAATTACACGGTGCAGAAGATATCGATAACTTTTCCGCAAGAATCAAAAAGGGCTCCACTTTGAATGGTCGTAGCATCGTAACGGTTCATTTTAGAGACAAACGGTAAAAAACTTTTTTGTAGCAAATTTACTCTAGATTATTTTTCATAATAGGTATTTTGTTGATAAAGTTGATGGTTTGGGAGATATTTGCAAAAAACCGAAAAATGGTACCTTCTTAGGGCCAGAAGGGCCAACGCCGACTTCGCTCGAGGGGGAAAACTTGGGAGAGTAATATCTGGGTCCAAATAAAGCGATTAAAGCAATTTCCACTAATTATTTCCTTATTGAACTACCTGTCGCCTGGCCTATAATGAAATTAAACGAAAAATTATATTTTTCCTTTGGACTTTACCCAGTGTCGGATTATGGGTGCAAGGGCCCACCGGGAAAAATATGTAGAGGGGCCCCAGAAATCTGGAGGTGTACCCCCCAGCGCCTCAGGTACAATTTCAGAAAATTAATGTTAAATTGTAGGAAAAAAATATATAAATTTAAGACTTGGTAGCACGAAAACAATTTTTATGTTTTCTCTGAATGTCAGTACATAATTTTAAAATAAAGTTCATTTATACATAAAAAATAAACATACACAAAAAATAGCTTTTTATAAAATATATAAAACAAAAAACTCTTAAAGTTAATATTAAAGAGGAAATATGAACAAACGAACCATTATGCGCACAATAGGTAACATAAATATATTTCTTTTAAAAAATGTTAAATATTTCACTAAAATAAACTTATTGTTTCGTTATTTTAAAACTGAAAGTAGTGCAAAAAGTTTCTTTAGTTTTTCAGCCAGGGTATCAATTATTAATTCATAATCCAAATTTTCTAATAAATCCCATTCAACACATAATTAGAAATTCTTTCAACCTCTTCTGACCCAATAACAATCTTAATCTATTGAATATAATTTTGAGCTTACTAAAAACTTTTTCGCAAGACACTTGTGTACAAGAGAGGGTTAAAAGATATTTATTTATAAGCAATATACAAATTGGAGTATGCCACACAGTGAAGATTACATTTTTCTAAAATCTTTAGACAGCAGACAAAACAGCCTGAACAAGAATCATTTAAATGAATATGTTTTTTTAAATCAGCACTATTTTCATTTTGGTTATTGCTGCTAACAAAACTTGAAGCATCTTCATCATCACTATGTATAAATGTTTGTCATCTTGATTTTGGGCTGATGATGAGCATGACTGATCTTTTAAAAGTGTAAAATTTTGTGCAAAACTGATAAGCTCATTCTTGATTAAAGATGCATCACGTCCTGTCAATAGAGATATTGTCGTGAAAGATTTTGATACAAATTTTTCAAGTGCAGTTTGAATTTATTTAAAATTTCGTGGATCAAAATAATAAAATTGTTTATTGGTGTTTTGATGATTTAAAAATCTGTTTTTTAAACTTTGCGTAACTTGATTAATAATTAATTTAAATATTTCTATTTCAAATTTTTTCGCTGGTCCTTGGCTATTAATTATATCGCTGTCATCACACTCTGCATCATGCATTTTTTTCTTTTCCTATTTCGAGTTTCAGGAAATTCTGTTTCTATTGTTTCTAGGTATATGTCAGTATCTCAAATTGTTGGTTTTCATTTACAAAACTTATATATTTATTAAGTTTACATAAAATTTCTGGAAACATTTCATATAATTTGTTTATACACTCATGAGCAAAAGTATTGCATATTTTTAATATTTGGTGCTACGTGAAAGCTTCTGCGTATTTACAAATATTTTTAGCCACAACGTAAAAACACATTGCTTTGAATAACAAAAATTGTTATCATGAACTAATTTAAGGTAAACAACCAGCTCCCCACTTAAAAAGAAAAATTTTTGGTGTTTCAATTTTTTTTTTACTTCGTCGTTTCAGAGATAATGTTACATTATTTCACACAGTCATACACGGAGTGTCGACATAAACGTGTATTAGGTACTGATCTATCAAATGGAATGTAGGCCTAATTACAGCCAGCCGGTGGCTGCACAAGTCTTTCTTTTATATAAAGAGGGTGTGAAACAAATGGAAATATTGGCATGCTTTCATATGCACTAATCGACTTTTCCGTATTCTATTAAATTATTTTAAAAATTCAAAATATGCAATACTTTTGCTCATGAGTGTATTTTTTATGGCATTTTCGATTATCTGAAGAGCACGATTAAAATCAAGCCCTGCTGTTTGTAAGAAATTAGGTACAGGTGTGAGATGCTGGAAAATGCTCATAAAAATAAAAGCTGAAACTAAAATTTCATAGTTTGTCCAAGCATTCAACAAGCCGTTGGCTTCGGAAGATGTTTTCACATCGAATTCATTACCTACAGATATTTCATGCAGACAATAAAAGGATTGGAATAATATTCTTTTTCCTAGTTGTCAATAGTATCGAATATAGATGATGCATTTGATTTGGTCTACTAATGAGTGTTACTATTTTTTTTTAAACGTCGAGATGACCGTCGAGTTGTATTTTCAAGAGGTCTTCCATAAACTGTTTCCCTTATATGATTCGCTCATAAAGACACCAGTTCTATTTATCAACATAAACAAATTTTTACATGTAGCACAACATTCTGTAGTGTCACAAACCACTAAGTTTAAAACGTGAGCATAACACCATGTATATAACGAAAATGGTGAGATATTTTTTATTTGGGCCTGAAACCATTGTACTGTTCTGACACATTGGCAGTACCATCGAAAAAACATTCAATAATATCTGCTACGTCTAAATCAAGTCGACTTAGTTCTTCTTTAACCCTTTCGGGACGCCAGCGGACTGCGCTTGCGGATTTGTCTGTCTGCAACCGCGAACTGTAGCTTTTTCAAATAAGTACGGCTTAACAAACTCAATATTTTTATGAATTGAGGGGAAATATCAATAAAAAACGCTCATAATAGAAATAAGACTTTTATTTACCTACATAAAATATAATAATGTACACTAGCAATTAAAAAAAAAAAAAAAATTGAACTAACGGTGGGAGGAGTAAGAAATGGGTTAAACCAACAATGTGTAATAGGCGGATACATATGTTTCCAATAATTAAGTGCACCTCTTGTCGTTCGTAGATATCCGGTTTCCGCCGCGAAAGGGTTAAGTGCATTAAAAAAGTTCCACAGCACTAGATTTGTGTACATTTGCCAAAGAAAACAATATTTCTTTAATTTCTCCTTTGTAGACATATCTTTCGACAACAGTGCACTGTTTCCGCACTGTTCTATTGTTCAGGGGCCCCAAAATTGGTTTCCCGGTGGTACAATCCGACGCTGACTTTACCTACTGTAGAACAAATTTTAGTATTCCAACACACTAGATGAATGTCTTAAAATCCTTAAAAAAACTAAACATCGACTCAAATATTTGTGAAAGTCTCAAGGTATACTCAGAATGTTGTCTTGAATCCAAATATGGAAAAATATACAGGGTGTTCCATTTAAAAATCGAAAATTGTGGTCATTTCCGGGTAAACCGGAAATGGTCTCATACCGTTTTTGATGTCCAAAAATCCATTTTTAAGTATAGAAGTGAGCCACTAGCCTATGGCACCCAGTATAATACAAAACTTTTATATAATAAAAGTGGCATATTTAATTAGTCCAGTCAATGAATATATTGTAGAATGCATGGAATATGTGAGACTTTTTGACTTCAGAACTTTGTTAGGAGTAGTTAGTAGGTAAACATACTATAAAAGTCCCCGCCCTGGGAGGTGAGCTTACGGTGGGAGGGAGGGGGGAAGTTACCATTTTTGGATTTTTCGATATCTCGAAAACGGTGGACTCTAGAAAAATATGTTCTAAACAAAAATGAAAGCTAATTAAATTTTCTATAAAACTGTTTCCATACATATTTGTCGAATTTCCAACGGTTTTCGAGATATACGTTATTGAAAATCGATAAAGGATCGTGGGAGACGCTAGAAGCAAATGTTTGACAAAAAAAGTTAGGACTAAATGATTTTTTCGGAAAGTATCGATATTCAATCACGTATATCTCGAAAACCGTTGGAAATTCGACAAATATGTATGGAAACAATTTTATAGGAAATTTAATTAGCTTTCATTTTTATTTAGAACATATTTTTTCTAGAGTCCACCGTTTCCGAATATAATCGAAAAACCCAAAAATGAGACCTTCCCCCCCACCTCTCTACGTAAGCTCACCTCCTAGGGGCGGGGACTTTTAGTATGTTTACCTGCCAACTACTCCTAACGAAATCCTGAAGTCAAAAAGTCTCGCATATTCCATGTACTCTACACCCTGAGCATTCATTGACTGGATTATATAAGAAGTATCCTACTAGTGTTTAATATGGAAGATTGTAAATAAAACATGCTATAGCACCTTATGAGAAATTAGGCGAACTAGATTTGTTGAGAATTTGTCCATTAATTTACCACTATTTAGGAAAACTCACACGCAGAGATATGACTTCTTTTCGCCCCTGAAATATACAATCAGTTACCTCCTGACTTGAAAAAAATAATAGAATTAAGCAAATATAAACTACATATTAAGAATTTCATTAAACAGAATTATGACATACTTACTAAGATATTTTAATCTCTAAGATTATATAATATTAGTAATGTTGTAATTTTTTAAAACTAAAATTTGTATAACTATTTTAAAATAAATTTTAGACGATAGGTCACTGGAAACTTTCTTCATGGAAAGTTAATGTCAATGATGCTACAATAAAACAAAATTTACAATTTTCGGTTTAACCGAAAATGACTTTGATTTTGGACTTTTAAATGAGACACTCAGTATTATATCACAAAATATTGAAGAAAATTACATTCTAAGACTCATTTCAAATATTAATAAAGATGGCGATAAAAAATAAAGAAAATATTAATGAAATACTAATTATTATCAATTTATATGAAAAGTTGCTAGAACCTTTTCTTCCCAAATTTTAATTTTTTTTCAGCTACAATGTTTTTGTTCTTTTTAGGTGCCATTTCCTGTAAACAGGTGGCATTCACCCTCTATAATGTCAATCAGAAAGAAGATGTCTTGAAGAGGATACACTAGCTGCAACCAAAGACGTACAAAGACCACGTGTACCCTTTCCAAACCCCGCGCGTCGCCAAACGTATCTACCGAACGGTGTGGAAGCTATGACATACGCTCCCGTTTTTCTCTACTGTCTCAGCCACTGCGGGTGTGGTACATAGCGGCGAATTAATTGCAACGCTAGTTGCCTAGAATGTCGTTGATATCCATAAGCGCCCACAAATGTTGCTGAATGGATACTGTATATTATATAAATAAAATCTGTGTAGTACTTATATGGCGAAAGTTACCAATATTTTTTATAGTTAGAAAACTAATAAAGTATGTATAATGAGAGTCTGAAGTGCACTTATAAGCAATTTACTTAGATCAGTGGAATGGAGTTGTTTGAGGACAAGAAATTACTACAGCCAGCGGTCATAGCGGAATTGTTTGTTGCTTATTATTAAAATCATTTTTATTTTTTCCCCTAGTTTGAAATAATGCTCATTATTTAAATGTGCCTTTATCAATGCTTCAAGAAGTAGTTATTTTGTATATTTATATAATGATAAAAAATATATAAAGTGTGAACAAAACATTTAGTCAAGAGGAGGCCAACTACTACCATAGGTACCATGATACTATGAAATATACTGGTACGAGTACCAGCTTTCGACCTGCTGTGTGCATAGTCAACTTCAAATCGAGCCCGCGCCGGCGACCATTTACCTAAAAATACATCGAAAACCATAATATAAGACTTAGAAAGCTGATTGCAGGCAATTTTATTTTTCAATATCATAGAATTCTATGACTGCTTTTGTCAGCATTTTTCATTTCGCATAAGTCCGTTGTGGGTTTAAATGTTTGTGAAAACACCTCAAAAATAATTGGTGCAAGCACATATGATCTTTTGCACCGTTGATTTTTCAACGTATTTATTTTGTTTTCATTTAATATCAAATTTTAATTCATTTAATTAAACACAATAAATAGTAGTAGTAAATAACAGAATGGGTAAACTCCCGGAGTTTTGATTACTCCGAAAGTTTCCAGGAAGCTTTCCTGGAAACTTTCCATTGGGAATATTCAGAGTCTATGATGAAATTTGATTCGTGAAGATCTAAGCTTCATTTTGATACCAAATAAGTGCATATAAATATATTATTTACATTACTTTTACAGACTTTTACCAAATAACTGATTTTATATGACACCCGCTATATGTGCCCTGTGCTATATGAAGAATATGGAGCAATTGGGTGGTTACCCAGTAATTTATTTTGTTTGACTTATTAGATAATTAAATATAAATAAAATAATTTATAGAATATGATAAGATAAGATACTTTATTGGTGCTCATTATACAAAATAGTATTTACACAGGTCAAAAGGGAAAAAATATAAAATGATAAAACAATACATGTAAGAAACAAATGGTAGATACAATACAGTAAAACATACTAAAATAGATAAAAGCAATATAATATATAAGAAATAATTGGTAAATACAATATAGTAAAACATATTAAAATGGATAAAAATTTAAAAATTATAATTTTGAATAAAAGCATGTGCAGATTAAGTATGTAAAACAATTTTAAAATAAGTATGAGTAAAAGGTGGACATGAAACATTCTCAATTACAGACTATGTTTAGTTATTATTTAAAGCTATACATACGGGCGCACAAGAGCTTTCGTAATTATATTGTAAATAATTTGCTGTTTAAAAATTCTTCTGTGCTATAGAAAGCATTTTTTAATAGATACTGCTTGATTCTACTTTTAAAAGATGTTAGCGACAGGAGTTTTATTTCAAGTGGTAAGGCATTGTAGAGATGAATGCCCCAAAATGTCGTACCAACAATAGGTATCATCCAGATCATTCCTATTACGTGTGTGTCCAGATTCATTTTGATATGCAGTAGACATTGGTAAATGTACGCGCAAGGAACTGTTAATATTTTTAATTCAATAAATTTGGATTTACAGTTGTCTCTGAATTTGAGACCCGCAATAATTCTTATTGCTCGACTCTGTAAGGAGAACACATCAGCAGTAGAGCTAGCATGTCCCCACACAAGTATAGCATATGATATTACGGAATAAACGAGACTGTGATATGCAGTGATAAGGATTCTTCTAGATACCTGATGAGTCAAACTGCGAAGTAGGTATATTTTTCTTGAAATCTTCCTACATACATGATCTGTATGACTATTCCATAATAATTTGCTGTTCAAATAAACACCAAGAAACTTAACTGAATCTGGATTATCAAATTGATCAATTTTTTTAAGACTAAAAATCATGGTCTCAGTCTTAGTGATGTTGAGTTAACTTATCTATAGCCAAGGTGGTTGATAATTTATTTCGAAATCCAAATTGACTTGGACTAAATAAATTTTCACTTTCAAAATGATCTGTTATTTGCTGTTTTAAGGACGATTCATAGATTTTAGCTATTGATGGTATGACAGAAATAGGCCTGAGATTTATATAATTTTTTTTGTAGATGGGTACAACTTTTGATATTTTTAAGCAATCTGGGAATATACTATTTGCTAGACTAATATTTATTAATGTTGTTAAGGGTAGTAATATAGAAAATTTAATGGATTTAATTATTTGTGTGCTAATATCATACACATCCTTGCTTTTTTTGTTTTTAAGATTATTTATTATTGTAAGAACTGTTTCATTAGATATCAAAGTGAAATTGAAAGTGTTAGGTGGTGTACAATTATCCAAAAAATCTGTATATATACTGTTACAAGTTGGTAGTTCCTTGACTATCTTTGAGGCTGCATTAGCGAAGTATGTATTGAAATCATTTGACGTAATTTTATTAGTAATATGAGGAGCATTAGGCTTACTACTATTAATGATTTTCCACATGGCTTGTTGTGGATTGTTGTGTGAAGTTATAAAATTATCGTGGGCTTTTATTTTACTTTTTCGCAGTTCTTTTGTATAGAAAGATCTAAAAGTTTTAAAAGTAGTTGTATTATCAACAGTAGGATGTAATTTAGAATATTCATGTAATAATTGCAGATGGTTTCTCATTTCACGTAGATCGTTGTTGAACCAATTAATTGATTGCTTTTTTTCGGTATTTATTACTTTTGATTTTATCGGAAACATAATATCAATTGCATCAGTTATGACACCGATAAACATTTCAAATCTTTTGTGCACGCTCAAGTCACAGCAATATACAAAACTCCAATCTTGTGTCAAGAGAAAATTATTTAAGTTAGCAAGTCCTTCATCATTTAAAGTACGGTAGTTTATTCTTATACTGTTTGATTTTGTTTTGACATTAGTTTGTAAGTGTATGGCAAGATAATCAGAAAGCTTGGTGTCAACGACATTAACTTTATAGTTGTTGGGATACACATTAGTAAAAATGTTATCCAAACAGTTATTGATTCTGGTATTAGCTTGAGTTGTGGGTGCAAGGCCAAAAGATTCAAATATGTTTGTTAGGATTTGCGATAAATATGTGGATTATAAAATTGAAAATTTATGTAAATGTCATATGTAAGTCGTAACTGTGCAGAACGGGAAATGTAGAAGGCAAGACAGAAATAACATCTAATTCTCATATTATAGTTATATTGAATTAAAAGTGCAAAACAAATAAATAAAATAATAACAAGAAAATAATACCAAAATAAATTAAACCATCCACTATAGCACAACATAACATTCATCATAATTTTATTAAAATAACACTAAAACTATTAAATATCTTATAATTTGTAAAAGAATAAAAGTATATTCCTTTTTAATCATTTTCGTTTTTAATGTAACAGAAAAAAATGCTAGATATTATTCATCGAGAAGCGATAGTGCATGTAAACAAATAAACGTAACTTATCATATGTCTGTCAACTCATCCTTGATCATAGCCAATGGCACGAAATTAGAGAAATTCTGTGCCACTACCAATAGTAATAATCCCAGTGGTGACCATATGAAACCCTACGTCATCAAACATCCGATTAATTTTTGATAATTTCGAAAGAATATCAACAAATTAAAACTGGAATTCCGGCGTTTGAGGTTATGTTAGATCATCGTGGCGGCAATTTCAAATTTATGAGAACAACTAAATATTCGTGAAAAATTTGGATACTTTCCCGGAATTTTGGAAACTTTCGGAATATTCAAATATTTTAAAGGAAACTATCATTTTATTAAAACTCCATTCCGGAAACTTCCGAAAATTTCCTGGAAACTTTCCAATGGAAAGTTTCCTTGACCCATCTCTGGTAAATAATATACTACTTTAATTAGTTTAATTATGAAACAGTGCATTTATCTAACGTTATTCAGGAAAATAGACACTCAAGAATGAGAAATATTTATTCTGTTATTCTGAGATAAATTGCCGGATTCTTTAATGTTTTTATTATGAAAAACATTTTGCATCTGCAAAATAGTATTTTCGCAGTATGACTTAATTCAATAGCGCGGGATATATCAATGTGTTCTCTCATGGTAATAATTACAAATATTTAATAACCTCCATTGATTTGCTGAAACATCTCAAGAAAATCTGAATTCGATTTCATTAAACAACACTAATGTACATACATTAGTTCTCACACCGCATTCTCTGCGCTGTATCGTTCGCGAGGGCGTTCCGTATACTTAATTGCAATTTTTTCGAAAACTGTTAATCCTAGAAAAAAAAGTTTCAAATAAAAAAGTTAACTCCATCCTTTATCTTCATATGCCCTTGATATACTTGGTATCTATTTCGAAAGACAAAAAAGTTTCTCGTTTGTTGTATTCCCTCCTGAAAATTTTCATTTTATCGACATAGCCTTAGAAAAAAAATCATATTTTCTACACTTATTAAAACTAGACCTTCATATTAACACATTTTGTTAACAAATATGGACTCAATTTGAGATTAATTCGTTGTCCCGTTTTTTAGTTACAGCGAGTTAAAGAAAAAAATAATTGTATCTATTATTTTACAATTTTACATTTTTGGCTCTATCTTTTGTCTCGAACAACCAAAAGAGTCGTATTTTTTTATTTTATCGAAGGATAAGCTTCTAAACACTTTGGTTAAGGTAATTTTAGTTTACATCTAAACTAAAAATTGACCGCTGAACTAGTTGACTTTTACGTGACGTAACAGCGGGAACTGCAGTAAGGGGAGGTATGCGTGAGAGTGTATCTCTATTTCTTAGTATCATGCATGGGTACAGATTTTGTCAAATTTCTTAAATTTCAATTTTACTTTTAAATATAAACTTGCAGTAACTTTTAACGAATGTCAAATAATTTGTATTTAAATCTTTCGTTGTAGTACAGGCAATGAAGTTAAAAATTTCATGCAATAACAAAAATATACATGGCCAGTTGAAACCTTGCAGCTGCATACGTAATAACAATTACGTATATTTGACAAACAAAAAATTGTTTGGGTAAATCACATGATCTGTTTGTTGATATTATCTTTAGTTTCGATTTTTACAACCAAACAATGCCGCGCGAAACGCAAAAAAAGTTATTTGATAATTTTTGGAGAAATAAAAAAAATTGTTACGTAATATTTTATTATAAGATAATAGACCGTGGGATAGTGACAGATTTTTTTAAACGTTTGGTTCCTATCTGGCCTTTTGGGAGCCTTTTGTGCCTGATTTGTACTAATCATTTTCGTGTTTATCAAACGGTTATCCAGCGGAAAACAAAAAAGAAAATTTCATGAAAATGAGCAATTTCAAACGTTTTGTTCCTATCTGGCGTCAAGTTAGACTTACGTTTTAAAGAAAAACATCCGACGGAAGCTTATCGCCAGACAAATTCCGTGGGCCGGAAGGCCCGAAATTTCAATCCGAAGTTGTAAGAAAAAATGGTCAAAATCAAACGATTTGGTTCTTATCTGGGAATTGTATATATAGGTAAATAGATTATAATTATCGCGATGTAACAAACGCCAGACAAATTCCGAGGGCCCAACAGTGAAAAAATTATTGTTCAAGTTGTCAACTATTCCGCGAAAATCAAACGATTGGTTCTCATGTGAAATGATTTTTTCTGTAAAAATTAACCAAAACGAAAATGTATTGTATCATTCACAGACATTTTTAGTGGGCCAAACATATTTTAAATCTTAAAAGAAGTGCACGAAAAAAAGCCATTTTTTCGAACGATTTATTCCTGTCTGGCATTTGGATTTTAAAAAGATATGGTAATAACTAAATCATAAATTAGTGAAGGAAACAAAAAATTTTCTCCTTGAAAATGGGTACTATAATTTACAAGAATTTCTCTATAGAAACTAATACAGTTTATACCTTGCTTGAAGATTATTTTTATTATTGTTTTTTTTCTCTTCTTCATTCCATTTAACAATATAAATATTTATGACTAATTACATGTCTCTCATTAAATTTGGGCGTGAGCGGTGATTATTTACTTATCTTTATTATAAGTATTTTATATATATATATATATATATATATATATATATATATATATATATATATATATATGTATATTGTATTTGTTTATTTATTGACTTGTATTTTTTAATTTTTAAATGTTATTCTGAATTGACTTGCCATATGTACAGTAATTGTATCATCCTGTGGTTAATAAATTATCTATCTATCTATCTATCTATCTATCTATCTATCTATCTATCATATTTCAAGTCCCAGACAAAAAGCGTGGGCCAAACATATTTTAAATCTTAAAAGAAGTGCACGAAAAAAAACCCATTTTTTCAAACGATTTATTCCTGTCTGGCATTTGGATTTTAAAAAGATATGGTAATAAATAAACCATATTTCAAGTCCCAGACAAAAAGCGTGGGCCAAACATATTTTAAATCTTAAAAGAAGTGCACGAAAAAAAGCCATTTTTTCAAACGATTTATTCCTGTCTGGCATTTGGATTTTAAAAAGATATGGTAATAAATAAACCATATTTCACATCCCAGACAAAAAGCTTGGGCCCAGCCGTAGATATGTTGAGTGAAAGTATCGAAAAATCAAAAAACAGTCGTGTAAAAATCGATGCATTTTCAAACGATTCACACTCGTCTGGCATTTCATTAGCTTGTCATTGTAAAACAGTATTATACACATTTAAACAAATTTGTTTCGCGTCACTACTTAAATGCCGCAAGCGCGGATTTATGAGGGGTAACAGGGTAACAAGAATGAGTAAACAATCAACTTTCATTTTAAAATTTCATAATTTTTATTATTTTATTTTATATTTTTGAATATATTTAGTTGTGTTTATAATTTTTTTTTTGAGATTTTTTCCCGAGGAAAAACATTTTTGTTATTTTCAACACGCGGCTACGTTACCCCCCTCCCCCCCCAAGCTCAAGGTCCAGATCCGCCCTTGAAATGCCGTTTTTTTCTCACTTGAAACTGATTTGGAATTTGATTTTTTTTATCACTGGAATCAATATAACTGTCACTTTCACATTCATAATCCCTCGATCGAATAATATTTACAATAAATAAGTTACATACTAGCAAAAGGACAAATATAAATTATTACATATTAATATATAATTTACAACTCTGCACTACACCATAGAAACTGAGAGTTCTCGTAAGTCCGTACCTGTTTCATTCTCCCTTGGCGTAGGTAGTCAACCACACGAAAGCGATTTCTTCTCTCATTTTAATGCACGCGACATAAGACACGTAAGATGTGATGTGGTAGAAACATATATGGTATGCATTGTTTTCGAGCGACGCTGCTTTTTATACTCCCCGCTCATCCCGGGGTAATTTTTATTTATCGTTTGCTAATGGGGAACTTGCCCATTTTTTTTGTATTTCATTAAAGTGTGTGTTTATGTATAAAAACACGCCACATCGAATATCAGCTCTTAAATCGCAGTACTTACTTTGCAATAAATAATTAAAGTTGAAATCCTCGCTACTCCTCACGAAAAGCACTGTGACGTCAGATCGAGAAACTAGTCTCGCGTGGGGACCCACAGATGGTGTACTTTAGCCGAGCGGTATGTCTTCACCCTAATTAATAGACTGGGTGGCGGTTGGCTCTGAGACGTCTGCATATTTGGTCTTTTGCTCTTTATGTTAGAGAAAAAATAAAAAAGTGTCGGAAAGCTCAATCAATTCTCTTTACATAAGCTATCTACAAATTTTTCGAAAAAAACAATAATTATCGAGATATTCGAGGAAATGTAGGAAATTACACGATTTCCTATAATGTATGTAAATCTAAAAAAAATATTTTTTCTCAGAAACCTTTGTTTCGAAGGACCAAGATTAACGGAGCGTCAAAGTAGTACATGATATTAAGTGAACATCATATATGAGATCGATTTCAATTAATTACTGATTAATTACGGTGACAAAATGGAGAAATTTTACCGAAAAAAAAAGTCCCAAATCCCGCCCCCCTCTAATTCCTTCCTTTTTGTCGGAATTCAAAAAATTAAAAAAAGAGTTTTAGCAAATTTTATTCTATTTAAATTAGCTAGTCTTTTGACGTAGGAGCCAGGATTAAAAAGTTGCCAACTGTAGAACCTCAAAATTTGCGATATATCTACAGCTGCGCCCCAGATTTTTGTCTGGCACTTGAAATATGGTTTGTTTATTAACATATCTTTAAAAAAAAAAACAAATCCCAGACGAGTGTAAATCGTTTGAAAATGCATCGATTTTTACACGACTGTTTTTTGATTTTTCGATACTTTCGCTCAACATATCTACGTCTGGGCCCAAGCTTTTTATCTGGGACTAGAAATATAGCTTATTTATTAACATATCTTTTTAAAATCCAAATGCCAGACAGGAATAAATCGTTCGAAAAATAGCATTTTTTTCGCGCTTTTCTTTTTGTCTGGCTATCCAGGGGACCCAGCCAATTCGTCTGGGAATCTTAAATTGAAACTACTTATTGCCTAATATTAACAAAAAAACAAATGCCAGACGAATGTAAATCGTTTGATTTTCGCGGAATAGTTGACAACTTGAACAATAATTTTTTCACTGTTGGGCCCTCGGAATTTACCTATATTTACCTATATATACAATTCCCAGATAAGAACCAAATCGTTTGATTTTGACCATTTTTTCTTACAACTTCGGATTGAAATTTCGGGCCTTCCGGCCCACGGAATTTGTCTGGCGATAAGCTTCCGTCGAATGTTTTTCTTTAAAACGTAAGTCTAACTTGACGCCAGATAGGAACAAAACGTTTGAAATTGCTCATTTTCATGAAATTTTCTTTTTTGTTTTCCGCTGAGGGGCCCTGGATAACCATTTGATAAACACGAAAATGGTTAGTACAAATCAGGCACAAAAGGCTCTCAAAAGGCCAGATAGGAACCAAACGTTTAAAAAAATCTGTCACTATCCCACGGTCTATAAGTCATCCTGGTAATAATCATTTTTTCAGCAATTATGTTGATGAAATGTACATTTTCAAGAATTTTAAGAGAAAGAACATTTGAATACTTACATGTATAACTCAAAAACTGCGTGTTTTAGGAAAGAATATGCAGAGTAACAAATTAAAAAATCATCAGACATCAGACTGGCGCATTCTGTTCTAAAATGTACAGTTTTTTAGTTATAAATAGAAATATGTAAATGTTAACTTTCTTTTAAAGTATATAAATTAAAATTAAGTTTGTGAAGATATTATCTAAACAGGAGTTTTTCCTAGTATTATCGGTTACCAATTTTCGTATGCCATAACAGGGAAACAGGTTACAAATAACGAGAGCATTAGGACATTCGTGTTAAACTCGGTATTAAAGTCACCAGTTAGAATGATTTGTTTTGTTGTTAATAATTTGTTTAGCATTAGTGTTAATTTATCTACAAAAATACTGAACGTATTACGTATTATTATATTCGAAGCCTGACATTTCACAGTGAATCTCTTGGGATATAGCATCAATATTAAGGGATTGATGTTTCTGTGAATGTTTTCGCAGTGTACACACAGTGGATTTACAATAGGATGAAGTGATACTATAATTGTTTATAATAAGTGAATCTATTTCGGGATGAGACAGCCAATGTTCATTTAAGAGTATAAAATCATAATACTTTTTTTTGGCATCTGGCCACTAGCCATACAGCCAACCGCTACCCTAAAAAAACCATTTATTCCAATTAACCTATGTCGACAATGAAAAAATAAATATTGAAGATCAACAAAGGAGAAAAAACAGGGACACACGCTTCTCGTCCTGGGGTCTATCAGGACATTTATTTTTTTTTAAACACAAACAAAATTAGAGGACCACTATAAAATATATTTTCTTGGATATTCATAATTTTCGTGCCAAAACTTAGATGGGAGGTCAGGAAGAATATGCGTATATCTAGTAGGACTGGAATGACAGAACTCCCGCCACAGCTCTAACCATCTATTTCTAAATTTAGATTTTAAAATGTTAAAGGAGTCAGATAGACAGATTTTTTGTTCTAATGGGAATCCTGAGACGATGCTTTCCTTGGCCAAAGAGTCGACAATTTCATTATTTATGCCAATGTGCGCTTTTACCCATACAAAATGAACCTCTTTTCCCATACCTAAAACATTGTGTAGCAGTTTCTTTATTTTTAGAATATACGGGTTGGTTTTGATGTTGAAGGAAAAGCTGTTTTCTAATGAAGATAAAACCGATAGAGAATCTGATAAAATTATGGAAGTGTAGGAATTAGAAGAATAAAAAAATTTGATAGCCTCGTATATAGCAATTGCTTCAGCTGTAAAAATGGAGCATTGAGGCGATAATTTGATTTTTATACAGTTATTGATCGAAGGTATGTAGCATGCACAACCAGTACCCAAGAGAGACAGAAGCATCTGAGTATATCAAAAATGGATTATCCCACTTATCCAAAATTGTATTTAAAATGTTCATACTAATATTTGGATGATCACTGTATTGTGGTGTAATTAATGACACTTTCGAAAAAAGATTAGAGTATTCAAAGTTTGAAGTGTAATCATATGGATTGTCTAATAGGGGAAGAATACCGCTTGAATCTCGAAAAGCTACACAAAGAGGCGGAGAATTTGTATGTATCTAGAATTTATTTGTTAAATCAGACGTATTAAGGACAGAAATATTGTGTAAAAGCGGTTGATTGTTAATATTTATTCTATGAAGGAACTTTTCAGTCAGGTAATGTCGTCTAAGCGAAAGAGGCGGAACCAAAGCTTCGGCATATAAGGCATCAATTGGTGTTGATCTCATAGCTCCTAAACATATCCGTAGTGCTGTATTTTGTAAGACATCCGAGCGTTTTAAAAGAGTATTACATGCAGATCCATAAAGAGTACATCCATAGTCCAAAATTGATCTAATGTATGCTTTGTAAAAAAGAAAAGCGGTTTAAACGTCTGCACCCCACCAGGTTTTAGTAGATATTTTTAAAAAATTAATGTTTTTGTTGCAACGGTTTATTATATTCTCAATATAGAGGTTCCATTTGAGTTTTTTATCCAGAATCACTGCTAAATATTTCACGTGTTTGAAAAGGAAATAAATAATCCCCAAGATTAATATCGTTAATATTAGGGCAGTTGTATCGAGAAAATACAACCACTGTGGACTTATTTGGTGCAATATTAAAACCATTAAGAGAAAACCATTTTCCCAATCTAATTATACATGTTGTTAGAAGGTCAATAACTATGTTGTAATTTTTATGTTCTGTGTATACACAAAAATCATCGGCATGTTGCACAATGCTAAACTGGGCATCACTAATATTGTGTATATCCACTGTATATAAATTAAAAAGAATCGGGCTCAAGACGGAACCCTGTGGAAGGCCTGTGCTGTTATTCCGGGGACCAATTAATTGGTTGTTAAAATAACGGATAAAAACAGATCTATTGGTAAAGAGATTGACTACAAGTTTTACCAGATTTATAGGAAATTTAAAATTATTTATTAGTTTACCTTCTAAGATATCCAGATCAATAGAATCGTATGCACCCTGTATATCTACAAACAAAGCAGCTAAATAATTATTACGAGAGAAGTTATTCTGAATATCCACCACCAGAGAAGATAAAGCATCGATGGTCCCGAACCCTTTTTTAAAACCAAATTGGTTATTTGGAAGTAATTTGTGGATTTGTAACCACCACTCTTATCTACCCTTTATCATATGTTCCAAAGTTTTTAAAACACAAAAGAAGAGAGATTGGTCGGTAAGAATCAGCATGATTAGGATCCTTACCTGGTTTTAAAATGGGGACTACAATGACTCTCTTAAATAAGTCTATAATTTTGCCAGTGCTTAACATTTCATTGAATATATCCAGCAAGAACTGCTTGGTGATATCGGGTAAATGGACAAGCATAGGGTATTTTATGTTATCGTGGCCAGGGGAGGTATTCAGGTTGTTTTTAAGAGCAAATTCTAACTCCAAAAAACTAAATGGTTGTGACAAAAAATGGTTGGAGTCAGATTGCCAATGGTGTGTCTTGGGAGCATTTTCAACGTAGTGGGTGAGATACTTTATTAAAGAATTCTTGTACCCAATCGTTATTAATTGCTTTATTGGTATTTTCTGGGATTCTTTGCATTTTTTTGCTTGCTTCCATAAAGAAGATGATGGAGTATTTTTGTTTAAATTTGACACCCAGTTTATCCAACTCTGTTTAGCTTTATCTTTTAAAAAAATTTTAGTGCGAGCACTAATTCGTTTACAACTTATTCTCCAGAGTAGGAGATTGTTTATAGTTATTAAGTGCAGTTTTTCTTTCTTGAACTGCATGATCACATTCAAAATCCCACCAGGGGGGCGGGGGCCGGGGGCCGGTTATCATGAGACTTACTGTTTAAAAAAGATTCAAATTCAAGAAGTTTGTTACATAGACATTGTATGTTTAAGTGAAGAAGACTAAAACATTGATTATTCTTTCCCTCTTTAGATTTATAATGAGATGACACTGGTCTATTATTATTTATCTTGTCACAAAATGTTTTGCTGCCTTGTTTGATGGTTAATTTTTCAGGGATATGAGAGGGCTTCTTTGAAAATTTCTGAGTTGATTTGGAGCGTAGGGTCTGACTATTGTCTTTGCCAGCCACATCTCTTCGGAATGCATTTCTTCATCAGATTGATTTACGCCTACTTTAAAAGCACTAATAGCATTTAAGAAGGTTAAATTAATTATTTCTTAGTTTGTTGGGTATTTTACCACTGTAAAAATATTTAAAAATTTTTATGAAATAAACCTCTGTGCCAAAAGGATCAGACAGAGGCTGGTTTTTATACTTCTATTGCAAAATGTCTCACACCTAAAAATATATAAACTGAAACAAAATTGTTAAATGATAAATTGAAAAATTAAAACGAAGGCAGTTGACGTTTCGGCAAATAGTTCTTTTTACGTTATCAAAACTTTCACCAGACAGTTTGTTGTTTATGTATTTCCATAGTCACGTTAGACATTAAATTATACTTATTTTATTTTTACTTAATTCGTCTCTGAGGATCGGCAACCAGCTGGTACAGAAATCCATAGAATAATTAGAAACATATTTATCCTCATTTAACAAAATAATAGTGGATTCCTTAAGTTTTCTTTTAGTTGAGTTGCTTTCCCTAGCGGTACGTGCATCCCCCCCCCCCCCCCCCCCCGATCCTTTAGGACAATGGTTTTCATAAAGATTAAAACCTAAGGAACAATTTAAGACATATCCCCCCAAAAAAAAACTGGCTGTACTTTCAAAATGGCGGCAATATGTTAAAAAAAACTGTTGCCAATTTCGTTTTTGTCATTTAACACAAAAACTAAAAAAGATGGACAAAAACTTTTTATATATTTATATTTAGCCCCAACTTTATTGTGTGACACTTTTACATTAATTTATGAGCAGAACTTAAAAATTTGAAGTTTTCTACACAAAAAAACACATTTCTAAATTTTAGGTGGGTTCGAATAAAAACATCTTTAGGAAATCTTCTGCGATATTCGCGTACCCGGCGTATTATAATAGAAACTGAAGTTCAGTTCGAGCAACGAGGAGCAGCAGTAGGCAGCTTTCAGCGAGAACCTGAAGATGGCAGATGGGATTCTGCCGAAACGTCGTTTAGACAACCGTGGCCCCAGCAGGAGCCTGTCAACTACGCGGGAAAACACCCGGAAGCACAACAACTTTTCATATATATATATATATACGTATGCAGAGTACGGTGCCACATCCAAAGTAGATACTGGCTAATCGTTGTCACCTCATATATAACGCTGCTACCTCCGATTTCGGAGGTGACAACGTTATGCCTTGTTTTCAACTTTATAAGCTTGTAGATGGTATCAGAAGGCTATATTGAAATTTTTGTGTGGAGGTCACAAAGTCACGTTTATACCCGCAATTTAAATTTTTAGTTCCACTGTATATTAGTGGCGCTGCTATCGATTTCGTTTGTATAACAGTCAGTGCGATGCTACCTCTGCCTATATATAGTACTTTTTTGATGATAGGCTATACGTTGTTACTTCCAAATATTGGCAACGTCGCGAACAACGCCAGAATGAGCGTTTATTAAATGCTTTTAAGAAATGCATCGGGTAAAGGATTACAGTGTGCTGAGTTGGGTACTGTTTAGAATATTTAAAAATGTGTGGGTCATCACGTAAAATTCTCTTCCGCTTCCGAATCTGAATTTCTCCACATAATTCGAAATTGCAAAATATTAGAAAGCCATGTTCTTATGTAGATATTGAAAAACCATAAAAACATTTATTTTTTTATTTCTCACTAATACCTCATTTCCTATAGAGTAAGCGCCAGAGATGAGAAGAAGACCAAATTACTGACGCGTTTTGGCCTCTTTTGAGGTGGTTGCTGTTTTTTTTTATCGCTAGAATTTATGAATCTGAATAAGTACCTAGACTGAAGAATAAAAATATCCTCTGCTTACTTTTTTACAATCAAGAAAATTTTGAAAAGACAAAAAAAAATATTCGGGTAAAAGTTATAAACATAGTTATCCATCGATCTGTTTAAATCCGATGTCAAAATAATGAAATTTTACCTCAAAACTAAGAAAAAAAACAACTTATTCCTTTAAACCCAAAATATTATATGTAGTCAAATTTTGAAAATATTATTTTCTCGCTCCTTAATCTAAAAAGAATGGAAATCAAGAAAGTTGGTATAATTTCTGGGATCGGACAAGATTGTAGGGGTTTTTAGACTCAAATTGTAGGTTTATATCTCTATATTTAATATCTGTACAGGAAATACTTTTTTCTTTAATTTAATCTAACTTCACTTTGAAAATTATCCAAGTTTTCTAAATGGTTCTAAACTTCATGATTTATTCAAAATGGTGTAGCAGAATAAGCAAAGTGAAATGGCCTTAGAAGCTTTGGACCTAATTCAGTGTCAGTAGATCTACAATAGGAAAATAAACATTTTCCTCGAGTTTTCTCTGTTGCCACTAGTAACCTATGTACCTAATAAATATAATTTTTCGTACTCATTTTTTATCCCTGCAAGTTATGTGTTAATTATTGTAAAACTAATTGTGGACGTGGATGTAATTTAAATACATCCGAGGGAAAGGAATGTGGTGATTTCGAATGAAAGAAAAATATATTAAACTAATTATTTATTCATGAAAATAATGATTCGCGTTCACTAACTTTTTACCAAAAATGTACTGCTATGAGTAGTTTATTGTCGATTTTTTTCAAATTTTTAGAAGCGGTGCACATAACTAAAAAAATAAAGACTTACGACACAATGTTTAGAGGTGTTCGCTATAGAAACTTGATGTATTTCTATTTCTTACGTATTATTCGTTTAGATATTGTCACTGAGGAGGAGGTATTCGTCAAGTATTCGAAGTATAAACATCACCACCCCATTATGGTTGTTTATTTTATTATTCACTGAAACGTAAATTGTTGACAAAAAATCGTACAAGTTAATTTAAAACATTAACTTTTACTACAAGGTGCCATATGTTACTTATATTGATACAAAATTATCTATGGAAATAAAGAAGAAGTTTTAGGTAAGTATATAGGGTGTCTCACTTAAAACTCCTGGTGCCATTTTATTGATAATTAAAAGAGATATTTGAATTCTGTAAGAAGTATTCACCAGAATATAGAAATGACTTCAGTTTTTAGTAAAAATGATCTCTCTAAAAATAAAAATATAGATAACGCTGTGATGCAAAGAAATTTTTAAGGACTTAATAGATTTCCCATAATAATACGTTCAACTGTGCAAATAAAAAAATTACATAATTTATATTTATTTGACATAATCTTATTTTAAACTTACCGAAAAGATATTTATTATTTATTGTATTTTCATAATATCGACGTTATTTTCAAGTCCGGTTTCTAAATAGTGTTTTACATCTTTTGGGTGAAATACTTGAAAAGAAAGATTTTTTCTAGATCAAAGGAAATAAGTTTAAACATTATGGGTAACCTGAGATCTGTTTTTAATTATACCAAAAACTAATCTTTCATGGAAAGCGTAGAGGAAATGGATCATGCTGTAGTTTGGGAATTCCTGTCCCGAAATGGATAAGGAAGCGTCGACTAAATCAAAAACCAGATTCTTATGCAGAATTTTCTATCGGATTCGAATTTCGACAGTTTATATGGAATTGTAAAAATAGAATAAAAAGCAATTATCTGCAAAAACTGCTAGAAACATGAAAATATGTAATTATCTTTTTATTTCTTACTCAATATTGCTATTAAAAATATCGAACATATATTTCAACAAAACATGATTCAAACTTTTTTTTAGCCAGACTAAAAGTGAACCTTACATGGTGTTTTATAGTAAATATTTAGAGTTGACTTTTTTATTTAGTGATTGATTTTAATTGCCTTCAAGTAAATATATCCCGTGCACTAAGATTCTTTAACATTGCACGTGCCATTAGTTAGTGCGTTTCACTAGGCTTTTTAAATTATTGTTTCAGACTCATTCATCTAATAGAAAATGCCTTCCTGTATCATGCGAAAACAGCTTTTCCCCACGCTGCAATTTATAGAACATTCGTGAGGTTCTCTGCCTGATATTTTACTTCCACATCAAGTGGAAGTATAGTAACGACAAAAAAATGTTTGAAAATTTTTATGTTTCAAATAGGTTTAGAATGTTATGAAACGTCGAGATTTTAAATTTGAGCGAAAAAAAAAATTTCTGTCTGTCGTCTGTCGGTCTGTAACTTTTTTTGTGCGCACGTTTACTCTGGAACCGTTTAAGATATTGACTTGAAATTTGGTACACGTATGTCCTTTAACGGGATCTGGAACTAGAGTATATTTTCATCTCATTCCGTTGAAGGGTTGGATGGTAAATTGATAAATCAAGCAGGTAGGGTCCACTTAATCCACCCCCACCCCCTCTACCCCCACCCCCACCTACACTTCCGATGTGGCATATCGTTTTATAGGTTTTTGGGGTAGGCGATTTCAAATATCATGTTATTAAAGTTACCTCGAGTAGTATGGATGTGCAGTGGGTTTCCTCGAGTCAAATGGATGCGCAGTGGGTCATTTGAAGTAGTATGGATGCGCAGTAGGTTTCCTTGAGTATTATGGATGCGCAGTAGGTTACCTCAAGTGGCATGGATGCGCAGTGGGTTTCCTCGAGTATTATGGATGCGCAGTGGGTTTCCTCGAGTATTATGGATGCGCAGTGGGTTTCTTCAAGAAGTATGAATGCGTAGTGGCTTTCCTCTAGTAAATCGGTTGCGCAGTGGTTTACCTCAAGTAGTATGAATGAGTAGTAGGTTTCCCAGAAGAAAATGCTTGAAGTAGAGGCTTTACTTCTATCGTGTAGTCCACGGCACATAATGATTTTTTATATCTTTGTCATGCCCTTTTCTGCGTATTACTTCCACATCCACTTGAAGCATACGAACTCAAGAAAAATGTTTGAAAATATCCATTGGTCAGATAGGCTTAGAATGTCATTAAACGTCAATATTTTAAGTTTGAATAAAAACAATTTGTCTGTCGCGTCTGTCTGTCTGTCAGCGCCACTGATATACAGTGGAACTAAAAATTTAAATTGCGGGTATAAACGTGACTTTGTGACCTCCACAAAAAAATTTCAATATAGCCTTCTGATACCATCTACAAGCTTATAAAGTTGAAAACAAGGCAAAACGTTGTTACCTCCGAAATCGGAGGTAACAGCGTTATATATGAGGTGACAACGATTAGCCAGTATCTACTTTGGATGTGGCACCGTACTCTGCATACGTATATATATATATATATATATATATATATATATATATATATATATCACACGTTACACTTTAGACTTTTTAAAAACTTTATTTAAAATTACATTATTTTATTAAAATTTACAAAAGGATGTTACATCCTGGTTTAATGTTGTTCTAATGAGTGAGTTCTATTAACTGATTTGAAAATGCAATTTACATATATCTATAACTTATGAGTTGCTGACTTGAAGAGTTCTAGAACAAAGGAAGCAACATGATGCAATCCTATTGTGGGAATTTGACATGAAATATGAATATGCTGTGTAGCTGAAGAAGAGTAGTTGCTATATGTAATATGAGATGCCTGTGAAGGCTAACTGTAAATATTCTGTGAGAAAGTTCTAAGTTTTCTGGCTAACATGCCATCATTTTATATAACAACTTCCCCCTTATAAAAAAAGTTGATGCTTATACAGCAACTTTTAAAAATAATAAAAAGAAATGAAAAATTGTAAGATTATAAGAATGTAAAAAATGTAGAAAAACCCTATATATAAAATATAGCATATTAAGCGTAAAAATGCAAGGGTTAAACTCAAAAAATAGAAAGCAATAAAATGTTAATAAATTGAAATTAACAGGATTATAAAATATAGTGAGTAATAAAATTCACTGAACAGTCTTAGCACAAAAGTTAATAAAAACACAAAACAGTCTGGGTTTAGTTGAGTTCTATGTCTTCGTCTTCTTCATCTTCTCTTCTTAGTGGAGGTCGTCTTCGTGAAGGGAATAGGCTACTAAATGTCCTGGAAGGTTCACTAGGCCTCGGTGGAGGTGGAGGCAATGTGGAGACACCGATGGCTAATCTTCGTCTTCGTGCTCTGCATTTGCAGAATAAATAGAGAAATAATAGTCCGAAGATTAAAACAATTGTGAAGTAGGTGAACCAGGAGATGTGTTTTGTAATAAAGGGTTCGTTGATTAGGTCATCTAGGTCCTTTGAATATTGATCCAGTTTGTGTTTGGCAATTTCGAGGTCCTCAGTATTTAAGTTGCTTAATTTTAGAGGTTTCAGATTGGGCACTCGAACTTTATCTGGGACATTCGTATGGGATTTGGACTGGATGACTGTCGTCTTTTTCATCTGTTACCTCGTTCGTACTGGCTTGAATTTTTGTGATGCCTACAAAGGCGTAGCAATTTGGCTGTAGCTTTATAACTGAGTTTTTCAGGATGACATTAGTTTTGGAAGTTTTCTCTGGACAATTGATAGTCACATGTAGAGGTTCCGCGTTAATCACTAACCATACGTTTTCTTCTAACTTTTGGACATTATAGCCTTGACTGATGATGAATGATGTCTGGCAGTTTTCTAGCAGCATTTTGAGGTTTTTGAAGAGACGGGCTTCGCATATGGCGTGGTTGTCAATTGGGTATGCAAATAAATTTGGACATAATTTGGTATTCAAGTTAAGTTGTTTGCATTCTTTGAGGTCCGGGATAGGTATGTACATCAAAGAATCATCATCTCTCGCAATGCATTTTTGAGAAGTTGACAAAATGTGATATAAGCCAGTTCTATTATTCAAAATAGGAATGGGATATAATTTAAAAGCAGAATATGTTGTAGGGTCTACTAAAGGTATGTCTAATACAAATATTAATTCTGATTTTACCTGAAAAGCTTTCAACTCAATAATGTCTAAATACTGTACGACCTTTGATAATTTAATTGGAAGTGGTAAATTGTTCCTCTGTAAGTTCTGTGAAATCTCTTGTAAAGAATTTACTAGATCCTGAGGATTAATAATTGACGTATGAATTATTTTCAGTCTTGCGAAAGTGATAGAATTTAAAATGTCATTTAAATGACCTTCAATAAATAAGTAACTTGCCATGAGTTGTTCGCAAATACCTTAGAATTTTAGTTTTATATGGGCTATTTGTATATCATGCCCGGCACTTAGGATTTCCCGTTCAATTTCTTTTATGTCTTTATTAAATGTCTTTTCATCGATTTGTAGCTTTTGGATAGTCAAATTGAAGTTTTTAATAACGGAAGTTGTGACTGATATTTGATTTTTGATTAGGTTTTCAAGCTGATGTTCATCTCGATTTAGTTTGTTAATGCAGTTAAAATAATACTCGCCATCTTCCGCGTCTAAATTTCCGGTGATGGATTTGAATATTGTACCTATGCCGTTTAAAATTCCGCGTTTGTAACGTTTCATATCAAAATATATCTCGTCAAATTTACTATGTATGGTTTTTGATATCTGTTCTAAAAGGCTAAGGTGTGTTTTAACTTCGCTTGTGAAGGCTATCATGTTTTGGTATGCCAAATCGAGTTTGTCAAAAATTGTGTGTAAGATTTCGTCGTTTTTGTCTAGAGCCGTTTTAAAGGTGGATATATTTTTGTGTACGAGTAGTGTCCATTTCTTGTGGGAAATTACTATGTCTGTGTCTCGATGATAATAAACTCCTACGGTGTTGTTTATTGGTCTTAGCGTGTACTGAGATATTGCTGATCCGAACAGCAGGAGAAACCTGAAAATAAAGTTCAATTTTCAAAATATGGTTTCATCCTATCAAAGTTTACTTTAGAAGTTTGTTTTGTTTCAGGGTTATTCAAAATTGCTGAATTTTGAAGAATTTCTTTAATTTCGAATGGACCGTTAAATTTGTTTTGTAATTTATCTTTGATTTGGGATTCTTTAACATAGACTTTATCGCCAATCTTATATTTTGGTCGGTTTTCGGGGACATGTTTGTCAAAACGTATTTTAGCTTTTTCCTTTTGATTCTGTGTACGACTACGTGCTATTTTGTAATAGTGTGATATTCTATTATTTAGGTCTCTGACATATTTAGTTATGAGTTCTTTTTGATTATACAAGGTTTCAGGGGGCCTGCACGAAGTGTGTCCAAATATTAATTCATATGGACTGAACCCATGTGTTTTGTTGATTGAATTATTGTAGCAAATTACTGCGTAGGGTAAGATAGTGAGAGGGTGTTCCTCGGGATTTTCAGATTTATGGATTCCGATCATTTCTGCTAATGTAGCATGAAACCGTTCTATTGATCCGTTAGACTGGGGATGTCCTGCACTTGAATAGGTCAATTTTATATCATAAAGGGTACAAAGATCTTTTAGTAATCTATTATCAAATTCACTGCCATAATCATAATGGATTCTTAGAGGTGTACCGTAGTGTTGAAAATACAATAATAGGGTGTTCACGACTGATTTTGCAGATTTGTCCTGGATCGGGTATGCTTGTGTGAATTTAGTTAATTCATCGCGAATAGTTAAGGCATAGTTTTTTGTGGGGGTTTGAAATATGTCTATATTGATTATCTCAAACGGTGTTCTTGGCGTTTCTGTGATTACTAATGGGCTACTCATATTTTTCCGATATACCTTGTTCTTTTGACAAATTTCACAGGATTTGATAAAGTTTTCAACATCTTTAGATAAGCCTTGCCAATTATATTTATTTTTTATTCTTCGAACCGTTTCATTTATTCCACGGTGTAAATTACTTTTACCGCTATGATGTTGTTCTAAGATTATTGGGATTTGGTCTTCGTCGGGAATTTGTACTAAGTTTTGGCAAATGATTAATTTTAAATCTTTTTCCGCGAAGATGAACAATAAAACTTCGAGTATTGGGAGATCTAGATTGTTTTCAACATGATAAGTTTTGGAAAGGTCTAGTTCGTTTTGATTCTTAAATAACGTTAAAAATAGATGTTCTACTACAGATTCAGGATCAAATGGTAGAGGGATAATGTAATATTTCCTATGTCTGACTGATTTACTAGAAACAATATTGATTTTGTCGTTATGAAACTCTGGAGTTTCTTCGAAAAAGTCCTCGATGATTTTGTAATGAAGGTCTCTTAGATTATTTTGCTGGAAGAAAGTTATAATGTTCTTGTTTTCTTTGTCTAATAATTGTTTGTTGGAGGTTTGAATTTTAGAGTAATCTATTAAAGACTTTGTCTTGTATAGCCTGGCAAAAGTGTCGAACTCTTGGACAATTTGTTTGGCAGTTTCATCGTCGTTGTCGGGGATTTCATCGTCTGAGTTTTCGTTATCTGAAGTGTCTGTGTTTGCGGCTAAAATTTTTGAGTTAAATTTTGAACATTCTGAGAAGTGGTTGATTTTTTCTCTTCTAAACAACGTACTGTATATCTATTATATATTTTTTTTATTTCTCGATTTTATGAAGGATTTACTAATTTAAATAATGCATTCTAGTTTTAAGTCATGGTTTAATTGTGAAAAGTGCTGATGCATTTTAGTCTTATCTTGAATATTATTTTGTTTACATGTAAACCGCGTATAGTGAAACATTATAGCGAATACAATACAAGACTAGAGTGTTGGGTATCGTGCGGCTCTTGATAAATTTTTAATTGATAAACATGCTTCCGTGAAAAGCATAAATGCGCTTACCGAGAATTTATTTGAAATTCATTCATATATTTTCCTTAAGTCACCTTTTGCTTAATTGATAAAATTAAGAATTAAGGTATTTTATTTTCTATTCCTATTAATAGAGCGGTTCAGTTAGAGGAAAAGGAAGATTTTTTCAGTGAAAGTAAACGAAAATAAAAGTATTTATTTATAGAGTGATGTCATAAATAATGTAAGATTATATATCATGTAATTTAAAAATATTCTATTTTAATTATAGGCATACTTGACGTCAGGAAAGTTTTGGAAAAAGGATAATAAATGACTTTAGTGAAAGATAATCTGTTTTGAATAACTGTTTTACTGAAAGAAAAATTCTATTTGGGTATAGGGAAAATTTTGTATTAAATAATTTTGAAAATTGTTTATGTTTGCAAAAAAATTGTATATTGTTTGTTAACATATTTTTTCGTAGGGTCAAAATCCGGTTGAGGCAAAACCTGATATCGCTAATAAATCTTAAATATAGATTTGAATTTTTGAATTGGCTCGAATTTTTGATTTGAAAATTCTACAATTTTTGGTATTGCTTTGATGAATGCTAGAAATAAATTTTGTTGTCTTATGTTCATAATTATGTGTGGTATATAAACTTTCTTTTTATTTTGGTCACGAAAAAGTGTTTGAATGTTTTTTAGATTATTATTTATTCTACTTAGTTTTAGAATTTTCGGTTTGTGAGATATTTTGTTGTAGATTTGAAATGCAGTTTTTGAAATGATATTAGGTGTTTTTATTTTCGGTGGTAATTTCGAATCGTTTCTTGAAATGTTAAAATTTAAAACTGTCGGTTTAGGTTTATCTATAAAATATGATTTTGTATCTGAAATATTAATTCTTTGTAGGTTAACGGTAGTGGAAGCTAAATCTAAGATTTTTGCTATTTCCTATATTTCTGGTCTAGCATTAGTGTTAGTCAAATTACATTTTAGTTTAATCACTTTTTCAATATGTGGTTCAGAAGAAATTAAATTATTTTCGTTGTCTAAATTTTGATTTTTAATTTCGAAATGTCTGCTCTTATGTTGGGAATCCGGCTCCTGATAATTTGCATTAAAAATTGCCTTGAATTTTTGTACTGGTTCCAGTTTCAAATTGGAAAAATTGATTGTTTTTGGAATAGCGTTTGCATTAAGGACTGATGAGAAAAATTCACCCTGTGCATTTATATTTACGAGGGCGTTAGGCAAACGTACCTTTTCGTGTTCTTGGGCTTGTAGTATAGCGTCCGTGTTGGCTAAATTACATTTTAATTTAATGATCTTTTCAGTACGTGGTTCAATTGATATTAAATTTTGATTTTTGGTTTCGCGAAGGTCTTCCGGGACAGGATTTTGAGGTTTAGATTTTTTTATTGGTGGTTCAGGTAGGTCTCGGTTTACTTCATAGAGTGGGACAGTTTTAAAGTTAGTTATTAGTTGATTATTTTTCATATCAATAATACAATTGTAATGTTTAAAAAAATCAGTTCCTAATAATCCATAAAATTCAATATCGAGGTTGTAAACGTACACTTTATGTGGGTCATTAGGTGAAAATGGTACAAGAACAGATTCATTTATTGTGACCTTTTGTTGTGTTATACCCTGTATAACAATATTCTCAGAAAGTCTGGGCATATATTTTTCAACAGTTTTCGGTTTAAAGATTGAAATGCCTGCGCCGGTGTCGAGCAAAATTTTGAAAGTATTGGTAGCATCCATAATGTAATATAGATTTCTAGAATTTACAGTTAAAAATTGGTACGAGTTTACATGAAACCTTGTTCCGGAAAGTTCAGGAACGGGTTGAAGTTGCTGTTTAAATTCAACGTCTGGATTTGATTCGATATTTCGTCGACTTGGGGGTCTGTCGTTGGAGTATCCGCGGGATACTCCGGACCTAGATAAAAATCCTGAGGATTAGTATAATCCTGATTCTCGCATTGATTCGGTAGGTTGTCAACAAGGTTATTATGTGAAACTTGAGGAAAATATTCCTGCGGTAAATATTGATCATCACATCTTGTTTGCAAATTTTGAAAATCGTTAAATTGTTGGTTATCTCGTTCACAATAAAAATTAGTATTCTCATAACCTTGTGTGTTGTAATAATTATCGAAATTGACATGATGCGTTTTCTGTGTATTCTGACGATTGAAGTTCGAGGGTTGTTGGTTAGGGGGTCTAAAATTTGGATTAGGCCTTATTACAGATGGCCTATTTTGTTGCGAGGTACTCGCTTGTTGAACATTTTGTTGTGTGTAATTTCCTTGAGAATTTGGAAAATTTTGCAAATTAGGCTTCGAAAATTGTGTCGGGTTGCTATAATAATTTTGTCTAAAATTCGGGTTTTGTGAGAATTGTTGCCTTGTACGGCATTCGTTAAAATTATGACCGTTTTTCTTACAATATGAACAAAATTGTTGCAAATTTGGACGTCTTTGTTGGTTTTGAATAGTATTTTTATTAATTGTCTTATTTGTGAATTTTTGAGATTCGAAATATGACAATTGGAATTCTCGTTTGATCCTATTTATAGCGTCAAGCATAGTGCTGGGATTTCCAGCCCGAATTATTTGTCCTAGCTTAGATTCTAAGCCTGTTAATAGAGTATTGAGCGTCATAGTCTCGATTAAATCCGATTGAGCCTTTTTTTCCTCTTTAGTTAAACTTTGTTTCTGCACAGCGGCGTGCATTTTGGCGTTATGGGTTTGCAAGCAAGATATAAACGTGAGAGCAGTTTCACTCTGTAGTTGGTGAACTCTTTGTAAGTCCTGAATTAATGCAGTTAAATCACGCGAATCACCAAAATGAGACTCGAGCAATTTTTTAATTTCGTCCCAAGTTGCTGGGTTCCGTGAATTGATTAATTCTGCGGCCTTTCCTTTAAGCTTATTTTTTATATGCAGAGTTAGTAAGATTCGTTGGTCATCCACGGCCATGCCCTGGGCGTGGATGCAAGCCGTAATGAAAGTTTGCAAAAATATTGGGTTCCCGTCAAATTCGGGTACTATCGAAAAGATTTCACTTAACTTGTAAGGTTCTATGGTAAGGGTATCGTTTTGTTCAGTTTGTTCATCTTGTCTATCTGGCATTGTTGTATTTTTATTTAAATTTTCGAACAATTAAATAAATGGTTAAACAGGTTTTAAAAATTAATTATTAAAAGAAAATAAAATGATACGACACTGGTGTCTTACAACTTAAAGCCAAATTGTTTATGAAATATTATAGTTATGCAGATTTCACAATTATGGTTCGTTGACCATAGAGATAAAAGGTTAAAATAAGATAGTATTAAGTTGCAATAAAAATAATATGATAAGAGGAAGGTGTATTGTGTTACACTATGTACTTGAGGTGATTTAAATTAACTATTATCTCGATGCCGAAGACACCAACTTTCAGGGGCCAGGAATGTGTTTCGTAGAATCTTTTTAAAATTGTTTCTTCTTAAAATTATGCTTCTTGTAATTGTTGCTTCTTAAAATGTTTCTTTGTGCGTGGTTTCTTTTCTGTTTAAGGATTAGAATCCACCACTCCTGTGCAGAAGTTGTCCTTGTTCTAACAGAGTTTCCCCACTAGTTAGGCACCTTTTTCGAGATGTTGTCCTTGTTCTCTTGGGTAGTTTTTCTGCTAGTTAGGCTCCGTTACAGGGGTGTTTTCCAGATCCTACCGCGACTGCGCCAAAATTTGTTATATCACACGTTACACTTTAGACTTTTTAAAAACTTTATTTAAAATTACATTATTTTATTAAAATTTACAAAAGGATGTTACATCCTGGTTTAATGTTGTTCTAATGAGTGAGTTCTATTAATTGATTTGAAAATGCAATTTACATATATCTATAACTTATGAGTTGCTGACTTGAAGAGTTCTAGAACAAAGGAAGCAACATGATGCAATCCTATTGTGGGAATTTGACATGAAATATGAATATGCTGTGTAGCTGAAGAAGAGTAGTTGCTATATGTAATATGAGATGCCTGTGAAGGCTAACTGTAAATATTCTGTGAGAAAGTTCTAAGTTTTCTGGCTAACATGCCATCATTTTATATAACATATATATATATATATATATATATATATATATATATATATATATATATATATATATATATATATATATATATATATATATATATATATATATATATATATATATATATATATATATATATATATATATATATATATATATATATATATATATATATATATATATACGCGTAAAACTACGAAGTGGCACCGAAAATTAAATTGACGTTCCAGCACCCAATATTTTCCATGTTTTATGTGAGCAAGTGGCTCCCTATATATTCTTGATATGTATATGCGTTTTGGCACCGTATATATTGCGAAGGCCTTTTTCTATAGATATACACTATATTGTTAATATATTTAGGATTGCAAGCGCGCTCTGTAAAAACAAACAATTGTTTTGCTTGTCTTTTTAAAACGCATCACAATACGTGCTATATAATGTAGCGTAACTGTAGATATAGAGATGAGAAATAAATTTCAAAGAGTGAGCTAAATAATTGTTATTGATGTCAACTCATATGATATTGTGTTTACTTCCAATTTAGGTCTAAAAAAAATTATTTGCAAAAAAAACAAGTAGATGCAGAGGTTGATAAAAAAAACAAACGAATTATGTATTATTCAGTGGTGATGAATCAATCATTTATGAAAACATTTTATGAGTATATCAATTTTAGTGACTGTAAAATGCACTGTGTATTTGTGTATATGACATAGCAAATGCCATAAAAGGCTTGAAACATCCTGTAACTTTTGTGTTTTTAAAAATAAAATTTTTAAATTATGTTACATTCAGTCAGGTCCAATCGATTTTCTGATACTACATTTTTAGTGAACTCCACTATATGTTTTAACATTTTAACATATTTAAAAATTAAATTAAATAGCTAAAAAATCAGAATGTGAAAAATTCGTAACACTGTACATTATAGTAATTATAATCGTAAAAAAATCATCCTCCGAGAATTTCTGGATATCCGCGTTTATGTAGATTAGGACAATTAGAGCCATTTAATTCCACCAGTTTGTTTGCCTGTCGGTTTGGTGTCAGTCTGTTGGCGCTAAATCTAAAAAACTATTTGATGGAGAAGAACAATATTTAGTCGTTTGTTGATGCTACTGCCAACGAAGAATATATTTCCAGTAAATAATAAACATGGTGGACACCTAAAAAAATAATGAAGAAAAAATGTGACTAATGACAGTAATATTTTTCATGTAGTTAATACAACTGTCAAGGAAGAAAAATATGAAAAATATACAGGGTGGTAACTCTACAAAAATTTACGGAGGGCAATAATATTTCGCACGTCAAAGAAAAATATGCAAAAAATATAATATTTCACATGCAGTTAGCACAACTACCAAAAAAGAGAAATATGAAAATATAGAAGATGGTCGCCCTAAAAAAAAAATAATTAAAAAAATTATGTCGGAGAACAATAATATTTCGCATGTAGTTAGTTAACAGATCAATGAGAAAAATGAAAATGAAAACGAAAAAGTGGTGGTGACCCTAAAAAATTATGAAAGAAAAATGTGGCGCAAATATTTCGCATGTTAACATAAATGTCAAAGTAGAAAAGTATGAAAAATATACAGGATGGTTACTCTAAAAAATAATTAGGACACTACAAAGGAAATAATATTAGGACTGTGGTTGACACGATTATCGAGGATGAAAACGGATATACTTTTAGTGAAAAAGATACAGACTGGTTACTTTGAAAATAAGACGAAACGACAGAGGGAAAGGATATTTGAAATGTAGTTGTCACTATTGTCAAGAAAAAAATCTAATATAGTTTTTATAAAAGTATAAATAATATGCAGTGTGGTTATCCAACAGAAAAAATAATTTGTAAATAAAGATTTCCAAACAGAAAAGGAAGGTTTGTGTAAATACCTTTACAAATTTATTTTTATAATTTAATAGGAAATCCATGAAGTAAACGTTTCTATATTGTGCAGGGACTTGCCATTTTATAAAATTTTGGAGGCCACTCATTTTCATGGTGTTGCACAAAAAATATAACTATTGTAACTGAAAGAGAATCGAATTTAAAAAAAAAAGAATCTGTACAATTTTTCATATAAATTGAATTGAAGTCATAACGACTTGAAAATTGCGATTTTAACTTGAGAAAACAGATATCATAAAACGATTGTCGCCGAGTAACTCGAAAAGTATTACATTTTGCGAGCAAATGCTCTTAGTCCAGTCAACAGAGCGCTAAAATGTCCAAAATTTCTAATTTGAGTGCTAATGAATAGATTTTAATAAAACCGTGTGCAATGTGTTTGTAATGACGCTAATAAAAAAGTTAAAAAAAAAGATTAGAGTGGGAAATGATCGGACAGGTTAGAAAATATCCCTTTAATAACGAGTTCCGTAACTTGTAAAATTAGGTCAAAAATGAAAAAAAAATTTTATGAAACCTATATAGTTATACCATTTTATTTACCTTTTTTGGCCCAAAATAAGATGTTTCTGCTCTTGTGAATTTTTTCGAAAAATGCATCTTTTTCGAGATATAGCCACTCGAAAATTCCTAAAAGTGGGGGAAGGGAAATGCAAAACTTGAAAAAAAAATCTGAAAAATTCAGGTGAATACAAGACTTTTTTAAAGTGCGTTTTCACTGAGTTTTTTCCGGAAAAATATGAAAAACTACCGTTCTCTTGGAAATTGTAGCTCTTCAAAAATATGTATTTTAATAATTTTAGAAGGATGCATTGAGGTTTTCTAAACATTTTTTGTCTCTTGGTTTTTTTTTGTAACTTGCTAATTTTCCGAGTTACAGGCAGTTTTTCACGATAAATAATGTACTACATTTTTTACGCGAAAAGTCGAAAAATGATTTATGTGATTTATATACTTACATTATCATAAATAAAAAAATATGAAACCTATATAGTTATACCATTTTTAAAGTTAAATATAATTTTTAAATTGAAAATGAGAAAAAAATGTAGTACATTGTTTATCGTGAAACTTGTAACGCGGAAAATTAGCAAGTTGCAAAAAAATTCCAAGAGACAAAAAATGTTTAGAAGGCTTCAATGCATACGTCTGAATTCTCTCAAATTTTTAAATTACATATTTTTAAAGCGCCACAACTGCAAAGAAGGGGGTAGTTTTTCATGTTTTTCCGTAAAAACTCGCTGAAAACGCACTTTAGAGAAAAGTTGCAAATAAAAAAATCCTGTATTTCGATGATACATTCACCTGAATTTTTTCAGATCTTTTTTTAAATTTTTACATTTCCCTTCCCCCACTTTTTTGGAATTTTAGAGTGGCCATATCTCGAAAAATATGCATTTTTCAAAAAAGTTCGCAACAGTAAAAACATCTTATTTTGGGCCAAAAAAAGTAAATATGTTTAGTAATATTATTTTTTTCTTCATTTTTGACCTAATTCTACAAGTTACGGAACTCGTGATAAAAAGTTTCGTGTTTTCATGTTTTCTACCCGTTTCGATCATTTTCTACTCAAATTTTTTTTTCAATTTTTTTGTTAACGTCATTATAAACACAATGCACAAGATTTCATCAAAATCCATTCATTAGCACTCAAATTAGAGGTTGAAACCCTCGTTGACTGGACTATTCAGAGACCAACAAAAGTGCCTATAAACTGAGGATGAATTTGGCTTTTACTTCCACATCCACGTAGTGAAGTAAGTACAGTAACGGAAAAAGAAAATTGATTTTGTTTTTGTTTTTGTTTTAATGGGTTTAGAATGTTATAAAACATTGCGATTTTAAGTTTGAGTAAAAAACAAATTTGTCTAAAGGTCTGTCTGTATTTTTACCTTCACATCCACGTAGTAGAGTGGAAGTAGTAATGGTAAAAAAATACATTTTTTTTTGCTCAAATAGGCTTAAAATGTTCGAGATTTTAAGTTTGAGCAAAACAAAGATTCTGTCTGTCTTTCTGTCGGTCTGTCTGGAACCGTTTATGATATTGATTTGAAATTTGGTACAACTGTGTATTATAACGAGATCTAGAACTAGATTTATATTTTTATTCCGTTGAAGGGATAAGTGGGAGTAAATGTGTGTAAATAAGTAAAGCAAACAAGTTCATAAAATTGTGATAGTGTATGTATGAGACGCCAAGATCTCAACATTTTTTGATATTTATCCACCACCGACCGCGACGTGGCATATCGTTTTATGGGTTTTTGGAGTAGATGATTTCAAATATTATATTTTGAAAGTTATATAAACAATTACTTCTACATAGTGGAGTGCAAATATAGTTCAGAATCTGTTTTCGATGTAAGAGACTTGGATAGGAAATCTGGATGTGGAAGTAGTGACTCCTTAGGCAGTGGTTTAGTGATATAGATCTTGTACAACGAACGCTGATTTTTTAATTAAGCAAAAAGTAATAGCATATGCGATCGATGCAAGAAATGCGTGTTTTACCAGAAAATTAATTTTGCATTATAGATAAGGTTTTTTATATACGATGTACGCAATTAATTAATTGATTGATATCGGATTCGTCTTTAACAATTTTGTTTGTACAAATTACATATTTGTATGCCAGATAAGAGAAGTGCATAGATACATTTTGTAGTTTTATACACAAATATCAAAATTAAAAATATCTTCAATTATTCTAGTTTCTCTTAAACAAACAATAATGGGTCGATTGTACTTTTAAAACAACCAAATTTCATCGAAGTGAGCTGGCTATATACCTGTCACAATTTAAGTACGATATATTAGCTTCTACGCAATTTAACAATAAAACATTCCTCTATTTCGCTTGATATTTTGGCGCGCGTTCTGCCACATGTTACAATATCCGGTCTTAGTTTTTACAATAGTCCCTTTTACTTGTTGTATGGTCGGTTGTTTAGGAAACTATTTGTAAGTGGTTACGCGAGAACGGACCTACCTGAAGGGCTAAAAATAGATTTTTTGCTTTCTTGATTTTTAAATGCATTGGACATTTCTATACAAATTAATCCAAGCACAACATAAGTATGTATTTCTAAATTTTTTACTGTATTCCTTTTTCTAGAAGCTCACAAATATATTACTCGCACTAATTTGTTCACATTCGTATTTACGCGAACGTGTATTTATTTATTGTTAATTAAGGTATAGAATTAATGTACTACTTTTGACATGGTGCACTTTTGGTAGGTAACTATTTTTTATAATTCCGATGGGAAATTCAATTTTCTTTACAGTCTTTTTTTTCAAATTTAAGATCGGCTGAGAAAAAATAGAATTACAACCATGTCTCAATAGACCGAAGGCAATGGAAAAGATATTTAAGCTACAAAATTTTAACTATGCTATGGAGCATTCATAGAACAATGCATAAAAAATTTTGAACTGCAATACCACTGCGTTTTCTTTTCTTTAATGTACCAATTTTAATCTTTTATGATTAATCTCATTGGCACCACGTAAAAGTAATTTGAAGTCCATAATATCGAGCAAAATATTAATCAAATAAGTATTCGTAGTCAACTACCGATTGCAACTTCTACACATCTTTATAGTATCATTGGGCTATTATTGCTTGAAAAGTCACAATTTTTAACTGATATCAGAATTTTATAAATGAATATGTGTAAAACAAATTCATTAATATATCATTCATTATTAATATAACCCCAAAACTTAGTGCAAAGGATGTTTGAAAGGTTATAACTTTCATGTCTGTTGGTGTGGTTATTTGAGAAATATCCGATGGGATTTCAAAACATTTATGATCTTAAGGAAGTGATATATTATACTTCAGATATTGGAATACCTCATACAATATTTTGAAATTACAATTTTTGTCCTAATTTATTCCTTTAAACCTTTATATCTTTAAATTAAATCTTCTAAACTGAGATTTGGCAGCAGTGTTTGTCAAAGTATTTTTTAAATATTTTAGACTATGAAACCACCTAATAAAGATGATGTATATTAAATGGAAGTAGGTTTAAGATTAAAGATAATGAAAACAAATATATGCTTATTATATTACAGATATTTAATATTAAAAATATTGGAAGTTGGATGAGTTGGTATAACACTTTTAAAAAACTTTCTAACATGAAATACGAACAAAATTATCGAACCACCGAAAATTTGCCTTAAGTTTGAAGCTGTTTTTTTTTTTCTAAACCTCTTGATTTGAATATCAAACAATAAAATAACATTTTATGCTTGCATAAACTGAATTGTCTTGACCATTAATTTCCATGTCAATTGTTATCTCAATTTTTACTGTGTATACCACAAAAACCATAAAAATGTTTTATTACTTTGCAATTCATAAATAACAGAAACACCTATTTGGCTTAGAAGGGCAGGATACCTTGCCTCCCTGTAACATTAATTCTAAGCTCTAAATTGCATCAGCCGGCGATTATTGCCACCGAACTACAGGTGCGTACGCCAGTTATCAAACAAAACCTTTGCATCATTGTATTGCACTTTACTTCCTTTATCCTAAATATGTTGATCATTTCTCCCAGATAAATAGGTACAAAAATAGGGCTACTTCTTAACCAGGATAGAATAACATCATTTACTATTATAACTATCATAAAAACGTGGCACTCGACAATATTCTCGTACCTATGTCTCTTAATAATCGCTTTCCTAATACTTGTACCCACAAATTAACCAAAAAAATTCCCTTCCCTGCACGCAACATTTTGTAGATAGATGTTTACATTATTTCTCACTTTAAACCATACTTTATAATATAACTCCATGAATTGAAAATTGACAAAACATTGATGCACCGACTCATTTGAACCGTAACTAATTTAACTATTTATTACAGGGCACTTGTCCCTTTTATAGACTAGAGAATGGGATAACTTTGAAAACAACCTATTTAGCTGCATTAACAAATTTAAGAGCTAAAGGTCCATATGGGCAGGTAGGTATGTATATTTTTCTGAAAAGGTGTAAATAAAATCGAGTAGAATGGTATCGTAATAATTTAACCTTTTGTTATAATTAAAGTAATTGTACAAACTCAACCATATATATTAAAGTTAAGATTCAGGGTTACCGTATGTAATAGTAATAGTACAGTAAATAGAGGTTTTAATTTCGAAATAATGTCATATGACTTAGATTTCGTTCCTTTTTGGCAACTTAGTGGTAAATGCATCAAGTGAGAGTTTCAATATTAAGAGGGGACTTGCTAATTTATCGGGGGGGTGGATGCCATGCCAATTTCAGAGAAGAAAATGCTCTATGCAACTTTTCATATAAATCGATAGCCTTTAAGTTTTAACAACTTGAAAATTGGGATTTTAGCTTGGAAAATAAGGTATTTAAAAATGGTTTTCGTCAAATAACTCGAAAAGTATCACATTGAGAGAAAACATGCTAGGAACAAATAGGAAAGCTACTAAAATGAAGATGAATTTTGTTTTTTTATAATTTTTTAGAATAAAGATGGCATCCGAACGTTTATAAGACGAAGAATTTAGTTTAAACGTTAAATATCTCAGAAACTATGGCATCTTTGTCAAAAATAGTAAGCGTCAAAATGAAAGACTATTAATTAGGCTTCCAAATGATTAACGCTGCAGCATAAGAAATAAAGAAGTTATGACCAATACAATATGCTTCTTCAAATTTGTTTATAAACTCGTCACGTAATTTTGTTAATGTAAGCAGTCAATAATTAAAAAAATATATTCGTCAATATATAGTATGACCTAGATGCTCATTTTTTTCGTCCGTCTAGACCACTTGCTTCAGAAAAAAATTGCACTTTAAACTATATAGGGATTTTCGATATTTCAATATTAAATTTAGTGAAAAAATTGTCCATTTAAAACACTTTCTTTAGAAAAAAGATTTTTTCTTCATATTGGGACGAAATAATTAATTTTAACACTAGTTTTCTTCGCCACTTGCAGCCTTCAACACGCAATGAGGAAATAAACTGGAGTGTCAGTCGAGGAAGCGTATATACGTATTCTGAACACGACACGATTTCACAGTATACATCTTTTAAAAATATTTTTTACGAGGAAATCACATTAACAAAAATGTAAAAATCCAAACATATGGCCCGAGATAATAAACTTCGAAAGATTTCTTTATAGTAGGGCCTCACCCAAAGGAAATGGCAATAAAATAAAATGCAACAAAGATGTTTAAAAATAATACACTGTACTTTAATTTGACAGTTATATTGCTCCTCATGTTGCTCGATTTCGATGGGGTTTTAGGCATTTTAAAAAATACAACATTATTGTTTGTTTAAGTGCCTTAAAACTGTATATGGCGAAAGGTGAAATTCCTCAAGTTTTACGAAATTCCAAAAATTTATTACGGTCATATCTCGGTAGTAGCTACCCATTTCTTAAAATTTTCATTCTATGGCCCTAAACCTTTCATTAAAAAAATTACAAAACACTAATTATCTCTCCTCTTCGTTATTTCTAAAGCTAAAAGAGTAAGGAAAATACATTTTAGAATGAATTTCAAAATCGTTAGTTTCTATCATATTAATTAGTAGACAAATTACCACTATAATCATTATAGAATGGAAAAAATTACGATATTAGGGAAACCTTATTTACAATGAAAAATAATTTATCTTGGATAATTCAATGAGTCCGGAGCTGAAAGGTGAATGATTCGAGAGATATGGTCACTTTTATATATGCATTTATTGGAACGGACAAAGGAAGTATTTCTTCCACATCCGGTGGAGGTATAGTAACGACAAAAAAATTTTTAAAAATTTTTATTGTTCAAATAGGCTTAAAATGCCATGAAACGTCGAGATTTTAAGTTCGAACGAAAAAAAAATTCTGTCTGTCTGTCAGACTGTGTAACTTTTTTTGTGCGCACGTTTACTCTGGAACCGTTTGAGATATTGACTTGAAATTTGGTACACATATGTACTTTAACGAGATCTGGAACTAGATTATATTTTCATCTTGTTCCGTCAAGCAGGTAAAAGTCCATAAAAATAGGAATTTAATATATACAAGAGAAGCTAAGGTCTCAAAAAATTTAGCCACCCCCATTACCACCCCCACCCGAGCCCCCACCCCATTATTAAAGGGGATGCAAAAAAATTGTGTTTTAGTGTATGTACAAGAACCAGAAACCTCAAAATATTTTTTACTTCATCCATCTCCACTACCACCCCCCCCCCCCCATCACCACCCCCACCCCACTGCCGATGTGAGGTATCGTTTTATGGGTTTTTGGGGTAGAGGATTCAAATATTATATTATTAAAGTTCCATAAGCAATTACTTCCACATACAAAGTTTTTTCGTTGTGAGTGACTTTGATAGAGAATTTGGATGTGGAAGTAGTGATTCCTTGGACAGCGGTTTTGGATCTAGTACGAAATGCTTTTTCCGGTTTTAATAAAAAGTTCACGTTTTAATACCTTACAAATTTTTTCAGCCTATTTTCAGATTCATGTCAAATGATCGGTAAAGCTAATAAAGGACGAAAAGTAAGTACACTGTACAACACGTATTGCAATGTGTGCAACAAGGCAGAATAATACATTCAAATTGTAAAAAAGAAAGAATGAAATAAATATTTAACAATTATTGAGAATAAATAGCATATTATATTAAAATTATATTTTATTTACTTTTAAACTCCTGATGATAAGGGTAGATATTTTAATTTTATATGCACAGTTTATGGCTAGAAGAAACTTTGTTGTTTTAGATCAATTGCCGTGTATATTATTGTACATTTTAAATCCATATGAAACTCTACCAAAAGAACAAGGGTTTCGATGCTCTATATGAGAAATATAATTGGTAAACAAACTTATCATAAATAGTAAAATATGTATAATATACGCGATACTCCATATAAAATAGGATATTTGATGGCAAAAAACAATTTTACAAACAGTTTTTTGAGTTTAAGATTGGGTGAGTAAAAAATACCGGTTAATCGGTTATTTACATTTTCATTTACCGATTTACCGGTTATAAAAATTTCCGGTAAATTGGAAACTTTAGCATTTTGCAACTTCATTATTTTCTCAAAGTTTTCTGCAAAAAGATAGTTGTTCGGAAATTCAGATAATAGAAAGAAAATGTAGACTTCTATTTAAAACAATGTTTTAAACTGACTTATTTTCAACAATCCTTTAAAATTTAATTTTGTGTTTCAATGTTTAAAATTGGCATACCTATTCATTTAAGAAAAATGCAATGATGTCATTTTCAAAATTACTTAGGCACTTTTCATTTAGAAAATATTTTTTATGTGCTGTTCTACTAAAACTCCCAGTTGAATTTTATTGCTTGAATATTTTTCTATGGCTTTCTTTTTGCTGAAAGGAAAATGGCTTTCTACTTAAAAAAATAGAAAAGTTGCAACTTTCGACTTTACTCTAGAACCTCGTGAATCATTTCTTATTTCATCACCAATTCGATTTATACATCCTCTAGATTTTGAGGTGTATTGACATAGACTTTTATGGACATGACTACAAATAATCCCATAAAATATGATTAAAAAATATAAGGTCTGGGAACCTGGAGGACCACTCAATTGGCCCTCGTCTGCCATTCCACTAAAAAGGAAAGCACTTATTTAAAAAAAAAATCACGAACGCAACACGCAAAATGTGGCGGTGTATCGTTTTTCTCATAAACTGAATATTCCATGGCAAGTTAGGTTCATTCTTCTTCGAAGAAACCCTTACAAGAGAATAGTATTTATATTGTAGCAACTTTCTCTTTCAACAAACATTTTATATCATTTTCAAACATTTCCTCAACAAACATAATCCTGATCTACATAACAAGTAATAATCTTTTTCGTATGTAAAAAAGAAATATTAGTTGTCATTTTTAAGAAATATTGTTGATATTGGAAATATTCAAAATATTCAGATGCTGTTTTCACCATCCATTTTCTTTTCTTTTCTAATTTTTAAGAAAATACCTATCTTTTCTTTTCAACTTTCAGTTATGTTGGAAATAGATACGCTCATTTTCAGGTATAGGAAAATTTAGTTTTTTAAAATGGGATATTTGTTAGTAAACAATATCATTACACTATTGAAAGGTTTTACGTGTTTTAAGTATTTTTTACATTCTAATATTTCGAGAAATTGTCGAATTACGTTCACCGCACCACCTTATGCAGGTAAAAATACTTTTTATCAGCGAAACTGAGTGTTAGCCGGCTGACCGAGAATAGAGCACATACCCATCGGGTGTGCAATTGAGAAAAATAGTTCTCTCCTGTAGGCCTAATCCACGGAGTTTGAAAATTAAAAGGGAAGTTTAACAATATTCCGAATCAGTCCGTTGACATTTTCTGGAGGGTCCAGGCGACTGTACCTGGGTGAAGTTGGATGTTCTTCGACTAGCGGTCATATTCCTCTTCCGTTGCATGCTCATTAATTGAGCAGTCCGGTCGGTTAAATACTGACAAAAAGTCGTCGTCGGGATTATCTTCGAGGACATTCTCTTTATCGAGCACGTTGGCACAGCTTTTCTCGCAGCAGTGCTTGCAAGTCAATGTGAACATCAGACCTGCCTTCCGGCAACCACAATTTTTATCGCATTTGGCACGGCAAAAGTAGAAAATGGTTTTGAGAAGTTCATTTGGGGCCGGATGCTTCAAGGTCATCACTGGTTCAAGCCCATTACCAAATCTGTTGGCCCTGGGTATATGCTGCGCCAGTTTTGTAACTGTAGGTACGTTCAAAGTTGAAAAAAATAAAATTCCACACATTGAAAAAAAATAGATAGCCTAGTCCAAAAAGCAAGCGAGATATAAGCAAATGAAACATTCACCAAAAAAATCAAGATGGTGGCCGAACCCCAACCTCCATGACCCTGCATTTTTTTTTAGTATAAGCATCTTCAATATAACCTAAATACCCTCCAAATTTTGTTGACGGGGAAAACATGCCTATTTTACCTTAGTAACTCGAACCTGATTTACTTGCCTATCAGTCATATCTTCAAGACAAATATAAATTTTGTAAAACGAAGGATAATACTAAGATAATACTAAATATTAATACTAAAACATCAAGTTTTTGCTATAATGAACGACATATATAGAGGAGTGGGAACATAAAAAATGTGAAGATTTGTCAATTAGGATTCAAAGAGCGACCTCAAAAATATGTATATGTATAGGTGTTTTTACATAAGAATCAATTGTCTGTTGTGGTGTGTTTGAAAGTCACATAGCATGTGGCGATTTGAAAGGTCTCATTCTTCGACTATATAGGGTGTCCGGAAATACCGATTCTATTTACCCGACACTTTAAAAATTTTACCTCTGTAGTCCGGACAAAGACAAATAAGTATTTTTATGCTAATATTATAACCTATTTCCTGATAAAGTAAATTATATACCAACGTAAACAGTGCCTCGTCTACACTTAAAGGAAAGAAAGGAGTTGTAGTGGCCTCAACGGAAAAAGAACTGATTAATGAAGCTGTAGGAAATGCAAAGGAAGAGAACAAGGAATCTAGTGATATGGATGATGAAATTATTATGTCTAAAGTAAAACATTCTGATGCCGTAAAGGCATTTTCTTTATGTATTCATTGGGCTGAAGAAAACTATTTTCCAACGCAAGATGTACTGCTCTTAAAAAAACTATAAGAAAGCATGAAAATAGATGTATGTACATATGTAAATGTACGTAACTATCAGCTATTAAGTTTTTATTAAATGTACTTATGTAATATGTGTGTACATATTTCAATTTGAATAAAATCTTTTTAATTCCTGTTAAACATTTTCAGTTGTTTTTACTATTCAAGCTTATTTTTAGTTGCTATGACAACTAAAAAAAAATGGTATATATATATATAAAAATAATCCACCTCCACTAGTCCGGATACCGGATACCTCGCTAATCCGGCAGTTGCACCTGTACCTAGAAATTTTGGGTCGATCCCTATTATAAGATAAAAATATAAATAGCAAAATAATGTACGTGGAAGAAAGCTATATATAAACATTAATACCAGGCATGTTAAGAGTTCCGCCGATGACTGAAAGTAGCTAAAGGGAAAAGTGGCAAGAGAGTAGGTTAAATCTGTTTCTATTCCGCATATTATTTGTCCATTTATCTTCTCTTCTACCTTACATTGGCATCGACTCAATATTTTAAAATGCCACTACTGTATGTCGCCTCATGCTTCCTTATGGAGCTACGGCCCTTTGAAGATGGTGCCCGAAATCTGGTATTCTGCCATTTTCAATTTTTTTCAATTAAATAGCGTTAATGAAAATTAATTAACACTGAGATTATTGTGACTTTACTTGACTTAATTGTTATTTGAAAATTTGAAGCAAGCCTACTACGAGATGTTTTATTCAGATCGTGTTTCGAGGTGTCGTATCAAAGTCATTAAAACGATTTGTCTCACAAATGGTTCGTCTTACGATTAAAATAAAAGAAAGCCTTTTTGTATATTTTTAATCACTGCCGTAGCTCAATTAGGAAGCATGTGCGAACATTGCGGCATTTTTTACATATTTTTGCATATAGAATCCGCACCAATATTTTCGGACATCCTGTATAGAATATGATTATAGCTATAGATTTTTAATTGTATTAAAAATTGCTAAACAATAGTAAATAAATCAGCCAATATTGGACATAAATTTAGGGAAGTCATCACATATTTCTTACCTGCTCAGGAATTTTGCCTAAGTAGGCAATTAGCAGAGTTATATATAATATGATAAATTAAAAGGTTTGTAAATTTCAAATCGAAAAATAATGTAAACTACGGCTACTTTATGGCCACAGGTATTAAGAAAGCGAATATTAGGAGGGCATTATCGCATATACCGTAAATGTAATGTACTTTGATTTTTTTTATAATTTTTAATATTCTGTGTAATGTCTTATACACTCACGGACAAATTTATCGCATCATTCAAAATTTGTCATGGTTTGAAGTTAATTTATGTCTAAATAATTTTAATTATAGTTGTTTTGCTTAAAAGTTGCAACCGAACTTTGTAACAAAAAAGTTGTAACTTTTTTATACTCTATCTCCTGACCTGGATATCAATTGTTCAGCACGATGCGCGACGGCGACGTCTAGTTGTAATTTCTGTATGTAATTAAATGTTTCCTTAATTATTTTTAATTTAAAATAGTTATCCGAAAAATGTATTGGATTTTGTGCCATTATTAGAGATCTATTAGTTTCATCTATTGTGATTCAAAATTCACTAGGCGTAGAGAACCTAAGGTGCCGGAAAGTCATTTTAAATTTCAGACAACGAGCGCAAATGCATGGTGCCACTAAGTACGGTTAGACATCAATGGTTGGCGCGCCCTCTGCAGTATATACGGTTCAACCAAAATCGAGTTTTTATAGAAAAATTGACCAAGTGGCTCCATCGTGAAATTTTGCGGGAAGGATATTATGATATTTAAACGCTTAAATACGCGATAAAACGTTCTGGCACCTCGATCTGGTGCCAGAACGTATATATAGGTGCCACTCCGTCCATATATATCTGAATTTGGTGCCTGAACGTACAGTTTTAAATATATATATATATATATATATATATATATATATATATATATATATATAAAAAGGGACCCGACAAACCAATTTGAAACAAAAAATAACGAATAACGAAAACAAAAAATAACGAATTAATAAAAAAAATGGGAAAATAAAGCCTATATATCGCCTAACACAGCAAAAAATCTTATTGTACATAACTCTCTCCCGCCTAAAATATACGGACTTCCGAAATTACACAAACCAGGTATCCCCCTTAGACCCATAGTTTCATGTATCCAAGCCCCTGCAAAAAACATCTCAGATTACCTTAAATCCAGTATATCAAACATCATAAACAAAAACGATTACTACATTAAAGATTCATGGCAATTCAAAAATAAAATCAAAATTACAAGAAAACTGCGAAGAGTATCCTATAGAATGTGTAACAATTATATATAAAAAGCTCAGTAAATTGGCGAAGAGTACGTTTTTAGCTTGTTAATATTTCTAATCCTATTTACATTCACAATATTGTCTGTAATTCTCCTTATTCAAAACAGTAACCATAACATTAGCATAATGTCCTGTAGACTGACTGCCTTTGTATGTTCATTCACTTTAATCATCTGAAAATGTCACGTTGAGTGCCGAACTGCAGTAAGGTGCAAGTTACAATAATTTGGCGGTAAAAATAAAGTAAATGTTAATGTTGGTGTTTCATTATTATACCATCATAATTAATTACCACAAAGTAACGGCTTACCAGTTTAATTTTGGAGGAGGTATTGTTTTTATGATTTTATATAACTAAATATTTGTAAATTATTTTCCGTTGAAATTAATTTCATTTCCTGAAAATAAATTTCTGTGATAAAAACATTCAGATTATAAGTAAGAAGATAACTGTTTAAATATGAAACATAATACTTGTAAACTTATATAAATGTTCACAAGAATTTTACACTCGTCCGAACTCCGGCTTTCCAAGTAAGCATGAAAAAATGACTGGATATTTAATAGTGCCGGTGCTGTCAAATCTCGGACGCAGCATTATACGATTTTTGAATAGAGAATATTTGAAGTATATTTATGTTCACAAATCTATGCGCCCCCAAACATAATTCGATGGAACTAAAAATATACTTTTAGTTTTACGGAACATATGATACTGCGTCCGAATCCAAAAATAACTATGGTCGATATTTTGCTCAATTGAAACGAAACAGAACTCAGTTCTATGTTTACATATAACCCAGGAGACGAAGAACATTTTGACGTGCTGAAAATCGACCATTTCAGAGATTTGTTGAAGATAACACGGGAAAACAATACTGCGTCCGGTATACAGATGCAGTATTGTACAGGACGCAGCAGTGTATGGTATCGTGCACATGTACGGAAGCAGCATTATTTGCAGGACAAATATATATTTGTCCTGCAAATAATGCTGCAATACTGCATCTGTATACCGGACGCAGTATTGTTTTCCCGTGTTATCTTCAACAAATCTCTGAAATGGTCGATTTTCAGCACGTCAAAATGTTCTTCGTCTCCTGGGTTATATGTAAACATAGAACTGAGTTATATATATATATATATATATATATATGATTCAGTTTGGTATTCGCCCCCCTGTATCTTTTTTATTTTAACAGAAAACTACAATAAACCATATATATTTGCAAATCGTTTGTCAAGCTCTATCGAATGACGTCCTTAAATCATCTCTTTGATCACATATGCCAAAATAACGATAGTCAACTTTTTTTTTTCAAATGGTATGCTATACATTTTTTTGCCGATTGTTGTAGAGCTTCTCTTTCTGCATTCAAACATGTGAAAAAAGTATACACTTCCTTAAGAAAAATTTCGAGAAAATTAATAAAATACGAAAAAACTTCATTTAAAGGTTTTGTTTCTGATTCAACATAGTTAACCATGGAAACAATGGAATTTTGTCATTGTTAGTAATGTCAAATTGAAAATACTGTTATTTGTGACTGTGTTATTCGTTTTTGTTTTATGTTATACTTTTAAATAGATTTACACAATGGTATCTTACAATAATGAAAAAAAAATTTGACATGATATTAATTTATGGAGAGTGCGGAAAAAACATAAAGTAGCCAAACGTTTATATCAAGAGCGCTTTCGAAATAGGCCGGTACCATCAGTCAAAATGTTTGTAAAATTGGCAAGAAATATGAGCGAAAGTGGAAGTTTTGAGAAAAAAAGAAACGTTTTTAAACACCGTTAGATTTCTTCCTTTGGTTCTATCTAAAAGAAAAAGTTTACCTCTAAATGACGTCGAAGATCTTAAAACTAGAATACGAATTGAATGCTGTAGATTAAATGTTAAAATTAATTCTTCAACATAAGGAAAATTTCGAAAAAATTAATAAAATGTGATAAAACGTCATTCAAAGGTTCTCTCTGAATCAGCATACTTAGCCAAGGAAGCAATTGAATTTTGACATTGTAAGTAATGTAACTAGTACCAACTAGGCAAATCAGATTCGAAAGAGAGGGATTTGTACGAGGATTGTGTACGGTACTGATGAGGCGTAAAAATTTCGAAACAAAGTTTAATGTTTTGTAATGAAGCATTCTTTAAATTCCTGCTCCATTACTAAGATTCCGGATTTACACACGACACCAATGTGCACACGGCACGCAAACCTACCCATCTCCCGTCTAGAGGCATGGATTTGCACACGACACTAAACTATACGCAGTTCTACATCACCAGTAAGCGAGGATTCTCGGATATAACAGCCAGGCCGCAAATCAACATAATTCAGAATGGATAATCCTGCCAATCTGTCTACAGTGTGCTGAGCTGGACATATTGCAGTTTTGTGCATCTCCCGACGCAAACACGACGGAACGAATGCAATCTGACCCTGGGAATCCTACAGCGTGTTGAACTGGGACCCCCTCGAGTCGTTAGTCATTCCCCGGCGCCGTTTCGCCGCCAAAGCCAGAGACGTCGCCTCGCAACCGTTACACACTCTCTCTCTCTCTCTCAGATAATAGAAAATGTTGTCTTAAGAACCGTAAAAGATACGGACATATAACCTGTACCTGTATGTTATGTAACATTGCCACACATTACCTGTTTGAAAAAGTAAATAAATTGTTTATATTTTTATTGGGCTGTCTTATTAACTAATCTGGACCCTGATTAATCTCCGAACCAGCTACCCGACAAGAAACCGTTACATAATTTGGCGCCCGAGCAGATTTTGAGATTTTAGTTTATTCCAGATAGCCCAAAAGAGACGTTCACGAATGAGAGAGAGACATAAAGATATTCCAAGTATATTTATAGAGAAATAAATATTACAAATACTTCTACATAATTAAAGTCAAAGGATTTATTTAAAATGGGTCTGTCAGACACAGAAGTCGCGGACACCACAGTAGGATGGATCTACAAATTAAAAAAAGACGAGTTGCAGACAGAATTATCCAAGTACGGCGCAACGACAACCGGAACTGTCGAAGAACTTCGCAGCAGGCTAAAAAGCTGTATTAAAAGTGAGCCGCCCAAGAAAGTAACAACTCCCCAAATAAGCCCCCCGCCAACACAAATGAGTTCACCTGATCAGATGTTATACGTCGCACAAACACCCCTGGGCGCAGTTTTGACAGAAATCCGCAAATGGAACGTTCATTTCGACGGCAAAAAAGATGTTTTCTCGTTTTTAGAACGTATTGAAGAACTACAGACCGGCTATAATTTTACTCAGGAACAAATGCTAAGAGCCCTACCCGAACTACTACAAGGTGATGCATTATTATGGTACAGAAATAACAAAACATCCTGGACTACGTGGAATCAATTTGTCACGAAACTAACAAAGTTTTACGCACCCTCCGATTACCACTTAAAACTGGAAGATGAAGCCAGACTTCGAATACAAAAAGAAAATGAAAATGTAAAAGATTATGTAGTAGCAATCCAGACTCTACTACGTAGACTTACAAATGTAACCCCAGAACAAACACTATACCGAATATATTCAAATTTAAAGCCAGAGTACCGAAAATACATTAAACGCACCGATTTCCAGACACTTGATCAACTTGTAACTCTGGCAGGAGAACATGAAACCGTTTGTCAGGAGGAAAAACCGCTAAAAAGATATTACAAACAGGCACGCCGAAGTTAGATTATAATACCACACAAGCTAGAGGTAACCAGACACCAAATTACAGATATAATTATAGAAATAACGCACAAAACTACAATATGCCAACCACCCAAAATTACTCTAGAGAACAGGCCGCCCCCAGGAATGCACAAAACAGTAGAGATACACAAACAATAAATCCCACGCACTCCGTACTCGAAAACTATAATAAAAATACAAGCTGCTGGCACTGTGGAAGTCCCGATCACACCCGCTGGTATTGTAATAATCCACCAAAGATGTTTTGTTCCCGCTGCGGACGACTAGGCATATTCTCCCGCGACTGTCATTGCAATAATAGGCTCCAGGGAAACGAAAGAACGACTGCGTTGACACGCGGACAACCCAGTCGGTAAGTACAATTCCTCCCGCGTCTACAAACGAAGTACGACCAAAGATCCCAATACAAATAGGAAACTAAAATTTCACAGCTATTATAGACACAGGGTCCGCCCGCTCGTACATAGGTGACGCTGTATGCACAAAGTGCAAATCAAATTTATTAGAAATAAACCGTATCCAACGAAATATCAAACTGGCAGATGGAACCGAAACACAAACTAACAGGGAGTTCAAATTAAATTACTACACAACGGGACTAAAATTAACCGATAATTTCTTTTACTTACCAAATCTAAGTTGTGATATTATTTTGGGCATGGATTTCCTAATAAAACGTCAAGTTATCCTCGATTTTAATTTACAAAAGGGCCAAATAATGGGAAATTCGATAGATTTTAATCACAAGATAGAAGAACAAATACCGCTCTCCCTGATTCAACCTTCAGTAGACGAAAAACAGATCCTGTCAAATTTCTTACAAGTGGAACTTCAAAAATTTGACACAGTTCAAGGTGTTACCCCACTAACACAACACAAAATAAGACTCCTGGAAGACACACCGATTAAACAAAGGTACCGACCTTTAAACCCGGCCATGCAGGAAATTGTTAATACAGAATTGGATAAGATGTTGGAAGAAGGTATAGTCTAAAGCCCGTGGAACTCCCCAGTGGTTATGGTAAAGAAAAAGGATAACAAATATAGATTCTGCATAGACTTCCGGAAAGTAAACGAAGTTTCAATAAAAGATGCTTACCCAATACCCTTTATCAACGCCATTTTAGACAAATTACGGGAAGCCCGCTTCATATCTACTCTGGATTTACGCTCCAGTTATTGGCAAATATCTTTGACTGACGATAGTAAGCCGATAACCGCATTTACAGTACCCGGAAGAGGATTATTTCAATTCAAAGTTTTACCTTTTGGCCTCCATTCGGCTCCCAGTACATTTCAAAGACTCCTGGACCAGATTATAACCCCCGATATGACATACGCATTTGTGTACCTAGATGACATCGTCATAGTCAGCAAGACGTTTAACGAACATTTACAACACTTACAAGAAATATTCGAGCATTTAAAAAATGCGAATCTACACTTAAACCCAGACAAATGTAACTTTTGCAGAAAAGAACTAAGATATTTAGGACACCTGGTGAGCGAACAAGGCATTAAGACAGACCCTGAAAAAGTGAGTGCCATTGTGACAATCCAGCCCCCAAAGAACGTTAAACAATTACGGCGCTTCCTTGGCATGACATCCTGGTATAGAAGATTCATAAAATCGTATTCGGACACTGCCGCACCCCTAAATAAATTGTTGAGGAAACACACGCGCTGGAAATGGACACCAGTTGAAGAAGAAGCTTTCACAAAACTAAAAACTGCACTAACAACTGCCCCTGTACTCAGCTGCCCTGATTTTACGAAAACTTTTTACCTCCAGACAGACGCGTCGACACAAGGACTTGGCTCGGCGCTCTTACAAAAAATCGATAATCAGGATCATATTATAGCTTACGCAAGTCGCTCTTTATCAGACGTTGAAAAGAAGATGTCAGCCGCAGAACTAGAATGTGCCTCCATCTTGTTTGCCATACGGAAGCATATAAATTACATACAGGGATATCATTTCGTCGTTGTAACAGATCACCAGAGCTTAAAATGGCTATATTCCACAAACCCCACAAATGGACGCCTGGCTCGATGGGTAATGGAATTGCAACAATATGACTTCGAAATAAAATACAGAAAGGGAGTTTTGAATAAAGTAGCAGACGCACTCTCGCGCCAGCCAATCATGACCGAGGAAAAAAATAACTCAGAAGAAGGAATTTTCTTGATCGAAAATACAGAGAATTGTGCTTGGTACAAAGATACCGTTAGACTGGTACAAAATAAACCCGAAAGAAAAACAGATTACTGCATTATAGACGGAAACCTGTACCGCCATATATGGAGCAGTAACAATTTTACAGACCCCGAATTTTCCAACCCCTGGAAACTTTGTATTCCGCAACCTCAACGCAAACAAATCCTGATAGAAAATCACGATGCACCATGTGCAGGACACCTTGGAATAACAAAAACTATTACCCGTATCGCCGATAAATATTACTGGCCTAGAATGTATAGAGATATTGCCAAGTACGTAAGACACTGCCCGAACTGTCAAAAATACAAATCATCTCAACAACAAACCGCAGGAAAAATGCAATTCCCGAAAATAAATGGATGTTGGGATACTGTTAGTATCGACGTTGTCGGACCACTCCCGAGGTCTAGCAAGGGCAACAATAACCTCATCGTATTCCAAGATAGATTCACCAAATGGGTAGAATGCCACCCAGTAAGAAAGGCAACAGCGGCCGCCATTGGCAAAGCACTAAAGAAGAAGATAATTGCCCGATTTGGGTGTCCAAACTACATAATTACTGATAACGCGAGACAGTTTACTAGCAATGAATTCACTTCTCTGTTGTCCGAATATGGAGTTACACAACGTACCACACCGCCGTATTCACCACAATGCAATCCAGTAGAGAGGACAAACAAAGTAATAAAGACTATGATTGCCCAATACACCGAGAATGACCACCGAAAATGGGACCAATTTTTACCGGAATTTACATTAGCCATAAATTCGTCCAGACACGAATCCACGGGATTCACACCAGCTATGCTTAATTTCGGCAGAGAATTAACGCTACCCAGCTCTCTAAACATAGAAAATCATAATGAAAACTTCGCAACCGAGGATACACCGAGAAACCAGGTAGACAAATTACAGAAAATGACCGATATATTTGAACTCGTCCGAGGAAACCTAGCTAAAGCATACCAGACACAGAGTCATCACTACAACCTTCGTCGCCGAGAATGGACCCCACGTGTAGGAGACCAGGTCATGAAGAGAGAACACCCCTTGTCCTCAGCAATATGAAATTTCAGCACAAAACTAGCACCTAAATTCTCGGGCCCATACATCGTAGCACGAAATATATCACCAGTTGTCGTCGAAATTAGACCCCCACCGGTCGAAAGAAAGAGCGCGTTCACGTGAAAGATTTGAAGCCGGCGCATGTCTAAAATCACATAAATTAACACACGCTCACATCCAATGTCCAGTCAGACCAAAACCACTCAATTCGAAAGATGTGGACGATGACACCTCCGTCTTACTACCCGGAATCAGACGATCCAACGCCGACGCCTCCACCACGCCCGATGTCGCCGCCCGGACCAGGGTACGAAAAAATGTATATTTATTATAGCCCTCCCAAGGCGGTCAATCCCAAAACCCCGCCACTCGCTAGGATGAGGTCAGAGGTCCAAGTACCAGCCCCGCTGTCACCCCTGCCCCCGACGCCAGAAGCCCGAGACCACCCTTCAGGCAGAGTCGGTGAAAACACACCACCCCCCCAGGGTCCAGACACACCAGCCCAGCTGTCCCAGGCAATGAGGACCAAATTCCAGGCCCTGTTCGGAGACAGCCCCAGCCTCACGCAACAGCCAGTCCCGATGCCGTCCCCAGACAGAGACGTGCCATCCTTGATGCCGTCCCCAATGCCACCCCCGATGCCGCCTCACGTGCCGGCCCCGATGCCACCCATACCCAGAAACATGCCAACCCTGATGCCGTCCCCAGCCAGAGACGTGCCATCCCTGATGCCGCCTCCAGCCAGAGACATGCCATTCCGGATGCTGTCCCCAATGCCATCCCCGATGTCGCCTCACGTGACAGCTCTGATGCCGCCCCCAGCCAGCGACGTGCCAACCCAGTTGCCGCCCCTGACGAGGTCCCTGACGCCGTCCGCAACCCCAGGCACACCTCCCCCGCTGTCCCACGCCATGAGGAATAAGTTTGCCCAACTATTCGGAGACAGCCCCAGCCCCCCAAAGCCACCGACCCCAGGCAGATCTATCCCCTGCCTACAGGCATTTTTCCAGGCCGACGATGCAGCCCTCCCGGTTCCTACTCCGCAACGGAAGCGGAAATTCAGGCGCCGCAATCACGACGGCACCGTCGCAGCTAGGATTCCGGGCATCATCCGCCTGTCCGCCATCAGCCCCCTGCCCCAGACGTCCGAAAGTGCGCGACAATAATAATGTGTACGGCAAGCGAGTGCGCGAAAAACTACACAAGAAAAAACTATATTTGTTTTTGTACCAGTTTGTATAAACTTTTATTAATTTCTTTATTATAGAGTTCAATTACTTTACTATTTTACCTGTACCATAGTTCTAAGATGTTTTACATACTGTTTGTTATTTAAAAATTTGTTTTTCTCTACATAATATGCACATACATGAATACATATATATACCAGGTGTATACGAAAGAATTGACCATTCTTTCTTTATTATGTTTGAAGATGTTCAGTAACTTGTTTTCTCATTGCTTTATTTTTATGTTAAGTTAGTAAAAATTTTCTCTTTGATAGAATTTTGAAAATTTTTTTTGTAAAGAAAGAGGGGAGTGTAATGAAGCATTCTTTAAATTCCTGCTCCATTACTAAGATTCCGGATTTACACACGACACCAATGTGCACACGGCACGCAAACCTACCCATCTCCCGTCTAGAGGCATGGATTTGCACACGACACTAAACTATACGCAGTTCTACGTCACCAGTAAGCGAGGATTCTCGGATATAAAAGCCAGGCCGCAAATCAACATAATTCAGAATGGATAATCCTGCCAATCTGTCTACAGCGTGCTGAGCTGGACATATTGCAGTTTTGTGCATCTCCCGACGCAAACACGACGGAACGAATGCAATCTGACCCTGGGAATCCTACAGCGTGTTGAACTGGGACCCCCTCGAGTCGTTAGTCATTCCCCGGCGCCGTTTCGCCGCCAAAGCCAGAGACGTCGCATCGCAACCGTTACACTCTCTCTCTCTCTCTCTCTCTCTCAGATAATAGAAAATGTCGTCTTAAGAACCGTAAAAGATACGGACATATAACCTGTACCTGTATGTTATGTAACACTGCCACACATTACCTGTTTGAAAAAGTAAATAAATTGTTTATATTTTTATTGGGCTGTCTTATTAACTAATCTGGACCCTGATTAATCTCCGAACCAGCTACCCGACAAGAAACCGTTACAGTTTTGACCAAACAAAGTTCTGTTTTTAAATAATTATGTAATTCATTTTTATATAAACAAACATTTAATGTCGTATCTTTAGTTAATTAATGATAATAACACTCAACAATAATATTAAAATAACAACTAATAATAAATAACAATTACCAATAAAAAAAATTACCAATACTTGAATACTAACTAACAATTAAGAAAATAAAAACATTATTTATTGCTTCATATGTTCGAAGAGTCCTCTGTTCGCTTCTAAACATAATCGTCCTCTGTTTATCACGCCTTGGGTACATACATTTTGAAGAATTTCAACATTTAATCTGCGGCATTGAGTTTGTATTCTATTTTTAAGATCTTCGACATCATTTAGAGGTGTAAAGTACACTCTTTCTTTTAGATATGGCCAAAGGAAAAAATCTAACGGTGTGAGATCCGGTGATCTGGCAGGCCACTTGACTCCCTCACTACGATTTCCGATCCATGTACCTGGATAAGCTGCATTTAAGTAATTCGTTACAATTATAGCATTATGTGGCGGTGCCCCATCTTGTTGTAATATCATGTTATGCCTAATATGTAATGGAACGTCTTCTATGAAATTTAACAACTCTTCTCTTAAAAACTGTAGATATCTTTCTCCAGTAAGCGTGCCTTCGTAAAACTTTGGTCCTATAATTTGTCCGTTGAGAATTCTACACCATACGTTAATTCCCCAGATATTTTGGAAATTAGTTTCTCGAAGCCAGTGAGGATTATCCTGCGACCAATAATGGCAGTTATGTTTATTGACAATTCCATTATTATGGAAACGGAATTCATCTGACCACATGATGCGATCTAATATAGTCATTTCTTGAGCAACTGCCAACCACGCTACAAAATTTAGACGTCTCTCGTAATCTCCTGGAAGCAAGCCCTGATGTAAATGTATTTTATATGGTCGCAGTTTATTGTCTCTCAGAATTCTTTGAATTGAAGAATATGAAATATCAATTTCTGTCGCTAACTGACGAATAGAAATATGCAGGTCTACAAAAACACGGGCTAAAACTCAACTGTATATTCCTCATCTCGTGCGGTTCTGGCCTAAAAACGTATCTTTCTTCTCAAAACTTCCACTTTCGCTCATATTTCTTCCCAATTTTGCAAACATTTTGTCTGATGGTACCGGCCTATTTCAAAAGCGATCTTGATATAAACTTTTGGCTGCTTTACTGTTTTTTCCGCACTCTCCATAAATTAATATCATGTCCAATTTTTCTTCATTAGTGTAAGATACCATTGTGTAAATCTATTTAGAAGTATAACATAAAACAGAAACGAATAACACAGTCACAAATAATGTAACACCCTGTATATATATGTCATACGTTTGCCAGTTGGAAAATATGCTATCACAGCAAAAGACACACAGCTGAAACCCTGCAGGAGAGGGAAGGGACGACTTGTCCCGTGGCTTCGAGCGTGAGCGGATGGACAAGCCCGAATAACTTCAATAAGTTTAAAATATGTTACAATCTTTTGTTTAGCCAAGTGAATTTTGTTTTCATTCTTATTAATAATGGAGATTGGCGTTTTCGAAATCTAAGGGCCCGGTGCCACGGGTGTGAATTTTAATTGTCACAATATTAACCTTCACTTGGAAATTTTGAAAATAAATTAGGTATTAAAAGATTATGACGCGTCCGCGAAACTCGGACATAATATAAAGTGAGTGTTGCAGCCAGGGGTGAGTAAAGATTTCAAATATATTAGTGTTTCACAGGTATTATTAAATGTCCCCGTACTGCAATCATTGAAATGCTCACGGCAGGAGGGTTAAATGCTCTCTGCAGTTTATTTTTATTAATTAAATGTTTTGGGTTGTAAATTTTCCCTCATATCAATATTTTCGGTTTAGTAAGGTTTTGTTAACTAGTGATGTGTTTCTCTAAATTTCTTTTGTATTTTATGTTTATTAGTCATTTCATTAAAGTCAATTTAAATTAACAGAACTTAGTTTTATTCTCAGAGAAAGTTCTCTCCCACTCCAATTAACCATACAGGGCTCACGACACCCCGCTTCGAAGACCGTTACCTTTCAAAATTTTCCCTGTTAATACAGGGTGGTGGCAGCGAAACTACCAACCCCTGTTGAGGGAGGTATTTTTATTTTATTATTCATTTTATCTATTATTGCGGGCGTAGGGTGGGATTTTAAAGTTTTCCCCTTTCACCCCCTACCCCCGTGTACTACAGTGGCGCGGCAGCTAAGTGAGATTATATGGTTAAAAGAAAAGTGGGATAGAATTATAGAATTTAAAAATTTGAGAAATTTAATATAGAATTTAAGAGATTTAAATGTAATTTAACACAGAATTTCACAGATTCATAGAATGTTATAGAGTTTAATAGATTTGAGACAACTTAATGGAATGGGATGAAATGTAACAGGGTTGATAGCATTTTAATAAAAGTTAAGAGAATTCTAGACAACCTGATAGGATATTCTAATATTTCTCTAGGATTTGATACAGTTTTACATAGTTTTGTAATTTTATTATTCCGTTAATGTGTGAGAAATTTTAACTGCCTTTATTTTTATTACTAAGAACGTTTACCTTGTGTAATTTAACGATTTAATATTTGTTTAATTTCAAAAATTAGTAAAGTAAAATAATAAAAATGCCAGACGACTCACCGCGAGCACAACCCCCAGTGTTGGGACAGAAAGAGACTTGGGTATGATAGCGAACACAGTAGAACAATTTTCGGGAAAATATGATGTGAAAAGATACTTTGAAAAAGTCGAACAACGAGCTAAGCTAGATGATTGGCCTGAACAAACAACTTTAAATATTGTTCAGTTTCGATTGATAGGGGATGTGTATAATTTCTTTAAAACCGATCCAACTTTAGATACGGCAACGTATGCAGATTTTAAAGCTAAATTCATTAAAAGGTTTTCACCAGTAAAAATACCAGGACAGGCTTTAATTAGATTAAATAAATGTTTTCAAAGACATGATGAAACCGTTGACCAGTACGCAACGAGGATTAAATTATTAGGGGGTAGAAATTCTTGAGGAAGATCTAACCACCGCTACTGATAACGAGGAGCCGGGTTTGAGAAACAAGATCGACCAATTAGTGTTGAACCAATTTACGACGGGGATGAACAAAAATTTACTAAAATTTTGCGGGGCAGTTCTCATGCGAGAAGTGGGTTTAACCATTGATAAGGCCGTAGAAATTGCGAAACAAGAGGAGTTAAATGATATCATGTTAAGGCGCGACAAACACCCCAAGTAATGAACGTTAATAATATTCATTGTTTTCGGTGTAACAAAATTGGTCATTTTGCAAAAATTGTTATTCGGGAAATGTAATTTTAGAGAGTTCGGAGGTAATGTTAATGGGAATAGAAATAATAATAATTTTCAGGGAAATAATGGTAACAATATTTATGAAAGCCGTAATGACAGATATAACGGAAATAATAATTACAGACAGACCATCAGGCCCGAAAATGATAGATATAATCGAAGTAACAACTACGGACCAACTAGGCCGGACAATTTTAGACATAACGGGAGAAACAGGGATGATAGAGAGGGTAGTTTTCACACAGATCGGGGCAATAGCCAGAGTAATTTTAGGGGAAATTATAGAAATAATTCTACGTCAGAAACGCAGGATGGGACGAATCAACGATATACAGGGGCTACACCGAGAAGGCAGTTTTCAAATTTAGACATAGGAGCTACAGCAGGCCCAAGTAACCAAGCAAAAAACTCGGGGGTCGTTCCTTTGATACCTCGCGAGGGAACGAAAAATTAAGTTGTGAGAGTGGCTACGAAATATACGAAAGAAGTAATACGTATGCTTTACAAATTCCGCAAATTCACTTTAACGTAATTAATTCACCAGGTTATGTGCAACTTTTTATAAACGGTATTTTACTAGAATTTTTGGTGGATACAGGATCAGCTGTTTCCATGATTAAAAAGAGTTATTTAAATAATGGGTATGAAATTTTCGAGCGACCCGATATCAAATTAACTGGAGTTACAGGGCACGTTATTCCGATTTTGGGTACAACCATTGCAAAATTAAATTATAATTTTTATATAGGGGAATTTGAATTAATCGTTTGTAATGACCAGGTGCCACTAGGTATCGTGGGAATTCTAGGCAGACTTTTTAGTCAAGAACAAAGTAAATATTTGTTATGATCGACACATTTTGAGCGTATGTAATACCGAAATACCACTTTTATCAATGCAAAACTTAAGAGGTACAAATGATAATATACCTGTTGATGAGGATGAATTAAATTGCGAATATTCACGGGCGGATGAACCTTTAGAAACAGTGGCGGCTCGTGATATTGTCTGCAGAGGAGGCTTGATATTTTGAAAGACAATTAGAGAAATGTCTACAAGTAAAAGATATTAATTTGGAAGATTGGAAGATATGCTGCTTCTTCCAAAGGGAGGCTCAGCCTCCCCTGCCTTCCCTGACGAACCGCCACTGTTTAGAAACAGATATTACAAAGGAAAATGAAAATTTTATCAATGTTACGGAAAACGAGGACGTAGATAGTAGGCGTGAAATTTGTTTACGCGCGGCAATGGCTCCTTCGAGAAAGTGCGGCGGAAACGAGATGTTTGCGGGAAATAGAGAGGGTAGGCGTGAAATTTGTTTACGCGCGGCAAGGGCTCCTTCGAAAAAGTGCGGCGAAAACGAAACTTTTACGGGAAATAGACAAAATGTGAGTAACAATAATTCTTTTCTACACGCGGCAACGACTTGCGGTGAAGAACAGATTATTAACAAAAATTTTCTGGTGAATAATGATAATTATACCGAGGAAGGTAATGATAAGGTTTCTAGTAATATTATTATTAAAGGAGATAACAATGGTGATATTAAGGGTGTTATAAAGGTACATAGAGATAAAATAAGTAAAGAAGAAATAAGTTCTATGAATAATAAAGATAATGTTGTTGAGATAATAAAAAATACGAAGAATATTGATAATAAAGTAATAAGAGGTAAACTAGAACAAGGTAAAATAAGGTATAACGAGAATAATAATGTTGAGAGAGGTAACACTGATATTATTGAGGGAAAATATGTAAATAAGACAAATCAATGTGAGGTAAGCGATAAAAAAGGAAATAAACAGGTAATAAATGTAATGAAGTCCGCAAGTGAGATAAGTAGAAGTAAAGCAGGTAAAAATGAATTTAATAATTAAGGTAAAGATAATTTTTCTTGTAAGGTAACCAAACTAAAAGTAGATAAGGCTGAAAATACTAAGGAAAAAATAAACTGTACTGTAAATCCGAGGGAAATTGATAGAGGGAAAGATATAATGGGGCGTAATAAAACTTCTGATAGCACGGGTATAAATAAATCTGAAACAATACTAGGTATAGAAGACCATAATATTTATATTGAGAAAAATAACTTCCATAGCGTAGAGGACGTGAACAGTAGAGCATCAATGCGAGAGGCCGGGAGCGATAAGATAAAAGCTAGTCTAAATAAAGATACTTTCAGGGCCATGAGAAACGACGACAAAGCGAATGACTTTGCTAATTTTCAGGGCACACCCATTTACTTCACTGAAACTCAGATCGCAAATGAAACAAACTTAATAAACAATAAAAACCGAATTATAACTTGTAATGTAATATTAATAGAAGATACTGTGATACCCCCTAGATGCGAGGTGGATTGCAAAATACAATTAAGGAAGAATTTGAACTGTCAAACGATTTAGTCGAACCAAAAAATTTAGATATACAGGGCGTTCACGCTGCATGTACCCTACTGGGACCACAAAATTTAAATATGCGGATAGTAAACATGAATACATTTTCGGTAACTCTAAAAGAAAATTGCATTATAGGAGCTGCCGAACCCTATTTAGAAAAACAAATTTACCAGGGGCCAATACCAGGTTAAATAAAATAGACATCTCAGATTACGATTGGGTATATGACGAATTTGATTTGGCGTGTTTAGGCGAAAATAGTGGATATTTATTAAGCAAATTTATTAGCCAAAGTAGAAAAGTTAAGGAAAAGATTAGTTATGAGATTAAATTAGGAAGCATTCATGTCTAACGTCATGCTAAGCTAGGGCGTTTAGAATCATAGAGAAAAAGGGACCAGTCACGTATAAAATCAGAAAATTATATACTAGGAAAGATCGTGTAGTACATGTGAATAAACTTAAATTATATAGTTCAAATGATATTGAGGTGGATGATATTGAGAATATAATATTAAATGAAGACAATCAGGAGACTTTAATTGACACCGCGGAGGGAAATATACAAAATTTAGAACCTCACGAAAGTGAGGACGATATTTTTCAAAACACACTAGAAATATTACCCTTTTGTCATGACCCGGGGAATAACCCGTTAGAAACTATTTTTGAAGAAGATAGGGATGAGGAAGTGCCGCAACCTTTGCGACGCTCCTCCAGGATACGTAAACCGCCTGACAGGTTAAATTTATAGCAGGGAAATTAAGATTAATTTCTAGACAAACAAAGTCGTCTTTCGTTGTAAAATATATATATATGATAGGATGGGACCGTTCATTCAAAATGATATAATTGTAAAATAACACAGAAATAAATTCTGCCTTTTTGTAGGAAAACAGACAGACAGACAGACAGACAGACAGACAGTTTATTCATGTGAGACAGATACAACGTATACACTCGTCAAAAAAAATACAACATACAAATTTAAATATTAAAAGTATAAAATACATTACTTATGCTATAGTAATAAAATGAATTTAAAATGAATTTAAACTAAAATAAAACACTATACAGAGCTAGTCAGTTATAAGTGGTGTGCCGAAAATAATCAACAAATTCCTGGACTTCATAAAAAACTTCCTCTTTCAGAAAACTTTTAATTTTTGTATTAAATTTCTTGTGACTCAAATTCTTCCATTCATTTGGCAAGAGGTTATATAATTGTACTGATTTATACCTGTAATTGTTAATGTTCATCGATAGACGGAAGAATGGGGCTATTATTGGTTTATGTCTGGTGTTATAGCTAGTTTGAAAAATATATTCACTAATGTGATTTTGGGCATAAACAATTCATTCAAATATGTACTGATTAGTGCAAGTAAGTATACCTAATTTTTTAAATAAGGGTCTACAGGTGTCATAAGGTCTAGAGTTTGTGATTATTCTTACTGCTCGTTTTTGCAATTTTAATATTTTAGAGGCATGTGTGGATCCTCCCCAGAGTAAAATTCCATAACACATAACGCTATGGAAAAGAGCATGATATGCTATTAAAATTACACTATGGTTAACTGAATCGTGAAGGTTTTTTAATAAATAGATGCAACTTGACAGCTTCTTGGATAGGCAATCTGTATGAGCTTCCCATGTTAACCTACTATCCAAAGTGAGACCTAAACATTTTACTGGATTGTTATTTTCTATGCCAATCTGAGAGTTTAAATTGAAAATAAGCGTTTGAGTTTCGTCTTCATTTAACTTTAGTTTAATATTGTTAAAATAATCCTTAGCTAATGATTGCATCTCTTCTGACATGTCTATAAGGTGGTTTAAATTTTTATCAGCTGAGAGTAATGTTGTATCATCAGCATATTCCACATGTTTACAAGGAAGAATTGTTGATATGTCATTTACATATATTATGAATAAGATTGGTCCTAGTATGGATCCCTGGGGAATTCCATGTTTCAGTGGCTTTAGTGGGGACATAGTAGTGCTGGAACTGATACACTGATACCTATTCATAACATAGCTTTTTATAAAAGTTAGAGCTGGCCCTCTGATGCCATAAGTTTCTAATTTTGTTAATAATATGTCGGTAGAAACGCAATCAAAAGCCTTGGATAAATCTAAATATGATGTCATGGTCATATTTCCACTTTCAAGTTCATCAGTTATAAAAGTTATAATGTCTGTTAAGGCTTTAATAGTAGACTTTCCACCTCTATAACCATATTGATAACAATTTAGCAAGTTCTTACTTTCTAAATAATACATTAACCGAACTTTATATGCTAGCTCTAATAATTTAGATAGAATGGGAACTATTGAAATTGGTCTATAGTTGCTTTCAAGATTTTCGTCTCCCTTTTTATAGATGGTGGTTACCTTAGAATGTTTTAGGCAGTCAGGGAATACTCCTTTTTCAAAACATATGTTAATTAGATGCGTGATCTGAGGTAAAAGTTCCTTTTTAGCAATTTTAATCATGTCGCTATTTATGCCATAATAATCTTTACATTTTGATGTACTTAATGTATCAATCAAATCGTTAATTTCCTGCTCAGTTACTGGCTCCAGATAAAAGGAAAAGGACACTCTACTATTTCTTAAGTTGCTAAGGTAATCTAAGTTGTCATGGTTTATAGTATTTATGATTTCACTAGAAATATTAACAAAATAATTATTTAAATCTTCAACAGATATTTTAAGAGGAGTTTCTTTGTATTTATTTTGATTTATAATAGACCATGCCACCTTCTGTTTGTTAGAAGCGTTTGCAATAAGTTCAGTGTTATAATTTATAGTTTCCGATTTTAGTGCCATTTTATATTCCTTTTTTAGCATGTTATAGGATTCTTTAAAATTGCTAAAGTCATGCAACATAATAAGGTTGTTTTTCATTACTTTAATCTATCCACTGTACTTAATCTTATTGTGTCTTGTTTTTCCCTGTTTGAGAGGGAAAGAAGTATCAAATGACCTAGTGATGTTGTGAATTAAGATTTCAGACATTATGGGTCGCGTGCGCGTGACGTTACAGGTCCCAGACCTTAGGAAAAACAAACCGCTGTCATTAGCTCAAATGGCCACTGACTGAACCTCAGAATTAAATTTTTCGTAATCCTAGAGTTTTCATCGATATTATACCGTACAAAATGGCTAGTTTTTACTGTATTATTAATTGTGGAAGTGTGGCAATCCGAGACAACATCAGTTTTTGTAAAATAACGTCGATTTACAGCCAGAAGAGGTTAGATTAAACAATTCCAGGCATTTAAAAGAAATGCTTTAAGTTAATGCATAAGAATGATTGTGATAGTAATAACTGCTGCTCAAACAAGCAATAAACAATTCATGGTAAAGAAAATTAACATTTTATATTGGTTTGTCTCTATTTTTAATAACTATTTCTTATTTAAATTTTAGTTGAGCGAAGCATGAACTGCACGGAGGGAGAGTATATTTAATACAAGTCATAATTAACAATTGACCTACATAAAATAGTAAAATACATGTTAAACATTTTATATAATATATTATAATAAAAAATTTACAAAAATTACAACGGTTTGCATAGTCCAATCTATAGGTATATAAGGTATAGACGAGGGGTTAACCGCTGGAAGAAATTGTGTACATCTTATTACATACTTTACAGTAGGTACGTCACTCTTTCATTGTTTATTTTATAAAGTGTCTTTTTCACAAAATTTACAGCGGTTAATCTCCAACCATAGCCATGTTCATTGCTAAAAAACTAAAAGGAAAGAATTCCTGTTAAGTGGTGAACAATGAACATGTTTTCTCTAGACTGGCAACACAATCCCAGTGAGCATGGAACCATCTGAATCTGCAATAGTCCAAGGAGTCAATGGCTTTTATTCATGATGCCTAAGAGTTCATATCCTGAAAAATTAATTTCTGCATTAGTAATTATTTATAAAACAACATTTAATTACGCAAGCATATATGAAAAAAATGGTTGATAACTAATTCTTACCATTGTAACAAGCTTTTATCCTGCAAATTTCTTGCAGAGTACTTCTTTCACCTAACCACAAACAGCTTCAAGACTTGTCAATGCCTTGAATTCGTCCTTCTGTCTACGTAGTTCTTTCAAAAATCAAGTAATTTGCAACATCCTTATGTGTAACATTTGGAAATACATCAATATTTGTACTAAAGTATTTTTTTCTCAAAATATAAGGATTTAATTCGATGGCAGCCGTATATCTAACCTCTACATCAGGAGACAATTCTGCAAAATACGAACTAACCGTCATCCTGACGAACAAAATTGTTTATATAACAGTATTAAGAATAGTTGTAGATGTTAAATAATCCAACAACAAGTTCTTAAATGGCACCAACACTGCAAAATTCACTTTAAAGAAACACGTTTAATCGGCGGATTTCTCAATGACAGCTGTTTGTTTTTCCTAAGGTCTCAAAATCTGTGACGTCGGCGCACGCGACCCATATGAACATCCTTGGTGTCAAAAAAATATGACCAGTCAGAGTTGGCAATTGCCAATTTATAATTTTCTTTAGTTATGTTATTAATTATTCTGTAATTTTGATGTTTGCTGATAGAGTATATTTTATCGGTTACGAAATAGAAAAAACTCAAAATTTCATGGTCAGATAAGCATGGATTAAATACATTCGTCTCCCAGTGAGAACGGTCTATGTTAGAGAAAATGTTATCTATTCTTGTAGCAGATGTATCTGTAACTCTCGTGAAATCACTAATATATTCATACATGCCAAGGGAAATAAACAGGTTTGTAAGAAAAAGCGAATTTACTGATTTTTTAGTGAAATCAACGTTGAAATCAGCACAGAAAATTATTTTTTTGTCTAGATGTATTTTATCCAAAAAAGTTGTCAAATTATCGTTGAAAGTTTCGATATCACCTAAAGGGGACCTATAAGAGCAGCATATAATTAGCTTAAACTTACATAATTCAATAGCACATATTTCAAAATTTATATCCTCACAGATTTTATCAGCCCACTTGCATGACTTATATTCTAGACCATTCTTGACAAAAATTGCAACACCACCATGAGTATGGTTGGTTCTTGTGTAGAAACTGGCTAGGGTATAATTATTTAGAGAAAATTTTTTAATTTGTTCTTTGCAACTCCAAATTTCACTAAAGCATAGAACATCGTACTTGTTTTCTGAAAGAAAAAGGTTAAGGTCCAACAATTTATTGTGCAGACATTGAATATTTATATAAAAAATAGACAACTTGTTAGGATATGTAGCAATGTCCATAGTTTATCCATGTTCATACATTTTCTTTCATCTGGTCCTGTACTTCTAAAAAAGACTCAGGTTTTTGCTTATCCTCCTCGGTAATAACTTGTCTCGTTTTGTATTTATCGTAGTGTCGATTAAAATCGAACCTTTTGTAATTGACACCTCTTGGCCAAAAGGATGACTTATAGAAATCATCCTTATATTTAAAGTCAGCCGCAACCATATACGATTTTAATCTTCCTGGCTCTTTCAAATCCTTAACAATAAAATCACCAGTCTTATCTCCCGTTTTCCTCATTAGAAAGTTTTTTATGTCATCTTCAGTCGTGTCTTGTGTCACTTTGTATATATACATCCATATTTTTGGTTTTATTCCTTTGAAGTTTTCACCTTTATCTTCTGATTGGCCTATGTTTCTTCTGTATGGATCTCTGTAATTTCTTTTTTTTCTTTGAATTGTTTGCCAATCATCATTTTCCCTATGTTTTCCTTGTGTTGCAGATTTTCCCTGTGTGTTGACTACTTCATTAGCTTCTAAGTTGATTATTTCATTCATGATAGTTTTTTGTTTATGTTCTAGTACCTCTAGATTGTTTTGTTTGGGAGTCCCTGTATCTGTTTGATTAGAAATGCCAGCCTCTTTATTTCTAGTCCATATTTGTGACTTTTGTGTTACCTGTTTATCTTCTTGTTTTTTTGCATAAGATTTTTGCTCCGTTAATAAATAAATAAAATAAAAGTAAATAAAGAACTTTTCAAGTGATAGGTTTCTCACAGTAAAACCGGATGTTTATCGAGGGCGATTAGTCCCAATATTTTATTCGAGAATGATATGAATTTTGCTGACGGTAAGGTAGTCTTTATACATGAATATTATTGACAGTACATTCTCTCATATGAACGCGATTACTAGCTAACACAGGTATAAGCAACCCAAGTGCTTAATACTTATAAGTTAATATTTTATTTTATTTTGTTCATAATAATTGTAACAATGTTTTTGTCCTGCGTGATATTATTCTTGTGCTTAAACAAAAGTGCCGCGTTAGTAGCATAAGACTGTATGGACCCAAAAACAAACATTTCAGTGATTTCCATAAAAGACATTGCCTCATGTCCGGATCCAGTGAAAGACTATAATCAAAAGACTGTCCAAGTTGCTGTATTACAAAAAGACGAAGTCAGACAAGTGGCGGTTAAATCGTGTCTGATTGAAATTACGCGTATGATCACTTATTGTGGAATGCATAGTTATAGTTCGGTAGTAAAAAACGGACTTTACAGTTACATTCACCAAGTGGGGAGCAATGCGTGCAAAGATGTCCACAGATATAGGACCTTTTCCATTTTTAATCGGTTGATAAATCAAATAATAATGAATGGAACGACTAGCCAATCCATTACCTTAGTCGGGTCAGTAAACTCAGAAGGAAGCTGCTATGGAGGAAGTTACGAGGAGAATGAAAATGAATGGAACAATGTTGTAGTCTTAGCCACCATAAAAATTACTACAAAAAATTACAGGGCACCAGTAAAGTTGATCGAAAACGAAGTCAGTTTAGTGGGCGGAGTTACCTGTCCGTATATTCAAGGGTACTGTTTTGATTCGACCTTTGGAAAAACCACGTGGGACTTAGACGTGGAAAAGACGTGCGAAGAAGATTTAATCATGCTTTATAGGGAAGAAGCTCAATTAATTACCGAGAAAAATTCGGGAAAATATTTGGTTGTTGAGCAGGATGCCAAAGTCTTTGCATTAACCTTAATGAGGAAAGATCACATTTGCAGTTCAAACGTTTGGACCACGGAACATCCGCAACTCCTAGTGATAGAAGAGGCTGAGGAAACCATTAACAGAAAGTATAAATTGGGACACCCAGTACAAAACATTAACTTAATGATAAACAGCAAATTTTTATATGTAGAGCAGGCGTATAAACGGTCAATCCAAAGATTGTATAGCGACACTGTGTATCGCCGATGTCTGGCACACAGAGAAATTCTCATTAACCGTTTAACCATGGCACCCTTAACCCCTTCAGCTATAGGCATGCTAATAAAGAAAGATGTAGGATACACGGGAAGAGTTTTAGGAGAGGTACTATATATTATGAAATGTGTTCCCAAGACAGTCGAAATAAGAAGAACAAATCAATGCTATAATGAATTGCCGATTTCTGTTAACAACGAATCATACTTTATGTCAGCTGTAACCCATATAGTCCAGGCGCATGCGGAAGAAATTAAGTGTAATTTCCTTTATACCAAATCGATGGCCAGTGGATAGGCTTGGCACCACATCCCGTTATATCAGACCCCCCCCAGAAAAATTGAAGTCGAACCGGAAAAATGTCTAAAATTTGCCCCTATACAGCCCATTAGTTCCAGCGGCATGTATACAATGGAAGAAATAAACAAAGCCCAGAAAAGCCTTACTTTTGGAGTTGAGAGATCTGCAGTAGAAAATATTATTGCCAGGAGAGTAGCAGGTTTCGAGGTCAATAACCAGGGATATTCAACATTAAACATTTTTGAGAAAGCAGACAAAGTTTGGGGATGGTTCACAGATGTCGGAATTTTCTTTAGTGGAATTATGGGAGTCTATATTGTATGTCGAGGAATAAAATATGTAATAGAAGTCGTAATGAACGGATTCCATTTATATCAACTATTCGGATTTAGTTTTACACTGTTAGCCAGCTTTTGGAGTGCCTTGACGATGTGGGTAGTCCACAATAGAGCAACCCCATGTACCCGAGCAACCCGGTAACGTACTTGTAAATGAGGAACAACCCTCACTTATACCTACTAACCCAGCAGGACTCTATCCTGATGTACATTGGACGGAGAAGGAGAAAACCACGATGCAAACGCGGGCGTAGCGCGAATTCGCGTCTAAACCATTCGAATAAGTCGAGTGCGGTTATGGTCTTTTTATCGAAAAGAATAAGTGCACGAATAAAGAAATAAGAGACTTTATTGTTTTGAGAGATTAACATTTTTATTATTGATTTACCTGTTGTTTGGCTGAAATTTCATTATCTTTTTACATATATTTTCGGGTTGTGTATACCTGGTGTGTTAATGTAAGGTGTATACCAGATGTACCAAGGATATACCTATTACTACGGAGGTAGGATAAGTTTTAATATAGTAAAGTTGGGAAGGAAAGAGATGACTGAATGGAATTGTAATCTTTGCAAAGTATTGTTAACTTTTAAAAGATATGTCTGTTAATACACATGTTAAATTAAAAAGGTGATCAATGTTACAGGGACTATAAAAGATTGTTACTTGTAGAAGTAAACACTCTTTTCTTTTGGGGACAGCATTGTAACACCCTGTATATATATGTCATGCGTTTGCCAGTTGGAAAATATGCTATCACAGCAAAAGACACACAGCTGAAACCCTGCAGGAGAGGGAAGGGACGACTTGTCCCGTGGCTTCGAGCGTGAGCGGATGGACAAGCCCGAATAACTTCAATAAGTTTAAAATATGTTATAATCTTTTGTTTAGCCAAGTGAATTTTGTTTTCATTCTTATTAATAATGGAGATTGGCGTTTTCGCAATCTAAGGGCCCGGTGCCAAGGGTGTGAATTTTAATTGTCACAATATTAACCTTCACTTGGAAATTTTGAAAATAAATTAGGTATTAAAAGATTATGACGCGTCCGTGAAACTCGGACATAATATAAAGTGAGTGTTGCAGCCAGGGGTGAGTAAAGATTTCAAATATATTAGTGTTTCACAGGTATTATTAAATGTCCCCGTACTGCAATCATTGAAATGCTCACTGCAGGAGGGTTAAATGCTCTCTGCAGTTTATTTTTATGAATTAAATGTTTTGGGTTGTAAATTTTCCCTCATATCAATATTTTCGGTCTAGTAAGGTTTTGTTAACTATTGATGTGTTTCTCTAAATTTCTTTTGTATTTTATGTTTATTAGTCATTTCATTAAAGTCAATTTAAATTAACAGAACTTAGTTTTATTCTCAGAGAAAGTCCTCTCCCACTCCAATTAACCATACAGGGCTCACGACACCCCGCTTCGAAGACCGTCACCTTTCAAAATTTTCCCTGTTAATACAGGGTGGTGGCAGCGAAACTACCAACCCCTATTGAGGGAGGTATTTTTATTTTATTATTCATTTTATCTATTATTGCGGGCGTACGGTGGGATTTTAAAGTTTTCCCCTTTCACCCTGTGTACTCCAATAACAGTATTTTCAATTTGACATTACTAACAATGACAAAATTCAATTGTTTCCATGGCTAACTATGTTGAATCAGAAACAAAACCTTTAAATGAAGTTTTTTCGTATTTTATTAATTTTCTCGAAATTTTCCTTATGGAAGTGTATACTTTTTTCACATGGTTGAATGCAGAAAGAGAAGCTCTACAACAATCGGCAAAAAAATGTATAGCATATCATTTGAAAAAAAAAAAGTTGACTATCATTATTTTGGCATATGTGATCAAAGAGATGATTTAAGGACGTCATTCGCTAGAGCTTGGCAAACGATTTACAAATATATATATGCTTTATTGTAGTTTTCTGTTAAAATAAAAAAGATACGGGGTGCGAATACCAAACTGAATCACCCGGTATATATATATATATATATATATATATATATATATATAAAATAATGAAGGACCTTAAAAATATATATATATATATATATATCTTTAAGGTACAAGTGGGCATCCGGCCATGTAAATTTTACGGTTCACTGGGACTCCGAAGTCACTGGGCCTCTGGTATATGGAGGCCCAGTGACCACCCATTGTAAAATGTCAAGAAAGGTTATAAATATAGTTACAAACATTTTCCCGCCAAAACTTCACGGAGGCCAACTTGCCTCAGTTTTGGATGCCGTATAAAATTAAGTTCAGCCGTTTGCCACTAAAGTGCGCTAAAAGCGTTTGCTGTATATCTCATACTGTTCAAAATTGTCTAGATGTAGCGGTTCACTCGACATCCGTAACTTTGGCAACGCGTAAATGCATTTGAAGATTATTAATTCTATATGTTTGAGGCATTATTCGTTGTTGAGTTATGAGGTTGCTGAACTAACACTAGGAATGTTGGGAGTGTTTAGGTATCTATTGTGTGCTACATTTATGACACCGCTTAGATTTTTTTAAATTAATTGACACAATTCACTTTTAAGACGACAAATTTTCTAAATATATTTGTTATTGGTATAGTGGTGTTTTTTGCGCCAATAGTACACCGTAAAATATATTGTTTACTATGTATTGTGGTTCAAATTCCTTTGTTTTTAAAAATTCTCAGTCACTAATAAGACATAGGATACTTTGGATGTAGGTATATATTCAAACTAATTGTAGTGAAAACTATATTCTCATATCTTTGACTATTTTCAAATTACATAGTGCTTAACGACTTTTTTTCTATTTGGTGCATCTCTGCATACAGTGTGTTTCAAGTATTGCTTGCTGTCTCTATTTCTGGGTATTAGTACATTAAATCATAGCCTGCGAATAAAAATATATTTTTTTTGTTTTTAACTGATTAAAAATCAATTTTGTCATATTGTAGTACTGTCGTGCGCAAAAAAATGGGACGTCTTATATCGTATTTTTGTTAAAGTCTGATTGAGTACTTTAATTTTTGTGACATTGTCAGGTATTTGTCAAAATTCATTGCAAGTGTGCAAATAGAGACAGATTTACATCAGAAAAAAATAGTTGTCCTATTTTTTTGCTCACGACAGTACATTAAAAGTAGAGGATTAAAAGTAATATCGAATACAAAAAAAATCATTATGACATCCATATAAGAAATAAAAGTTAATATCTCAAAAACAATATTTTCTTCTCTTACACTTCCTGTAAAGATCTTAAAGAAAGTGGCTATATAAAGTGTAAGTTACTTGATATAACTATTTAAATATGAAGGGTTTTCCAAAATGGAGCATTGTGGTTTTTCACATTGTTTCAAAAACTGAAAAAATTAACTCAAATCTAAACACACCATTGTAATCCCAGAATTTCTGAAACTGTGTACATTTATAGCCGACTTTCTATCTTTTGTAATAACGGAGAGCAATACATGCAGTTCCAATTCGGGACATCCTAAGTAGCAAAGTGTCGTCATTATGACGTCAATTTTTGGTTAGTGATGACGGTGAAATGACCTTTATCATGACTTACTTATGACGTGAAAATGACAGTTGTCACAGACAACTGGCGTCAATAATATGACGTATTGTTGGTAATCATTCCGCTTCGGCATCCTAGTAATTTGAGAAGTGTATCTCCGTTTAGCGATAAGGGATGCACACCTTTCCCCATGATATTTTTCCACAATTATTTATAAAGATTTAAGATTGAGCAGCATTTTTTCAAAATGGCGGTTCGAGCGCGACAGATCTTTTTCAAAACTTCCACAATTATTTACGTCAGTTGTCGAAAATTGACTGGAGTAATAAGGGCTTAGATATTTGCAGGTAACAGTGATTTCAATTATTTAAACGATCATAAAAATTCAGGCACGCTATTTATAAATACGAAAATCTGGATTATTCTTACATAACAGGTATCTAGGTATCAGATAAAAAAAAAATTGACCTCCTTTCACCATATGAAAATTGTTTGCAGAACGGCTGGTCTATATTAGTATTTTATCTTTATCAAATGTAGAAATGCTTATTCAAAAAATGCCATTGACAATACAGAATTCTTGTAAACCTGAGAATATATGAATTAGGCGATGCAAAATAATTGTTTAAATTTATATTGAGGGTTTTACAAAAATCAAGTAATTTTGTTTTTTGAGAATCTTCTGTCTCCACTCTCCACATCTCGGAAAAACACAGTTTCACATACTAAAATCCATCGTGAAGAGGCCGAAAAAATAACTTGTTTGGACTACGTTTGACGTTTTAATAATTTAACAATTTTTGAAAATGTTGTCAATTTTGGTTTTTATTAAATATGTACTCTCAAAATGTTTATATTAGTTACATTATATAATAAATTAGTTGTTAGATACCGGGCGAGTCATAAAAAACGGACAGCCGTCGAAAAGGAAACTATGGTTTCTCATAACTAGAGTTTCTGATTCCCCTATTAGGTATGTACAGGGTGTCCCGAATTGCATAGGCCAAACTTCACTAAGCAATACAACTTTTCAAAATAAGAAAAAAGTTCCTATAAACATGGGTCGGGAAGTGCTTAGTTTCCGAGATACAGGGTGTTCAAGTAATTCTCTTGAAAATGTTTTTTATGAATATTTTCGAAACGTCTAAAGATAAACAAATGATAATTTACACAGGAATTTAACTTTTTATGCTTTTTAAGACAAAATAATAACTATGTACGAAAATCATTCAGGAGCGGGTGAAACTGAGGGAGCCTAGGTATAATTTAGCCCCAACTTTATTGTGTGACAGTTTTACATTAATTTATGAGCAGAACTTAAAAATTTGAAGTTTTCTGCACAAAAAAAGTGTCTTTCTCTAAAATTATCAGTTTTTGAGTAAATCTTATCTGAACTTTATTAATTAGTAACCATTATTACCAGCATTCCTGGTATGCAGGAGTGTGCCACGATTGTAATGTTTGTAACAAATGAAAACTAATTTAGCATGCAATGTCGGAATGACGTTGTTTTTTGTGTTTTCTGTAGTTCATTGTTCTGTAGTTTTATTAGTTCCTTTTGGAAAAAGTGTTCTATTGAAAAGTAAAAAATGGTCATGTTTAGTAATGTGGAGTACGCGGATATTCATTTTATACATGGATATTGTAATGGAAACGGGAATGCCGGGTACGCGAATAGCGCAGAAGATTTCCTAAAGATGTTTTTATTCGAACCCACCTAAAATTTAGAAATGTGTTTTTTTTGTGTAGAAAACTTCAAATTTTTAAGTTCTGCTCATAAATTAATGTAAAAGTGTCACACAATAAAGTTGGGGCTAAATTATACCTAGCCCCCCAGTTTCACCCGCTCCTGAATTATTATTTTCGTACATAGTTGTCATTTGTCTTAAAAAGCATAAAAAGTTAAATTCCTGTGTAAATTATCATTTGTTTATCTTTAGACGTTTCAAAAATATTCATAAAAAAACACTTTCAGGAGAATTATTTGAACACCCTGTATCTCGGAAACTAAGCACTTCCCGACCCATGTTTATAGGAACTTTTTTTCTTATTTTAAAAAGCTGTATTCCTTGGTCAAGTTTGGCCTATGCAATTCGGGACACCCTGTATTTTAATATTCTTAGAACGTCTTTTTATTTTCGCGTGTCCGGGAAATCCCGACTGTCAGTTATCAAAATTTTGCAAGAGAAACAAAATACAGGTAATAGATGTATTTTGCAAAAAAAACAAAAGTCGAATGACCGTATCATTCCTGATAAAAATATGAGCTAATACGTGTAAGGATAATGGTAGTTTGAAGTTTTAATTATTTTTATATGGAACAAACGAAGCACTTTGGCATATAGATATATTTAATCCAATTGACTTATTTGAACTCCACACATCTGTTTTGGGTCTATATCTGCGGAATTTCTAGACACACCCCGTACACAATAAGTCGGTACATCATTCCATATACGAAAGATGAAAGTTACAGGTGTTTTATGGTTCTCAAAAGTGGGGCTTATTTTTTGGGAACTGTCACTCATCCTAATTTCGCTTATCCATATCAATAAATTCTGTCCATATTCCCAACTTTGCTTAACGTTTTGAGGTTGAATTATATTGTCTACACACTATTAGCCATTGTTAAGATTTCTGGATAATCCATTTTCTTCTTGACCCCTACTAATACAGCCTGTAGAGCAAAGAATCGGGGGTACCTGCACAAAAAAACAGAGTGCATACAATTTTCTACAATTTTGTTCCTATACAATATTTGGAGAGGAGTTACCGTTTTCCAGATACCACTGTTACCGTTTTCGAGATAAATGTCTGCAAATTATAATATTATTATTATTATTAATTTATTTCAGTTTATTTTATTTTATTTTTATGTTAATAATATAAAGTTGTATTATACGCCTTACAATAATTGTCAGTTATTTCCTGATTTAACGATATATGAATTTCCATGTTTTCTTAATTTTGGACTCGTTTATCTGGAAAATGGTAACTCCTATCAAAATATTGTATAGGTACAAAATTGCAGAAAATTTTATGCACGTTGTTTTTTTTTATAAAAGTTTTTGTCCATCTTTTTTAGTTTTTGTGTTAAATGACAAAAACGAAATTGGCAACAGTTTTTTTTAACATATGGCCGCCATTTTGAAAGTACAGCCAGTTTTTTTGGGGATATGTCTTAAATTGTTCCTTAGGTTTTAATCTTTATGAAAACCATTGTCCTAAAGGATCGGGGGGGGGGGGGGGGGGGGGATGCACGTACCGCTAGGGAGGGCTCCCCGACTAAGAGAAATAGTTTAAATAAAAGTTGTAACTTTTTCACTTTCTGCAATATTGGTAATACCTAATTTTAGGGTAGAACTAACAGGAAAGGAGATAATTAATAAAAACCTATTTTGACTCATTTATTCAACATAGTGGCCGTAGAGGACACGACACATTTGTGGAAAATATCAATTAATGTTTCGGGTAAGCCCCTCTGCAGTATAAAAAAAGAAAATCTCTTGTAGAAATTATTAACAAGTCAAATGACAGAGTAACTGTACTATACGTAAAATCTTAGATGATTATTTTATTAATATTATATTATTTATTTTATAATATAAAAATTTATAATATAATATAAAAGAAATTTTTAAATTTTTAACTAATTTGTTTGTCTATGCCTCTAGATTGTTGTACTTGTCAATATATTTTACCGTTTCTCTCCACTCTTCTCACCCATCGTCGGATAATAATCCTTATAGCACGCAACTATGGTGTATTTTAAACGGAGGTATTTATCTATCTTTTACTTGCACAATATAAGGGCAAATTACGTCTAGGAAAAGTGGCAGCACCGTTTGGAGGCCCAGTAAACTCATGTTTTGTTTAAAAGGAGGCCTGGTTACATAAACAAGTACAAAGTATATACAAAGGATACCAGTTAAACCTATGGAGGTAATGGAAGCTGAATTAACCGTTGAGAGTATGTAATTAAATACTTCGTCTATATAGGTGGAGTTTTGGTAGGCCATGTATGGTGTGGAGGCTGAGTGACTGCGTGTAGATAAATATATATATATATATATATATATATATATACTGCGTGTAGATAAATATATATATATATATATATATATATATATCTACACGCAGTCACTCAGCCTCCACACTATACATGGCCTACCAAAACTCCACCTATATACACGAAGTATTTAATTACTCTCAACGGTTAATTCAGCTTCCATTACCTCCATAGGTTTAACTGGTATCCTTTGTATATATTTTGTGCTTGTTTATGTAACCAGGCCTCCTTTTAAACATAACATGAGTTTACTGGGCCTCCAAATGGTGTTGCCACTTTTCCTAGACGTAATTTGCTCTTATATTGTGCAAGTGAAAGATAGATAAATACCTCCGTTTAAAATACACCATAGTTGCGTGCCATAAGGATTATTATTCGACGATGGGTGAGAAGAGTGGAGAGAAACGGTAAAATATATTGACAAGTACAACAATCTAGAGGCGTAGACAAACAAATTAGTTAAAAATTCAAAAAGTTCTTTTATATTATATTATAAATTTTTATATTATAAAATAAATAATATAATAATCATCTAAGATTTTACGTATAGTACAGTTACTGTCATTTGACTTGTTAATAATTGCTACAAGAGATTTTCTTTTTTTATACTGCAGAGGGGCTTACCCGAAACATTAATTGATATTTTCCACAAATATGTCGTGTCCGCTACGGCCACTATGTTGAATAAATGAGTCAAAATAGGTTTTTATTAATTATCTCCTTTCCTGTTAGTTCTACCCTAAAATTAGGTATTACCAATATTGCAGAAAGTGAAAAAGTTACAACTTTTATTTAAACTATTTCTCTTAGTTGGGGAGCCCTCCCTAGCGGTACGTGCATCCCCCCCCGATCCTTTAGGACAATGGTTTTCATAAAGATTAAAACCTAAGGAACAATTTAAGACATATCCCCAAAAAAACTGGCTGTACTTTCAAAATGGCGGCCATATGTTAAAAAAAACTGTTGCCAATTTCGTTTTTGTCATTTAACACAAAAACTAAAAAAGATGGACAAAAACTTTTATAAAAAAAACAACGTGCATAAAATTTTCTGCAATTTTGTACCTATACAATATTTTGATAGGAGTTACCATTTTCCAGATAAACGAGTCCAAAATTAAGAAAACATGGAAATTCATATATCGTTAAATCAGGAAATAACTGACAATTATTGTAAGGCGTATAATACAACTTTATATTATTAACATAAAAATAAAATAAAATAAACTGAAATAAATTAATAATAATAATAATAATATTATAATTTGCAGACATTTATCTCGAAAACGGTAACAGTGGTATCTGGAAAACGGTAACTCCTCTCCAAATATTGTATAGGAACAAAATTGTAGAAAATTGTATGCACTTTGTTTTTTTGTGCAGGTACCCCCGATTCTTTGCTCTACAGGCTGTATTAGTAGGGGTCGAGAAGAAAATGGATTATCCAGAAATCTTAACAATAGTGTGTAGACAATATAATTCAACCTCAAAACGTTAAGCAAAGTTGGAAATATGGACAGAATTTATTGATATGGATAAGCGAAATTAGGATGAGTGAAAGTTCCCAAAAAATAAGCCCCAACCATAAAACACCTGTAACTTTCATCTTTCGAATATGGAATGATGTACCGGCTGGTCAAAGCTTAGACTTATTGTGTACTACGGGGTGTCTAGAAATTCCGCAGATATAGACCCAAAACAGATGTGTGGAGTTAAAATAAGTCAATTGGATTAAATATATCTATATGCCAAAGTGCTTCGTTTGTTCCATATAAAAATAATTAAAACTTCAAACTACCCTTATCCTTACAAGTATTAGCTCATATTTTTATCAGGAATGATACGGTCATTCGACTTTTGTTTTTTTTTGCAAAATACATCTATTACCTGTATTTTGTTTCTCTTGCAAAATTTTGATAACTGACAGTCGGGATTTCCCGGACACGCGAAAATAAAAAGACGTTCTAAGAATATTAAAATACAGGGTGTCCCGAATTGCATAGGCCAAACTTGACCAAGGAATACAACTTTTGAAAATAAGAAAAAAAGTTCCTATAAACATGGGTCGGGAAGTGCTTAGTTTCCGAGATACAGGGTGTTCAAATAATTCTCCTGAAAATGTTTTTTTATGAATATTTTCGAAACGTCTAAAGATAAACAAATGATAATTTACACAGGAATTTAACTTTTTATGCTTTTTAAGACAAATGACAACTATGTAAGAAAATAATTCAGGAGCGGGTGAAACTGGGGGGGGGGGGGGGGGGGGGGCAGGTATAATTAAGCCCCAACTTTATTGTGTGACACTTTTACATTAATTTATGAACAGAACTTAAAAATTTGAAGTTTTCTACACAAAAAAACACATTTGTAAATTTTAGGTGGGTTCGAATAAAAACATCTTTAGGAAATCTTCTGCGATATTCGCGTACCCGGCATTCCCGTTTCCATTACAATATCCATGAATAAAATGAATATCCGCGTACTCCACATTACTAAACATGACCATTTTTTACTTTTCAATAGAACACTTTTTCCAAAAGGAACTAATAAAACTACAGAACAATGAACTACAGAAAACACAAAAAACAACGTCATTATTGTCATTCCGACATTGCATGCTAGATTAGTTTTCATTTGTTACAAACATTACAATCGTGGCACACTCCTGCATACCAGGAATGCTGGTAATAATGGTTACTAATTAATAAAGTTCAGATAAGATTTACTCAAAAACTGATAATTTTAGAGAAAAAACACTTTTCTTGTGCAGAAAACTTCAAATTTTTAAGTTATGCTTATAAATTAATGTGAAAGTGTCACGCAATAAAGTTGGGGCTAAATTATACCTAGGCCCCCTCAGTTTCACCCGCTCCTGAATGATTTTCGTACATAGTTATTATTTTGTCTTAAAAAGCATAAAAAGTTAAATTCCTGTGTAAATTATCATTTGTTTATCTTTAGACGTTTCGAAAATATTCATAAAAAACATTTTCAAGAGAATTACTTGAACACCCTGTATCTCGGAAACTAAGCACTTCCCACCCATGTTTATAGGAACTTTTTTCTTATTTTGAAAAGTTGTATTGCTTAGTGAAGTTTGGCCTATGCAATTCGGGACACCCTGTACATACCTAATAGGGGAATCAGAAACTTTAGTTACGAGAAACCATAGTTTCCTTTTCGACGGCTGTCCGTTTTTTATGACTCGCCCGGTATCTAACAACTAATTTATTATATAATGTAACTAATATAAACATTTTGAGAGTACAGATTTAATAAAAACCAAAATTGACAACATTTTCAAAAATTGCTAAATTATTAAAACGTCAAACGTACTCCAAACAAGTTATTTTTTCGGCCTCTTTACGATGGATTTTAGTATGTGAAACTGTGTTTTTCCGAGATGTGGAGAGTGGAGACAGAAGATTCTCAAAAAACAAAATTACTTGATTTTTGTAAAACCCTCAATATAAATTTAAACAATTATTTTCCATCGCCTACTTCATATATTCTCAGGTTTACAAGAATTCTGTATTGTCAATGGCATTTTTTGAATAAGCATTTCTACATTTGATAAAGATAAAATACTAATATAGACCAGCCGTTCTGCAAACAATTTTCATATGGTGAAAGGAGGTCAATTTTTTTTTATCTGATACCTAGATACCTGTTATGTAAGAATAATCTAGATTTTCGTATTTATAAATAGCGTGCCTGAATTTTTATGATCGTTTAAATAATTGAAATCGCTGTTACCTGCAAATATCTAAGCCCTTATTACTCCAGTCAATTTTCGACAACTGACGTAAATAATTGTGGAAGTTTTGAAAAAGATCTGTCGCGCTCGAACCGCCATTTTGAAAAAATGCTGCTCAATCTTAAATCTTTATTAATAATTGTGGAAAAATATCATGGAGAAAGGTTTGCATCCCTTATCGCTAAATGGAGATACACTTCTCAAATTACTAGGATGCCCAAGCGGAATGATTACCTACAATACGTCATATTATTGACGCCAGTTGTCTGTGACAACTGTCATTTTCACGTCATTAGTAAGTCATGATAAAGGTCATTTCACCGTCATCACTAACCAAAAATTGACGTCATAATGACGACACTTTGCTACCTAGGATGTCCCGAATTGGAACTGCATGATTTGCTCTCCGTTATTACAAAAGATAGAAAGTCGGCTATAAATGTACACAGTTTCAGAAATTCTGGGATTACAATGGTGTGTTTAGATTTGAGTTAATTTTTTCAGTTTTTGAAACAATGCGAAAAACCACAATGGTCCATTTTGGAAAACCCTTCATATTTAAATAGTTATATCAAGTAACTTACACTTTCTTTAAGATCTTTACAGGAAGTGTAAGAGAAGAAAATATTGTTTTTGAGATATTAACTTTTATTTCTTATATGGATGTCATATTGATTTTTTTTGTATTCGATATTACTTTTAATCCTCTACTTTTAATGTACTGTCGTGAGCAAAAAAATAGGACAACTATTTTTTTCTAATGTAAATCTGTCTCTATTTGCACACTTGCAATGAATTTTGACAAATACCTGACAATGTCACAAAAATTAAAGTACACAATCAGATTTTAACAAAAATACGATATAAGACTTGTCCCATTTTTTTTGCGCACGACAGTACTACAATATGACAAAATTGATTTTTAATCAGTTAAAAACAAAAAAAAAATATTTTTATGCGCAGGCTATGATTTAATGTACTAATACCCAGAAATAGAGACAGCAATACTTGAAACACACTGTATGCAGAGATGCGCCGAATAGAAAAAAAGTCGTTAAGCACTATGTAATTTGAAAATAGTCAGAGATATGAGAATACAGTTTTCACTACAATTAGTTTGAATATATACCTACATCCAAAGTATCCTATGTCTTATTAGTGACTGAGAATTTTTAAAAACAAAGGAATTTGAACCACAATACATAGTAAACAATATATTTTACGGTGTACTATTGGCGCAAAAAACACCACTATACCAATAACAAATATATTTAGAAAATTTGTCGTCTTAAAAGTGAATTGTGTCAATTAATTTAAAAAAATCTAAGCGGTGTCATAAATGTAGCACACAATAGATACCTAAACACTCCCAACATTCCTAGTGTTAGTTCAGCAACCTCATAACTCAACAACGAATAATGCCTCAAACATATAGAATTAATAATCTTCAAATGCATTTACGCGTTGCCAAAGTTACGGATGTCGAGTGAACCGCTACATCTAGACAATTTTAAACAGCATGAGATATACAGCAAACGCTTTTAGCGCACTTTAGTGGCAAACGGCTGAACTAAATTTTATACGGCATCCAAAACTGAGGCAAGTTGGCCTCCGTGAAGTTTTGGCGGGAAAATGTTTGTAACTATATTTATAACCTTTCTTGACATTTTACAATGGGTGGTCACTGGGCCTCCGTATACCGGAGGCCCAGTGACCTCGGAGTCCCAGTGAACCGTAAAATTTACATGGCCGGATGCCCACTTGTACCTTAAAGATATATATATATATATATATATATATATATATATATATATATATATATATATATATATATATATATATATATATATATATATATATATATATATATATATATATATATATATATATATATATATATATATATATATGCCCAACACATAGATACACTTCCGAATATAAGGGTACCAACAGCAGACGCCTCCGAAATCGGAGGCGAAATCGAAAAAGTGGAGGCGAAAACGAATCCCCGTGTATATATGGTTTAAAACGATGTTTACCATTCATACGTCACGTACACGGATTTTAGCATTGAGTCGAAAATGACCCCTACGTCTCTACACATATACACTTTAGTATACATCATCTCACATTAGAGAGCGCGACTGTTTTTATACTAGATACGCTGAAATGTATCGGCCTGTGGTATCGCCTGCTGATACTTAGAGTGCGTCTTTGCCTCATAATACTGGCAACGCTGTAAGTAGTGGATAATATTTTATTAAGATTTGAACTATAGGATAAGATTCTAGCATATCCTGCGGGCATATTAAGTCAGTAATCAGCCTTTAGTCATTTATCACTATTAATGGAGAATAAATTTTGAATCGAACTGTTTCTCTGCAGCAATTTTATTATTTTAATTTGTTTTACGTTTAATAATAGGTGCTATGTGCACTTTCAGATTAAATCGATCCATAGCTTCTTGTAAAATTTTAACAATTTATTTTTCTACATTGAAATATTCTGCTATTTTCCTTTTATCTCTGGTCCTAGTAATTGTATCGCAAAAATAAAAATACGAAGTTGTTCGCAATAAAACTTTGAATAAAACTAAGCCTATAAAAGGACTTTATAATGATTTGTTAATTTAAAAAAAATAAAATCCCCAAAAAATTGCATTTCTTTAGAATTCAAGAAATAGAACGGAATAATGCATTTATTTTAACGAAAGTTGGTGAAACTATGCCCTTTATTGAAATAACTTTCATACCAAATTTTAGCGCAAAATATATATCCAATGACCAAAACCAATAATAATTTCCAAATTTCCATCTCTTATTGTTTAAGTGAATCAACTCTTAGGAGGACAGTTTTTTTTTAAATGTAGGTTTTTACAGTGGTATTATAGTCTATGTAATGAAGGCGAAAATAGTGTAAATATTTCGTGCAAAGACTAGATTACATTTCTCCTCCATTTTCGAGGATGCTGAACACGATGGAAGTGGTGGGAGAAGTTTTTGACCGCCGCAACCCTCTGAAACGGCCAAATACCACCCCTTTTATGGGGATTCCTTTATGTCTTCATATATAAACGTGGGGAGTGATTTATCGACGGGTTATACTTGATATAACATGGAAGGGGGTTACAAAGTAAGTGGAATCCTAAGGTTGATTAAACCCTCCCGAGGGGCGGAAAATATTATTTTCAAATGATTTGGTTGAAACCCCTCCTCATCCCTCAAACGGGCAGAAATCACCCCCCATTTACCAGAAAGCATGCTATCCAGGATTTACAGGTTTTTCGGCACATGATCGTTATTCCTGTGCATATCCCTTAATTTTTCACAGAAATGAAGGTGGTAGCGACCTCGAGGGCTGTTTCAAAACCATAAAAGGGGTGGTTTTTGGCCGTTTCAGGGGATTTTGGCGGATAAAAACTTATCCCACCACTTTGACTTTTCAATTTTGATAAAAAAATAATAATCTGCGTTCCCGAAAACGCACAGATATTGATTTCCAGTCGTATCGGATCATTAATGAAAAAATGGTGCGCCATCTAGGCGTCGCCATTTTGATTTTTCAATTTTGATAAAAAAAATAATAATCTGCGTTCCCGAAAAGGCACAGATATCGATTTCCAGTCGTATCGGATCATTAATGAAAAAATGGTGCGCCATCTAGGCGTCGCCATTTTGATTTTTCAATTTTGATAAAAAAATAATAATCTGCGTTCCCGAAAAGGCACACATATCGATTTTCAGTCGCATCAGATCATAAATGAAAAAATGGTCCGCCATCTTGGCGTCGCCATTTTGATTTTTCAATTTTGATAAAAAAAAATAAGTATCTGCATTCCCGAAAACGCACAGATATCGATTTTCAGTCGTATCGGATCATAAATGAAAAAATTATCCGCTATCTTGTCGTCGCCATTTTGATTTTTTAATTTTAATAAAAAAATAATAACCTGCGTTCCCGAAAACGCACAGATATCGATTTTCAGTCGTATCGGATCATTAATGAAAAAATGATGCGCCATCTTGGCGTCGCCATTTTGACTTTTCAATTTTGATAAAAAAAATAATCTGCGCTCCCGAAAACGCACAGATATCGACTTTCAGTCGTATCAGATCATAAATGAAAAAATGGTCCGTCATCTTGGCGTCGCCATTTTGATTTTTCAATTTTGATAAAAAAAATAATAATCTGCGTTCCCGAAAACGCACAGATGTCGATTTTCAGTCGTATCGGATCATTAATGAAAAAATGATGCGCCATCTTGGCGTTGCCATTTTGACTTTTCAATTTTGATAAAAAAATAATAATCTGCGTTCCCGAAAACGCACAGATATTGATTTCCAGTCGTATCGGATCATTAATGAAAAAATGGTGCGCCATCTAGGCGTCGCCATTTTGATTTTTCAATTTTGATAAAAAAATAATAATCTGCGTTCCCGAAAAGGCACAGATATCGATTTCCAGTCGTATCGGATCATTAATGAAAAAACGGTGCGCCATCTAGGCGTCGCCATTTTGATTTTTCAATTTTGATAAAAAAATAATAATCTGCGTTCCCGAAAAGGCACACATATCGATTTTCAGTCGCATCAGATCATAAATGAAAAAATGGTCCGCCATCTTGGCGTCGCCATTTTGATTTTTCAATTTTGATAAAAAAAAATAAGTATCTGCATTCCCGAAAACGCACAGATATCGATTTTCAGTCATATCGGATCATAAATGAAAAAATTATCCGCCATCTTGATTTTTTAATTTTAATAAAAAAATAATAACCTGCGTTCCCGAAAACGCACAGATATCGATTTTCAGTCGTATCAGATCATAAATGAAAAAATGGTCCGCCATCTTGGCGTCGCCATTTTGACTTTTCAATTTTGATAAAAAAAAATAATCTGCGTTCCCGAAAACGCACAGATATCGATTTTCAGTAGTATCGAATCATTAATGAAAAAATGGTGCGCCATCTTGGCGTCGCCATTTTGATTTTTCAATTTTGATAAAAAAAAAAATAATCTGCGTTCCCGAAAACGCACAGATATCGGTTTTCAGTCGTATCGGATCATTAATAAAAAAATGGTCCGCCATCTTGCCGTCGCCATTTTGACTTTTCAATTTTGATTAAAAAAAATGATTATCTGCGTTCCCGAAAACGCACAGATATCGGTTTTCAGTCGTATCGGATCATTAATGAAAAAATGGTGCGCCATCTTGGCGTCGCCATTTTAATTTTTCAATTTTTTTCAATAGCATTGTCAAAGAACTTATACAAGTGTGCAAAATTTCAGCTTGATGGGATAATAGAAAGTGCGATAAAATTCCATCACAAATTAACCGGAAAGACAGTTACAAAACATTGCAAGTTAAATAAAAGCTTGTAAAATAGCGAACTTTCGGAGAATTACTTTTATCGCATTTCTAGGAAACTTTTTATTCCTTATTCCAAAAATAATTTTAATTATTATTTTACACGTGTATTATTATTGATACGTACATGCGAAAGCTGTCTCTGGAATTTATCGACCGAGTACAGCTAGGTAGTTGAGCAGACTACAGTTTCTAGGTTATCGGCGACAAAAGCGGCAACCAATGAGAAGGCCCCCAGCCTTCTCATTGGCGCGGGATTAGCTACGTCACGAGTAGCGCGGGAAAATTTTAACTTTATTTTTCTTATATCAAACGACGTAATATGAAAAAATAAAAAAATACGGGTGTATTATTTTTTAATGAACTATCATAATTTAAAATAAAAAAAATATGCGGGATGACCCCATTTGATTTTTATACAGTTATTGGTCGAAGGTATGTAGCATGCACAACCAGTACCCAAGAGAGACTTAGAAGCGTCTGAGTATATCAACAATGGATTATCCCACTTATCCAAAATTGTATTTAAAATGTTCATACTAATATTTGGATGATCACTGTATTATGATGTAATTAATGACACTTTCGAAAAAAGATTAGAGTATTCAAAGTTTGAAGTGTAATCATATGGACTGTCTAATAGGGGAAGAATATCGCTTGAATCTCGAAAAGCTACACAAAGAGGCGGAGAATTTTTATGCATCCAGAATTTATTTGTGAAATCAGATGTATTAAGGACAGAAATATTGTGTAAAAGCGGTTGATTGTTAATATTTATTCTATGAAGGAACTTTTCGGTCAGGTAATGTCGTCTAAGCGAAAGAGGCGGAACCAAAGCTTCGGCATATAAGGCATCAATTGGTGTTGGTCTCATAGCTCCTAAACATATCCGTAGTGCTGTAATTTTGTAAGACATCCAAGCGTTTTAAAAGAGTATTACATGCAGATCCATAAAGAGTACATCCATAGTCCAAAATTGATCTAATGTATGCTTTGTAAAAAAGAAGAGCGGTTTGAACGTCTGCACCACACCAGGTTTTAGTAGACATCTTTAGAAAATTAATGCTTTTGTTGCAACATGGTTTATTATATTCTCAATATTGAGTTTTTTATCCAGAATCACTCCTAAATATTTCACATGTTTGAAAAGGAAATAAATAATCCCCAAGATTAATATCGTTAATATTAGGGCAGATGTGTCGAGAAAATACAACCACTGTGGACTTATTTGGTGCAATATTAAAACCATTAAGAGAAAACCATTTTCCCAATCTAATTATAGATGTTGTTAGAAGGTCAATAACTATGTTGTATTTTTTATGTTCTGTGTATACACAAAAATCATCGGCATATTGCACAATGCTAAACTGGGCATCACTAATATTGTGTATATCCGCTGTAGATAAATTAAAAAGAATCTGGCTCAAGACGGAACCCTGTGGAAGGCCTGTGCTGTTATTCCGGGGACCAATTAATTGGTTGTTAAAATCACGGATAAAAACAGATATATTGGTAAAGAGATTGACTACAAGTTTTACCAGATTTATAGGAAATTTAAAATTATTTATTGGTTTACCTTCTAAGATATCCAGATCAATAGAATCGTATGCACCCTGTATATCTACAAACAAAGCAGCTAAATAATTATTATGAGAGAAGTTATTCTGAATATCCACCACCAGAGAAGATAAAGCATCGACGGTTCCGAACCCTTTTTAAAAACCATATTGGTTATTTGAAAGTAATTTGTGGATTTGTAACCACCACTCTAATCTCTAATCATACGTTCCAAAGTTTTTAAAACACACGAAAGAAGAGAGATTGGTCGGTAAGAATCAGCATGATTAGGATCCTTGCCTGGTTTTAAAATGGCGACTACAATGACTCTCTTAAATACGCCTATACTTTTGCCGGTGCTTATTTCGTTGAATATATCCAGCAAGAACTGCTTAGCGATATCGGGTAAATGGACAAGCATAGGGTATTTTATGTTATCGTGGCCAGGGGAGGTATTCAGGTTGTTTTTAAGAGCAAATTCTAACTCCAAAAAACTAAATGGTTGTGACAAAAAATGGTTGGAGTCAGATTGCCAATGGTGTGTCTTGGGAGCATTTTCAACGTAGTGGGTGAGATACTTTATTAAAGAATTCTTGTACCCAATCGTTATTAACTGCTTTATTGGTATTTTCTGGGATTCTTTGCATTTTTTTTGCTTGCTTCCATAAAGAAGATGATGGAGTATTTTTGTTTAAATTTGACACCCAGTTCATCCAACTCTGTTTAGCTTTATCTTTTAAAAATTTTTTAGTGCGAGCACTGATTCGTTTACAACTTAAAAAATTCTCCAGAGTAGGAGATTGTTTATAGTTAGTTATTAAGTGCAGTTTTTCTTTCTTGAACTGCATTATCACATTCAAAATCTCACCACGGAGCCGGAGGCCGGTTTTTTATTTTAAAGGGTTTTAACTTGGGGATTGAAAGCTCGGATGACCGAATCCAATAGATAATCCCATTTTTCATTTAAATTGGAAAAAATAGGAGTGGTAATGAACGAGTTATATATATGAGATGAGTACAGAGACCAATTAGCTTTTATAACATTCCATTTGCTTTTTGGGAAAATTGTGTCATTTATTTGATGACAAGAATCGAATTCCAAGAGAATTGGAAAATGATCTGAACCAAGAGTGTCGGAAGTTACACTCCATTTTAATTTATTTGAGATATCTGGAGATGAAAAAGAAATATCAACCACAGACTTCTGTAAACTAGGTCTCTCCGTCCGGGTAGATTGACCATCGTTCAGACATAATAAGTTAAGGTCATCCGCAGCATTTATTATTTGAACACCAATTCGATCATTTTTAGATGAACCCCATAAATTGTTGTGTGCATTAAAATCGCCCCCTATAATAAGAGGTGCCGACACTTGCTCAAAAATAGTCATTGTTGTTAGTGCTTATATTAGGTGGTCTATAAATCGGTAAACATGACAATTTAAGATTATTAATGAACACTGTGACTCCACATACCAGAATGTTATCATCAAAGTTAAGTTCAAGATTTTTATTTCCCTAAAAGGAAAATGTTTTTTTATTAAAATTGCTACACCTGCTTTTCCATCCTGTCTGTCCTTGCGTACTAAATTGAAACCATTGAAATGTATACTCGAGTCAGGTTTAAACCATGTCTCGCTTATCAAGGCTATATCTATATTGTTAGTTGATAAAAAATTTACCAGACTATTTTTGTTTGAAACAGCGGAACGTGCGTTCCACTGCATAATGTTAATTTTACCAAAAAGTCGGGTGAATGCTATGAGTTATGTAAGTTATCCTTCACTACAAGTTCAATATCTTTTCTAACTAAATGACTATCCACCCTTTTAATATCTTCTAGAGAGTTGATTTTACCCAGCATACTTATGAAGTAGTTAGAAAAAGATTCCGCTAGTTTATTTTCATTTATTATTAAGTTTGAATTATCCGGTTTACTAGGATTAGAAGGTAGAGGGGACGAAGGGCCAAAACGAAAAGGAAACATTGGGGATGAGGAGGGTGAATGGGAAAGCGGAGAGGAGGATTTTCTCTTCTTATTATTTAAATTCAGACCAGAAGAGCCTGATCTCGCTCTATGAGGTTGCGAGGTGAAAATATCAGAATTTCGAATAGAACTCATACTTCTGGTGTTAGGCTGAGAAAATGTGAAAACAGCATTATTTTGACTTTAGGTAAGCTATGAAAGTTAGAGTCATATTCCATATTATTTGATAGAAATTGAAATCTGTTTTCAGTTAAAACATTGGGGCATATGATGTATCAGACATTTTTTTTTGCTTCAACATAAGGTACATTATTTTCTACCATAATTTTCTTAATTGTTTTTTGTTTAGAATAATATGGGCATTTTTTATTAATAGAAGTGTGATCATTTGTTTTACAGTAAACACAAAATTTTTGTTTTTCTTCACACTGATGACCGTCAATCTTAATATCACTGCATAAAACACACAAGGTGTTAGTCCCTCTGCATTGGTTTGCAAAGTGACCATACCTAAGACATTTGTAGCATTGAGTGACTCTCTAAAAAAGGCACAACTGGGCAAATTACACTATTAATGTATACATTGTTCGGTAGAATATTACCTTCGAATGTGATTATGATTGTTTGTTTAGGAATATATTCGGTTTTACCATCTTTTTCAATTTTTCTGCGAGTTCTCTTAATGTCACTAATGGTAGTCGAACATACAATATTTTCTTTTAGATAAGCGACATCAAAGTAATGACACTTTTTTTTTTCAAGCAGATGGTTGGGGATGTAAGCTCTCAGGTTTTCCGAACATAATAGATTATTGTTTATTAAATTATTGCCATCGAGAGTAGTTTTTACTTGAACCTTAATTCTATTTTTGCCAATGCTTTTAATATCAGTAATATTTTTGACTTGCAGTTTTTTGTGAAGAATATGTCCCACATACATGGGATGTAGTCGGCCAATGTTTTGGTCATTTGTTTTTTCTATATAAACATAAATATTATTGGAATTGTATTTATCTGGATTTAAATTAAAATATTTAATCTTATCTGTTTTTTGTGTATGCAAAGAAGTATCAGGCTGATTCACTGGAGAACCACTGCTAGGTATCGTAGTAGGCGTATTGCCTATATTCATTTTCAGCGACTCCTGAGAGCGTGTATTAGAAATGTCGAACTCGTCAGGTGAATCCAAAGATATCACATCACCGTTATGCGTCTCTATCGCAGTGCCCTCCCCTTCTCGGGGGGGTGGCATGGTAATAGTCACTAACACTAAAAGTTATAATTGTTTTTATTCACAAACACAAAAATAAACCGTATAACCACTCCGATTGGGAAAAATTCTCACGGACGTGTGAACTCTCGTAGTACCGTACGCAAACTCAAGTAAGTAAGTAAGAGTCCATAAAATTAGAATTTAGTATATGTATGAGAAGTCGAGGTCTCAAATATAGTGGGGGTGTGATTAAAAAAAAAATAATAAGAAATGAAATATTGACTTCTCGTACATAGAGTAAATCACAGTTTTATAGACTCCTAATTGCTTGCTTTATCTATTTATCCACATTTACTCCCATACCCTCCATCGCAATAAGATCAAAATATAATCTATAGTTCCAGATCTCGTTATAATGTACCAAATTTCAAGTCAATATCAGAAACCGTTCCAGATTAATCGTGCGCAGAGAAAAGGTACAGACATACATTTTTTTTTTACTCAAACTTAAAATCTCGACGTTTTATATTTATCGTTACGTAAACATTTAGCTAGTGCACTAAATGAGATGATACTCAAAGCAAGTTATAATTTTATTATTATCTCTATTATCTGTTTTCTATCTATATGTTCAGAGAACGAATCACATCTCCCGATAATTCTCCTATATTTTCAAGGTCTTTTTCTTGAGGTAAATGTGTTGAAGTCGTCCCATCTTGGTTTAGAATTTTGGTTGACCATGCTTAAAATTTTGTCACTTCTAAAAGTATTGCAATGAAAACGTATTGTGAATAATCAGTATATGCCATACTAGTTTCTGATTCTTACCTGGAGTACATTTTAAGGAAAAATATCAAATAATCAATATATCATAAATACACTCTCACGAAGAAATAACTGGTATTCTTTATTTTCAAACAAAAAGAATATCTACAAGCAAATAACACATTTTCAACTGCATACTATTGGCAATGTTGCCGGAGGCGAACACAACTCTTACGTATATCGTAATTATACAAATGGAGTCGAAATTGTATTTTAGACATTGGGATGCGAAAGATTGTGGTTGACTGGATAAAATTCGTATCAAATGTGTATGAGAAATCCTTTACCTCTCCGGGTTGCTCTTCATAAATAGGACAAAAGAATATAAGTGGTTAAAATTTATCTAACCGTTTTCATTATGGCGGAGTCCTGGGCACCTTATACGCTCGTGGAGGCAAAGATGATAGCTAGGCACGTATATATAGACATAGACATAATTTATTGATGTTAAAGATACAAAAGTATATACACAAGTCAAAAGAACAACACAGTAGTATGTAAACAAACTGAGACATGTAAATAGTTGTAAATAGTTGTAAATAACAATGTGTGGTATAATGTTAAAATATAAAATAATTTTTCTTTTTTTTTTTTTTTAATTGTAGAATTTCTTATATATATACAATGTATTATTTAAATAAGGCTTAAATTACTGTTTAAAAATTCTAAATCACTATAAAATGCCTTTGACAGGAGAAATTTTTTTATTCTACATTTAAATTCCCTTTCGGGTAATGCTCTTATAGTTTGAGGCAATGCATTAAAGTATTTAATACAATAATAACCAGTTCCATCCCTGCTTTTATTGAGTCTCAAATAATTTACATTCAGGTTTTTCGCATTTCTTGTAAAATGCGAGTGTATTTGACCTCTCCTTAGATGCATTGCTTCATTCGCTTTGATGTATAAAAGACACTGCAGTATATAGACCGATGGTAATGTCATTATGTTTAATTTTATAAAAGCATCTTTACAATCTTGCCTGTATTTTAACCCACCAATGATTCGTACAGCCCTTCTTTGTACTCTAAAAACATCGTCACGGGAAGCAGCATGCCCCCATACAAGAATGCCATACGATATCACCGAATGGATAAGGCTATGATAAGCAGTGAGGAGAGTTTGTTGAGATACATTGCTAGACAAATTTCTAAGCAGGTATATGTTTTTAGATATTTTGCTGTTAACATAAGTGGTATGTTGGTCCCATGTTAATTTAGAATCTAGATATAGACCCAAAAATTTAACAGAGTCGGGATTGTTAAAATTATGTATATTTCGCAGTGAAAAGATCATTGTTTCTGTTTTTGAGGTATTTAGACTTAATTTATTGGAAATAAACCAGTTTTGAGCAACTGCTTGTGTTAGATCGATCTCATCTAACAAAATTGACAGGTCCGAGTTACAATCAGTTATGTTACAGTCGTCAGCAAACATTATTAATAAAGAGTCTATTATAGAATTTGGAAGGTCGTTTATATATATTAAAAATAGAGTGGGGCCCAGGATTGAGCCTTGCGGGACTCCGGACTCGATGTTAAGTAGGTCAGACTTCAATCCATTATAGAGGACGTATTGGCTTATTTCACTAAGGTAGGATTCTAACAGAAGTTTGCTACTGTTAGAAAAACCATAATAATCCAGTTTGTTAATTAATATTTGATGGGACACACAATCAAAAGCCTTTGATAAGTCCAGAAACACAGAACATGTGAACTTTCCCTCTTCAAAAGCTTGATTTATGATAGTTGTTAGTTCGTCAATCGCCATTGTCGTAGTACGTTTGGTTCTGAAGCCAAACTGATTAGGATTAAATAGATTGTTTGCCTCAAGATAATCAGCCATTTGAATTTTTAATATGGCTTCTAAAATTTTTGCAAAGTAAGGTATGACAGATATGGGTCTATGGTTGGAGGGTTCATCTATATTATTTTTCTTATATACTGGCACGACTTTTGAGACTTTCAACGACTTTGGGAATACATTATCACTTATACATTGGTTCAAAAGAGATGTCAGCGGGACCAAGATAGACAATTTAATTGATTTTAAGATTTTTGAATTTAGATCATATGCGTCCTTACTTTGCTTATTTTTTAGATTATCTATAATATTGGCGACATAGTCACATGATACCTCTCTAAAGAAGAATTGATCTTTATTTACCGCCTCTGTCAGAAATTCTGAATAGTTATGATTACTTTGGGGGAGTTCATTTACAATATTATTTGCTACATTAACAAAAAAATCATTAAAGTTATTTGGTGATATGTTATCAGTAAGTTGTCTGTTATTTGTCTTATGAGAGTTTATTTTCCACATTGCCTGCTGTGGATTTCCGTGACTCGATATATAATTATCATGGGCAGTTTTTTTGGCTTTCGACAACTCACGGTGGTATTTATATTTATGTTGTTTCATTAGAGTTTTATTTTCTTCAGTCAGATTTATTTTACAGAAATCTTGTAAAAAATGTAATTGGTTTCTCATATGACGTAGTTCATCATTAAACCAGTTTATGTTAAGAGTCTGACCATTGTTGTCCAATTTTGTTTTAACTGGAAAAACAGTTTCTATCGCGTTGTTAATGATATTAATGAATAGTTCAAATTTGTCGCTTAATTCAAATGATGTGTCTAGTATGAAATGCCAGTCTTCTGTTTCTAAAAGATTATTTAACATTTCCAATCCGTTGTTGTTTATCGGTCTGTATGTTATTCTCCTTAAATAATGTTTATATTTAATGTAACTTTGTAGATGAATACCCTCGTGATCAGATAGTTTTGTATCAATAATTTGTACTGTATTCTTTAAGCTGATATTTGAGAAGATATTATCGAGACAATGTCCATTTCGTGTATTTTTATTATTTGTGGGTAGGAGCCCGAAAGATTTAAATAAATCTAAAACTAATTTTGTACTCTTATCATTTTCTTTGTGGAAATGTATATTAAAGTCACCCGAGACAAATATCACCTTATTTCGAGTTGTAACAATATTTAAGGCAGCAGTCATTTTTTCTAAAAATATTTCCAGATCTCCAGTAGGCGACCTATATGTTGTCACGAGTATAACATTATCCGTTTCAAAACCTGTTATCTCACAATGTATCTCAACTGATAATTTAGTTACTGGTACAAGAGAAAGTCCTTTGAATTTCTTTGCAGCAAATATTGCTACTCCTCCATGTCTGTGTATAGACCTGCTAAATTCAGAAGCTAAATTATAATTTTGTATACTTACAGATTTTATCTCTTCTTTTATACACCAATGCTCATTGAAAAGTAAGAAGTCATATTTATCTTTATGTTCCTCTAAAAAGGCTTCAATTTCATTAAGTTTATTTGTTATACATTGTATATTCAAATGGAATATGTTAATATTATAATTTTGAGTATTAATAGTTTTTTTGTTGTTGGCTTTAACTTTTGGTCTATGTTCACAAATGCTTCTTATGTTCCCTGAACTCCTAAAAAAGTACTAGTTGTTTCATCAGAGTTTTTGTTGTCCACCATGTGTTTATTTCTTTTAAATTTATAGCGCTCAAATGCAACTTTTTTCGGCCAGAATTTATTGTCATAAACTGTGTCAATAAAATCGAAGTTGATTCCAACTTGAAAACATCTGCTGTTTGGTCTCTCATTTTCAATTTTTGTTGGAATATGTTTTACAAAAATTTCATCTTCCTTTTCAATATTTAATTTACGTTTTATGTAGCTTTTTATTATATTTTCATCAACTTTATCCGGAACTCTCGATACAAAAATCCATGCTTTTTTTCCATCCTGATCTCTTCCAGTAAATGTCTCATCATCTTCAGTTTCTCCGCTACCTATAAATATTTTCCTTTTAGGTCTATTTTTTACTATTTCTTCTTGTCTTTCTTTATTATTTTCTGATAGTATGGAAGATTGTAGAGCCACCTGTGGACACGATTTCGAATTTACTGTGATATTTTCTCTTGCATTAGTTTGTGTTATCTGTGCCCAGGTAGCAACGGACTGTGTTACTGGTTGCTCATTATTCACGTTTGCATTGATTTTTGAGTTTTTATCTCGTCTTAGAGAGAGTGATACATTTTTAATTGCATCTTGAGCCCTTGTAGCTTTCGCCTGTTGTTTGAATACAGGTTTTTCCTTCCGCACTTCTATAGTTTCAGTCCTGTTGCTGTTGTTTGGTTTATTTTTTTGGTGGTTTTGTCGATTGCTCGAAACATTTTCCATCCATAGGTTGTTTGCTCTGTTCTGGTCATGATTTTGTAGTTCAACTATATTATTAAGTAAGGAAATGGGTTTCATGACAATGTTCGAGGGAGCTTCAGAGAATAGTTTCACTAAGTCCTTATTACTTTCTGTAAGGTTATTTATTTCCTCTTTTACTTGGCTAATTTCTTTTGTTATTAGTTTTTCAATAGTTTCTATAAGAGCTACTTGCATTTCTGCCTGAAGCTTTTTTATCATATCTTCTGTATTATTTGGTTTATTTTGGGCTTCTAGAAGTTGTTTGTATAATTTTTGGTTTTCTTGGTGGAGTCTCTCATTGTTTTCGATACATTTTGTATAGACCAGTGTGTGTTTCTCACATTCCGGACAAAAGAATTTTAGTTTTCTTTGTTTCGTTAGTCCCATACATCGATCTTCTGTTGTTGTCAATGCTGAACATTCATTACAAACATATTTTTGGCATAGATCACATTGATATAGTAACTTTTGATCTGGGATAATCTTTTTGCATTTTGAACAACTCATTTTTTAATTTGTGTTACTATTTTTAGGTAAGCACATGGTTTAAAACAGCTTATAATTTTTTACAGCTAATGTTTTTACTTTAATATCACAAACACAACTTTTTGTTTTATTTTTACTGTCTTTTTTGTTTTAACTGAATATTCACAAAAAAACACTTGTTTAGTTGGATTTGTTTATACTTAATTAAGTAGTGATTTGATCTTGTCAACTATTATACTAGTATGAAGATTAGTTCTTTATGCACAGATGATGTAAAATTCACTTTTTAAAACGAATTTTATCACATATATATATATATATATATATATATGTATATATATATGTATATATATTTGTCCTGCAAATAATGCTGCGTCCGTACATGTGCACGATACCATACACTGCTGCGTCCTGTACAATACTGCGTCTGTATACCGGACGCAGTATTGTTTTCCCGTGTCATCTTCAACAAATCTCTGAAATGGTCAATTTTCAGTACCTCAAAATGTTCTTCGTCTCCTGGGTTATATGTAAACATAGAAATGAGTTCTGTTTCGTTTCAATTGAGCAAAATATCGACCCGAGTTTTTTTTGGATTCGGACGCAGTATCATATGTTCCGTAAAACTAAAAGTATATTTTTAGTTCCATTGAATTATGTTTGGGGGCGCATAGATTTGTGAACATAAATATACTTCAAATATTCCCTATTCAAAAATCGTATAATACTGCGTCCGAGATTTGACAACACCGGCACTATTAAATATCCAGTCATTCTTTCATACTTACTTGGAAAGCCGGAGTTCGGACGAGTGTAAAATTCTTGTGAACATTTATATAAGTTTACAAGTAATTATGTTTCATATTTAAACAGTTATCTTCTTTTTTTTTTTTCGTGAGAGGGGAAATCCTCATGGACACCCGTCGCTTAGAGTCTATCGCGAACGGGTAGTGCTGGACTCTAACCAGCTAAAACCCCTCCATCTCTTCAGTGTTTCCTGTTGGCCTGGGACTGCTTTCGCTTTTCATCGGACCCACAGGTCATTTAAGATTGTCGGTGTTAATTGGCGTTTCTCCATGGGTTCAAACCCATCTCTCTTTCCTCCTCTTCCTTCTTTTTCATAATGCGGGTTATTGCCTCCTCCGCCCTTCTCCAGTTCTCTTCCGTTTCTAACATCCTCCCTACCATATCTTCTGGAGACAATAACGATGCCCCACCGTCTCGTCTCTCTTCTCTCCATCTGTTGCATGCGAACACGGTGTGCTCCACGTCATCGACCTCTCCACAGTATGCACACTCTCTGCTGTCAGTCTTGCCAATATCGTATAAGTACTCCATGAAGCACCCATGTCCGCTCAGGGCTTGGGTGAGGTAATAGCCTACCTCACCATGCCTCCGTTCCATCCACGCTCTGATGTTCGGGATGAGGCGTCTCGTCCACCTTCCCTTGTCTACAGTGTCCCACCGCCTCTGCCATCTTTCACACAGCCTGTCCCTGGCCTCTGCCTTTCCGACTCCTTCAAAGATTTCCAGCCGTTCTTTGGCCATCAGATCCAAAGGGGGGATCCCCGCCACTACCAACGCCGCCTCGTACGAAATCGTTTTGTATGCACTGCACACCTTTAGTGCGGCGCATCGCTGGATCCTAGCCATCCTCCCTCTCGTCCTATCCACCTTCATCGCACTTTCCCAGACCGGAGCTGCATACAAGAGGATAGAGTGCACGACACTGCACAGCAGTCTCCTCTTGCTCGCTCTTGGTCCGTGCGTATTGGCCATAAGCCTCCCAATGGCTGTGGCTGCTTTTCCCGCCTTCTCGGCCGTCTTTGTGGCATGGACACCGAAGTTCAGCTTGGAGTCCAGCCAAACCCCTAGGTATTTCAGGTGGTTCCCTCAGGATATCTCCACCTGGCCCACCCTAACTTTCATGGGTGGAAGATTTCTTTTCCTCGTGATAACCAGGAGCTCCGTTTTCCCGGCAGCTAGCTCGAGCTGCATTCTTCCTAGCCACCTCTCAATATTCCTGATGGCCTCGTTGGCTGCTTCCATTATTTGGACAGTCCACCTTCCAGTCACCGTTATGGCCAAGTCGTCGGCATACCCGATGACCTTTACACCCTCCTCCCAAGGTAATCGAAATATATCGTCAAACATCACATTCCACAAGGTCGGACCGAGCACCGACCCTTGTGGAACCCCACACGTGATGCTTTTCCAGATTATCTCTCCCTCTGATTCGAATCCGATCATCCTGTCTTGGAAGTAGCTCATCATCACCCTGACGAGGTACGGAGCTACCCCTAAGCTCTGCATCTTCCCGACAATCATCTCCCATCCCGCTGTGTTAAATGCGTTTTTGACATCAAGGGTCACAACAGCACATATCTGTTTCGTGGCTAGGGCTTCCTCTGCCGTTTCCTTTAACAGCCTAATGGCTCCTACCGTTGATCGTCCTTTCCGAAAACCGAACTGGCTTTCAGATAAGCCACCCTTCTCGGCTATCTCCTTCTCTAATCTCCCCAGTATCAGATATTCGAGGAGCTTGCCCATCGCGTCAAGTAAACATAGCGGTCGGTGGGATGACGGGTCCTCCGGCGGCTTGTTCCCTTTCCGGATCAGGACGACTCTGGCCTTCCTCCATCTGCTCGGGAAATCCCCACTCTCTAGGGCACGATTCATTACTCTTAAGATGTCTCCCGGGTATTCTTCTGCAACTAGCTTGACTATTTCAGGCGGAATCTCGTCTAAACCTGAAGCTTTTCCACTTTTAAGTCTGGCACATGCTGCCTCCAGCTCCTCCTCCGTGAGTGGGGGGACCACATCCACTTCTACCGCTCTCCATCTGACTATATCCCTTTCTGGAAACAGAGCAGCCACGACTTCCGCCACTTTCTCTGCCGGCAAGGCAGGGGGGGGATTTCTGATCTGTCGAGTCGCTATCTTATAGCCATCTCCCCAGACATCTCCATCCACAGTGTCGCATAATTCCCTCCACCTCTCTCTCTTTGATCTTTTAATTGCCTCTCTAAGTTTTTTTCTGGCATTCCGGTACTCCTGGAAAGATGGGTTCTCTCCAAGTCCTGCTCTCCTATTCTGCCTTATACCCTGCCGACGAATCGCGATACATTCCGTTCTGAGGGCTGCGATCTCCTCCGTCCACCAATAGACCTCCCTCCTGGTCTTTCTGCTTCCCTTCCTGGGCATTGACTCATTGCAAGCTCTAGTAACCGCATCGGTGAGGGCCTCCTCCGTTTCAACCATGCCTCCTCGGAAGGAGCCAGCCAGACTTCTTTTGAAGGTATCCTTGTTCAGCCTACCAAGCTTCCACCCTCTGCCTTTTACCACCTGGGTGGCGCGGTTCTGTCCAATCTCATATGTAATATAGCGGTGGTCGCTTAATGTCTCCTCCTCTGTTAAGACTCTCCATCCGCTGGTGTTCCTGGTTGCCCCTTGCGAGCCTAGAGTAAGGTCCGGGATGGAGCCAGTGGTCCCTCTTACGAACGTATAAGCTGCTCCCTCGTTCAGTATTTGCAGGTCTTCAGTGGCTATCCACTCGCTGATTACCCTTCCCCTCCCATTCATACGGTCCATTCCCCATTCTGGGGCGCTGCCATTGAGGTCGCCGGCTACTATCACCTCTCTTCCTCTGTTCCTACTTGCTCTAACGGCCCTTCCGAGCTCCTCCAGGGAATTTTCCAGTTCCGCTATACCAGCATTGGGTGAAAAGTAACAGCTGAAGAGAACCACCTCCTTCAACTCCACCCAGACGTACCCTTTTCCTCGTCCAGTTCCATATATGCTAAGCCTAGGGTTTAGGATCCCCACCGCGGCATCTATGTTTTCGTCGACGAACCACTCAGGCCTGTTTTTCACCATTTTCTTATTAGGTTCACTTATTATTAAGATGTCCTCCCCCTTCCGTTTCCCTGTGGCCCAGACCAGATCCTGAGCGGCCCGGCATCTATTCAGGTTTGCTTGCCTTATTCTGGCGAATGCGCCGGGTTTTCCTCCCGTGTTCGCCTCGACTTCCTTATCGCTTCTGCCAGTATGGGGCAGTCTAACGAGTCGGCGCGATGCCCTCCTCTTTCGCAATTAGGGCAAAAGGCAGCTGCCACACAGTCTTTCACCGTGTGGCCTTCTTTGGCACACTTCAGGCAGGCTTTGGACCTGTCCACTCCTCTGCAGTTAAATCTCATATGCCCCACCTTCCAGCATCTGTGGCATATTTCGACCTCTGACCTTTCGCGGACCCGGCATCGAAGCCATCCCACTCTGAGGTGCTTCTTATCCAGCACAGCCTCTGCAGCCTTCCGCGGGAGCCTAACCGTGGCCACCAGAGTCTCTCCGAAGGCCGCTCTCATCTTTTCTATTGCGATCTCCCCATCTTTGACGCCTGCCTCCGTCGCTATTACATGCCTGACCTCCTCCTCGGTGGTCGCAGCGTCCAGGTCCCTAATTGTAATGACCATATCATCCTTTTTAGCCCTCACATCAATTTTGCCGAGTTTACCAATAGCCTCCTTCAATGGGTCCGATGCTCCTCTGCCCCCCACGACTTCTATAAGCATCTCCCCCTTTTTAGTCTTTCTGAGACTTGCTACCTCTACTCCTATAGTCTTTATATCAACCTTCTTAATCTTCGTGAGAAGGTCCTTATACGAGACTCCCTCTTCTTTGAGGAAGAGAACTTCCCTTCCTCCTCCTCTCCTTCTTCCACCGGTACGAGCCTGTTGTTGGGTCGTGTCCGTTCTAGAGCTTCCCTCATTTGAAGTGGCTGCCATATTTGCCCAGGTCTTCCCTTTCTCCACATCATTCTTCTTTTTTGGCATCCTTCCTGGGGGGAATAGCACTCTTATCTCCCTCTCCTGGCCTTTGAAGACAAATTCAGTTATCTTCCTTAACAATACTCTATCTATTCCTTCTTGTGCTATGATGCACAGCTTCTTCCTTTCCAACTCTATTACGATTTGTGCACACTCCTGTAGCATTTGATACGTTTCTCGAGTATCCTGCATCTCTCCCGTAGGGCTGCGAGGTAGCAAAAAGGTATACCGTTTACCTTCCTTCTGGGTCCCATTCCTGCTAATCTCTAGTCGTGTACTAGAAGCTCCGTATACTATTTGCCCTGCCGTTAGCTGAGTACTGAGTATCTCCCTGGTGATTGGACAGGATTCCCTCGCTCTTCTCAGTATTCCCTTTTCTCCCTTGTCATCGGCATCTACTATTAGTAGAATATCTTCCTCGTCTCCACCCCAATTGGGAGTTCCTTCCTCTAGCCTGGTTTGTAGGAAAGCTTCCTCCGGCCAGTCCTGATTAGCAGTCCCCAGCCACTCCTCATAATCTGTGGTTTCCTTGGTTGCCTTAATTATTGCCTCTGTCTTTTTTCTCGTTTCCTCCTCCTTGTGCCACTTCCCTGTAGGGACGGTTTGCGTCGTGGCATCCACTGAGTTTGTCTTGCTTCTAGGGCAGGTATCTGTTTGCATGTCTGCGTCAAACATTTGTTTTTCGACTCCCTCCCACTTGTTGTCCTCCAGCCATTGTCTTATGGAGTCTCTATTAATGACGTCCACTGACCTTTTCAGCCTGTTTGCCAGTTCTTTTATTTCCCTTTTAGTATTCGGGTTTTCTTCCAACATTTTCTCTAACCTCTTTGTATGCTGCGTAATCGCGTTTAGGGCCTCAGTTAAAGCGAAGGCCAGTGGGCTTTCCTTTCTTTTGTACGGCTCTAGGTCCGTACTCCCGAGGGAGGTATCATGCACCTTGCGCTTCCTGCTCTCCTCCCCTACTGAGTTGCTCCTCTGCAATTTACTAATTACCTGTATCCTGCCTATCATAAGTTTGGATTGAGTTCCTTCCGCTGAGGTTTTCCCTCCCGTTGCTTTTACCTTGTCCGTTGCCATGGTCATGCTTCGGTCTGTCGATTCCCTTGGTGGGGACCTGGCAATGCTGTCACGTCTCCTGAAGGGATCGGTCTCTTTATTTTCTGAGCCAGCAGCTCTTTTTTGCTCTTTAATCTGGTTCTCTCCCAGGAATGCTGTATCGTCTTTTGGTTTAGTATTCACCACTTTCAGAGTTACCGTAGAAGGTCTGTTTTCATCTGCTTTGTTTAGTTTCTCCATTATTCGTCCCACGAGTCGGGTCGATGTTCGGTCAACCCCCGGGTGACGCCCATCCCGGAGGCAAGGCTATATACTGCGGAGGTCGCCCGGTGTCCGCAGGTTTTAGCGACTTCGCTGTCGGGTCTTTTATAGAGGCTTTCTCCTCGTAGGCCGGTCAGTTAAGGCAAGCCTCCCGGTCACAGTTCCCACACGACATTCCCCTGTGGTGCCCTTTTTTCTTTTCCGCAGAGGTCGTTGAGGTGTGGACCATGATTACGGTGTTAAACGAATAAGTGGCACGGCTCATTCGTGGCTCGGATTACCCTCGGGTGCGCCAGTTCCCGTAGCCATACCACGTATGGTATGGTTCCTGAGGTTGAGCTGTCCTTAGTTTTTCGCCGCTCAGGAGTTATCTTCTTACTTATAATCTGAATGTTTTTATCACAGAAATTTATTTTCAGGAAATGAAATTAATTTCAACGGAAAATAATTTACAAATATTTAGTTATATATAGTCATAAAAACAATACCTCCTCCAAAATTAAACTGGTAAGCCGTTATTTTGTGGTAATTAATTATGATGATATAATAATGAAACACCAACATTAACATTTACTTAATTTTTTATCGCCAAATTATTGTAACTTGCACCTTACTGCAGTTTGGCACTCAACGTGACATTTTCATATGATTAAAGTGAATGAACATACAAAGGCAGTCAGTCTACAGGACATTATGCTAATTTTATGGTTACCGTTTTGAATAAGGAAATAGGAGAATTACAGACAATATTGTGAATGTAAATAGGATTAGAAATATTAATAAGATATTGTAGGTAATATTCTAGGTATGCTAAGTTAGGAGCAACAAAAATCTATGACTAATATAAACTACTTTTGGTTATTTTATTTACTCTTATTAGGTTATATACTAATTAATAAACTGCTTTTGAACAATTTATAGTATCCATAAACAAATAGCGTGAGTTATAATGAGTGAGTTATTATAAATCACTAGGTGATTGTAGATTGTAGATTGTTTAAGGGGTCGCTTGGCCCTGGGTTGGCCTTTCTTCATCTCGACCTAAAACGTCTTTTGTGAATTACCCTGCATCTAGATGTTACCCAGGATTCCAAGACTTTTTGCAAAGCTTGCGATTTTCCTGGGGGCTAATTTCCCTTTGTCTTCAGGCGTTAATTCCGCCTGTTCTAGGTACTTTAGCCTAATGCGGATTAACACCTTGCATTCACAAAGTATATGTTCCGCAGTTTCGGTTGCAGCTTCACAGTATCTGCATTTGTCATCTTCTGCCATGCCCATGTTCTTGAGATGGTATCTCAAGGGGCAATGGCCAGTTAGAAGGCCTGTGATCAACCTTAAATCAGACTTTTCCAGTTCGAGAAGCCTTGTGGCATTCTTTGTAGAATAGGTTATAAACCTTTTTGCTTGTCTTTGTCCTGGAGTGTTCCTCCAGTAGGACTCTTTTTGTTCCTTTTCCCATTTTAGGACTTCCTCCGTTATGTGTCCCCTGGATAGGCCACAAAACGGTTCGGGTCCAAAAAAACGGGGCTTCAGCCCCTTTTCTTGCGAGGCTATCAGCTAATTCGTTGCCTTCTATCCCCTCATGCCCTGGCACCCACATCAAGGTAACCTTGTTGTTTTTTGCCAGTTGCTTCAGGGATTGTCTGCATTCCCAGGCAATTTTTGACTCAAAGGTATATGACCTGAGAGCCTTTAATGCTGCCTGACTATCTGAAAGTATATAGATCTTTGCCCTTCGAGTGCCTCTATTTAGGCATTCCTGGGCGCATAGATCTATAGCATAAATTTCTGCTTGGAAGATGGTTGGGGTGTTACCAAGGGCCCACACCAACCCCTTCATCCATCTTGGATCCGTCTGTGTATCAGATGTGTGACTCTTTCTCCAACCGCAATGCTCCGGTCCTGCCCGCTTGACGACTTTCAATCAGCACATCAAACGGACAGTCAATGTCATATTTGATTGGCATTGAGTCAGTGGGTTTGGTCATGGATTCGAATTGGATTAACTCCAGAATCCTTAAGTGACCAACCAGGTCGCCTGGTCTGAATTTAAGTGCCTGATGCAGCCTTAAGGCACTAAGTGCTGCCTCCTTCCTCACATGCAAATGCAGAGGGAGTAAGTCCAGCATTGCCTCCATAGCTGCTGTGGGACACGAGCGCATTGCTCCTGTAGTCCCTAGACAGGCAAGGCGTTGCAATTTCTCCAACTTTCCTTGTGCTACTTTTTCTTCTGTTTTTGGCCACCATATGCATGATGCGTAGGTAAACATAGGTCTCACAACCGATAGGTATGACCACTGTATCATTTTCGGCTTTAGACCCCAAGTCTTACCAAACAGCCTACGGCACGTCTAAATGGCCGTTGTTGCCTTGGTAAGTGTCCTTTCTAAATGTGAGTTCCAGGTGAGTTTTTGGTCCAGAATTACTCCTAGATACTTGACCTCACTGGACAAGCTTAGTACTGTTCCATTCAACATAGGAGCTCTCAAGTTGAGTTTTCTCCTTTTGGTGAATGGAACAATAACTGTTTTGCTCGGATTGACACTAAGACCCTCTGATGAGCACCATTTGGATATTACGTTTAGGGCAATTTGCATGTGGTTTGAGATCATAACCTCATGCCTGCCCCTGACAGTAACGACCAGGTCATCAGCGTAGCCCTGAACGTTGAAGCCATAATTGCTCAGCTTATGGAGGAGATCGTCGACCACCATTGACCACAGCAAGGGCGATAAGACTCCACCTTGTGGACAGCCCCTAACTGCAGTCACGGTGGCCGACTCAACCCCCATATCTGTGGTAATTATTCTGCTTCTTAGCATGGATTGTATCCATTTGATTGTTGGGGATTGTATACCCTTTTTTCCGCGGCTCTTTGTATGGATTCATAGGAGGTGTTATCAAAGGCACCCTCTATATCTATGAAAGCACACAGAGCCAGTTCCTTGGCAGTAAATGTATTTTCGATGCCTTTAACCAGGCCATGTAGAGCATTTATTGTTGATTTGCCAGGTTGATAGGCAAATTGTTTCGCGGTTTCACTGTAATGATTTCGCTTCTAATCTGTTGATCTAATATTTTCTCCATTGTCTTGAGGAGAAAAGAGGTTAAGCTGATGGGGCGATAAGATTTTGGCTCGCCTGGTGGACTTCTGCCTATCTTTGGGATAAACGCCACCTTAACTTCCCTCCAAGCTTGGGGAATATACCCAAGAGTGTAGCTTGCTATGAATATGCTTCTCAGGCATGGGATAAGTTCCTCAATTCCATGTTGAAGCAGGGTAGGAAAAATACCGTCCCTGCCCGGTGATTTAAAGGGCTTGAAGGTCGATACCGCCCATTTAATTCTACTAGGGGTGAATATTTTTTCCAGCTAGCCTTTTCCCTTCCCTGGTAGGACGATGTGCATCCTCTTCCAGGGAGGCCTGTGGAAGTTCACCTTCGATTACATGGGAGCCAGGGAAGTGAGTACCTAAAAGTACTCTTATGTTTTCCTGCTGACTCTCTGTATGTTGACCATCGGGCTTTTTGAGTAGCCCTATTCCATTTGAGTGGTCTTTTGCAAGGACTTTTTGGAGACGGACTGCTGGGGCTAATTCATCTATCCCCTCGCAGAACCGTCTCCATGATCTTCTTTTAGACCTTCTCAATTCTTTGTTGTACTTCGTGAGGGCTTTTTTATAGTCCTCCCAGTTTCCAGACTTTTTGGTTCTATTGAAAGCTATCACTAGGTGATAGTGCCAATTATCTGTATCTTCATGCCTAGCCTAGCCTATCCAATCGACGTAACGCGCTTCACGAAGGTGTGGCTCTGTCCGAGAGAAATCCTTAAATTAAGTTAAGTTAAATTTTACAGTTAATTTTATTAATAAACAAACTGAGTACCTAATTAAAACAAAATTTTCTCAATTTAATATTTATTGTTATAATCGTAGATAATAATAATAATAATAATAATAATAATCTTTATTGACCATTTCTGATACATATTGTATATATGGTAAGTCATTTAAATGTGTATACACAATATATAATATACATATACATACACATACACACATATATATATATATATACATATATACACACATGTATACATACATACATACATATACACACATATATATAATAAATAATATAATATTAAACAGAAATTACAATGGAAAAAAAAAGACAAACATACAAAAACAAATACAACAATAAATATGCAGACATATTATCAAGTCAAGGAATATTAAAAACAGAGAAAAAAAAGTTAAAATTATCTGGATATAAATTCGTCAACGCTATAGAAAGCATTTTCTAGTAGAAAGTTTTTGATTGACTTTTTAAATAACCTTGGGCAACTTATTTCACGTAAGTATTTTGGCAACATATTATACATGTTGACGCAGTTATATTTTGGGGAATGTTTGAACGTTGAAGTTTTATGTGGTGGGTATCGTAATAGATTACCGTGCCTTGTTTCGTACGCATGTGTGTCAGATAACTGAGTAAAAGTATTTATATTTAGTTTAGTAAACATTAAACATTTAAATATATATATACACGGTACCGTTAAAATATTTTTTTGTTTGAAAATTACCCTACAGGTATCTCTAAAATTTATATTGAAAATTAAACGTATTATTCTTTTTTGTAGAATAAACACTCTACTTTTGTCTCTTCCACATCCCCAACTAAGTATATTTAATGAAATGTGTTGGTAGGCCAGGGAATAATAAATATTTAGTAAGCCACTCTCATTTAAGGTATCCTTCATTTGTAAAATTCCAAAGTATGCCTTGTTTAGCTTTTTACAAACATTATCAATATGAATATCCCATGATAATGTGGGGTCTAGGAAATGACTCAAAAATTTTGTTTCTTCAGACATTTCAGTGTTAAAAATTTTGAAGTTTAGTGGCAAAGATTTTCTAATATGGAAATTCATAATAACTGTTTTAGTATCATTTAATATTAATTTATTCCTGTCACACCAAGCACTTAATTGATTTACAACTTGTTCTGCCCTTATCTTAACTTCATCAACATTCCTGAAACTGAAATAGTTGTATCATCAGCATACATAGTTACATGGCCATCTATATAATTTGGTAGGTCATTAACATATAACATAAATAACAACGGACCCAAAACAGAGCCTTGGGGGACACCAAGTTTAACATTACGAATAGTTGAGTTCGTGTTATTATAGTTTACTGTTAATACCCGTTCCTCCATATACAACTTAATCCATTTTAAAGGTGTATGTCTAATTCCAATCTTATGTAACTTCTTTATTAAAATATCAGTCTGTATGGTGTCAAAAGCTTTTGACAAGTCAAAAAACATAGAAATCACATGATCACCACGGTCCATAGCTGAATAAACATAGTCTAACAGATGGTAAGAAGCTGTTTCAATCGATTTACCTGATCTAAAGCCATGTTGGGATGTAGATAAAATATGATTTCTTTCCAAATAGTCAAAGAGCTGAACATAGAAAGCTTTCTCTATTACCTTCGATAAACTACTTAATAAAGATATTTGCCTATAATTATCAATATCGTCTGGGCAACCTTTTTTAAAGATAGGAATAACCTTGGCAATTTTAAAAATATTCGGGAAACATCCCTGGCAAAACGACTGATTTATAAGGTACACCAAAGGCAAAATAATGTTCTCACTGATATTTTTAAGAATGGAATTTGATAAATTGTCAAGCCCAGATGAGTTTTTATTTTCTAGTTGATTTATTATATCGGTAATATCTTGTACAGATACGGGTTCTACAAAGAATTCTAATTCTGTGTTTGCAGATGTAGTACAGGGCAGTGATAGATTTTGTCCAAAGTGTTCTGAAACCTTACATTCTGCTATGGTAGAAAAATGAGACGCAAATATCTCGCTTACCTGGGAAGAGTCAGATATGTATTTAGTATCACATTTCAGAATAATATTTTTTTGATTTTCATTGCCTCTCCCGAGTCTCCTATTAATAATATTCCAAGTTTCCTTCATTTTGTTTGATGACTTATTTATTTTATTATTATAATATTCTTGTTTAGCTACTTTTATTTTATTTGTATATTCCCTTTTCTTTGTTTGATACATAGATTTAAATTCTGGGCTATTTAAGTTATTTGAAAGCCAAAAAATGTTTTTTAGTTCCGCACCCGCATTCATTATTTCCATATTTAGCCAGCTTTTTTTGGTGTTATTGTTTGAACACAGCTTCTTACTAATTTCTTCAGTTGGACAACAAATATTAAAGTAGTGTATTATTGTATTGACTAAGAAGTTAAAACCATCATTTACATTACAGTAAACTAAGTAAAACCAATCTACTTTACATAAAATTGAATTTAACTGTAAAATTTTACTCTCTGTTGTATTACGTCTTGTATAGCTGATGGTACAACTATCTTTTTTATTAGATACTTGGCTGAAAGTATTAATACGTAATAAATGTGATAAATGATCAGCAATATTTGGATTAAGTAACTCATTGACAAATATGTTGAATGGCATATTTGTAACCATGTAATCTATACAAGTTTTACTAGTGTGCCCATTTTTATTTGTAAAGATCCGGGTACTTTCAGTCGAAGTCATATTAAGTTCAAAGGAATTAAATAGATCTTCAAGTACCCTTGTGGTTGCACATTTGTTATTAAAATTAATATTGAAATCACCACATAAAATAATAAAATTATTTTTTTTTTTTGAGGCAATATAAAGTATAGTATTCAACTTGCGGTAATGGTAATAACCCACTTGATGAATTACAGCACTTGCCTGCGGCTCATGCTGTAAACTTCATTTGCGTGAGTTATTACCTACATTACCGCTCGTTGAATAATATACTACAAGTTCATCAAATTGTGTGGTTTATTATAAGTCAAATAACTATAAATAGAACCATTATTATACCTTTTTGTTTGATAAAAAGGGAGGTTGAAATTTTAGGTTTTTCCAGAAACGGTTAGATGCCTGATGCATGAAATTTGGCAGACATATTTTTTGTTGAAATCTATTAGATCGTGTTAAGACGAAATTTCGATTTTCACTTTTTGAAGAGGTCAAAACGGGGGTGGTAGATGGTTTAAAGCGCACCTGTATTTTTGAAATCGCGTAAGTCAGAAACGCGATATTCCAGCGATAGGCTTTCCTGAGGAAATAAGGAGACACGTATTCGACGGTTTTTAAAAAGAGACACCGCGAACGAGTGAACAGGGAGAGGGATGTTTTAAGCATGAAATTTGACACATACCCGCCCATGTGTTCTATTCTGGATTAAAATAATTATTTTTTCGTTTAACTCGCTCTAACACAAAAAAAGAATAATGGATTGTTATCAAATTGCGATGTGCAATGGGTTTCCCCGAGTACTATAGATGCGCAGTGGGTTTCCTCGAGTACAATGGATGCGCAGTGGATTTCCTCGAGTGCAATGTATGCGCAGTGGGTTTCCCCGAGTACTATGGATGCGTAGAAGGTTTCCTTGAGTGCGCAATGAATGCGCAGTAGGTTTCTCCGGGTACCATGAATGCGCAGTGGGTTTCCACGAGTATTATAGATGTGCAGTGGGTTTCCTTGAGTATAATGGATGCTTAGTAGGTTTCCTCGAGTACCATGCGTACCATGATCCTCAATTTTAACCAAACTTTGATTTAAGAATGTTGGGTTATTCCTATTGTTGTGTTAAATTTGATTCGTTTAGAGTCGTTTGGTTAAGATTGTTGGGTTGTAGGGAACACGGTTTCAAATTCATGTCACCTTAAAATGGCTATAACTTTGCGAGGAAACATCATAGATGACCATTCGAAAGCTTATTTTAAAGAGGAAAGATGTTACTAAATGATATATTTATTAGAAATAAGCTGAAAAATTTTTTGGGTTCTAGACACAACTTCAAAACTTGCTAAAAAAGTCATTTTTAAGTACTTAACCTCAAATATTTCAAAATCCTGACGTGATGGGCCAATTCTGAGGCCAGATTCGGATTCAGCGCGAAAAATTATTTCTGAAATGACCTTAGCTGCACAACAACATTCATGACCTGTGTTATTGAACTGTCAAACTGGATAATATAAGTGAAAACATCCCTAAGGGATCCTATCAGTGTAATTTTGTTCTGATTGGTTGTTTAAGCACACGTGATTAGAAATTAGCGAATTAAATTGCTATTTGAGCTAAAAATTTTCAACAAGTTTTTATTTCCCAGTCAGTACCACTAAAAAGTGTTAAGCTCTCGGAATTATTATTCGATGAAAATTGTATTGAAACTGTCTTTGTTTTATTTAGAATTAGGTTATTATTTTGAGACCAATGTATGATTTCTTGATAAAATCTTTCAGTGTTTTTTTTTCTTCAATTACGTTGTTGCCGGTAACTAGAATGTTTGTATCATCAGCATAACAGATCACATGAACATTTGGTATCTTTTGTTGATGGCTGGCCACATAGTTAGTAAATATTATATATATAAGTGATCCCAAAATTGACCCCTCTGGAACTCCTTGTGTAATATCACAAATATTACTTTCAACTCCACCGTCCATTTTCACAATTTGTGTCCTGTTGTCTAAATAGGAGGAAAATATTTGTAAATCAGTTAGTCGAATACCGTATAGTGCTAGTTTGGTCTTAAGCAGCTGATGGTCTACCAAATCAAAAGCTTGTGAGAAATCTTCGAAAAGACCCACAACTGATTTCTTGTTGTCTAAAGCTTTAATGATTTTGTGATGAAAATCACACAACGCAGACTTGTTGCATTGTTTGTAGTGAAACCATGTTCAGCAGGAGACAGTAACATATTCCGATGTAAAAAATCTGATAATTGCTCCTTGAGATGGAGTTCTAAAATTTTAGAAATTCTACATAGTGGACTAATGGCTTCATAACTATTATTATAGTCATTTGGATCTCCCTTCTGGTATAATGAAGATACTATGGCTCTTTTAAATTTACTGGAAAATATGCCTTCCTCTATAGAAATGGACCGCTTATCGCATATTTGCATTTTTTATCCAAATTATTAGAAATATCATGACCATTAGAGTTTGAAGACTTTAATTTATTTACAAGAAGTTCAACATCCTTGGTTGAAACTGTATCACCTCATTATGATAGAAAAACATCAAATTGGGTGATTAGGGATTTCTTTTGCAATTAAAACCAATAAAAACTCTTTTAAGATAAAATCCACCAGCTTGATTGGTGGGGATGGGTGTAAGAGTATTCAGAAGTAATAATAACCTGATAATAGCCATTTAACAAGGAGTAATATTGTAAATATACACCGTTCTTAGGGTGGTGAAGGGTGAGGGAAACGAGGGGGAGGGATGGTGAATTTAGAATTTTTGCTTCTTTCATTACTTACCTAATGAAACTGAGTATCTTGAAAGAATTTCCTGCACTAAAGAATAACTTTTTGTTGCAAGCTATAATATCAATTTCAATGCCACCCCCCAAATAAGAGTTATTTTTTACTGTCTTCCCGATGCTTTTAGCCAAATCGGATGACAGATTCGTATTCAGCACCTCAAAACTAGTAAAAAGATGGTTTCCACACTTTACCGTGAATGGGCCAAAAAAAGGGCTCTCCCTCGCGTTCCCCTCACCTTTCACCAGCCATAAGAACGGCGTAAGTTACAATATATAATATACGATTATTTATTTATTTAAAAAAAAACAAAATTCCTTATTAGAAGGCTATTATAATGTGATTACTTCTGAATACTCTTACACCCATCCCCACCAATTAAGGTGGTGGATTTTGTCTTTTTATCATACTAAGGTGATTTAATCAATTCGGATGAATATTTTTCATCCCTGAATATTTCTCACACTCTTGGGGTTGGGGTGTACGGTGTGCATATCACTATCCAGGAAATATTGTTTTTTATATTAAAAATTCTTTAATTATTTAAATGAGTTTTGGTTTGGAAAATGAGAATCTTCACTTTATGGCACCCAAATAGGGGTTGTTTTTTAATGTGTTCCCGAGACTTTTCGTTAAAACGGCTGAGGATTTGTTTTCAGCAGCCCAAAATTAGTAAAAAAAAGATAGCTTCCACACTTTACCACGGATGGGCCAAAAAAAGCCCTTTTTTAACATTGTTCTTTACAAAATAGTAAATCCGAAGGCATTTATTATCAAACACATTTGTACTTCAAGAAATGTAATTTTCAATTTTCAAGACTAAAACATGATTCGAGATATGTGCAAAAAGCAAAAGCAAGAAGCATATGCTCTCCCTTCTATTCTAAGGTGAACTCATCGCTTAGTGAAGGAGTAAATAAAAATGAACATCTATCCAAAATTCCATTGATCTCCTAAATTCAGCATTTTACATTGCAAATTTGAGGCTACTTTTAGTGCACAATTGAAAAACTGATCCTAAAATAATAATCGACTGAAAAATCATATTTCGAATTTTACTGACATTTAGAAATAACTGACAGCTATCGATTTGTTCTACTACAAGTGCAATAAAATTATTAGGGTACATATGACAACCGCGCCGGACGCAGTAATATGCTAAGTTTCACAAAAAGTAGTCATCTCGGACGCAGCATTGTATTGAAGAAGAATGAAATTATTCTCTGACGCAATAACGTGCTGTTTTTGAAAGGACGCAGTATTGTCCTGTATATTAAACTTTTTTGTTTCTTGAGTTATTACAATTCTAAAACCAGATATTAACTGAATTTGGTTAGTAGATCCAATATACTTCATTAGATTTGAGCTAACTAGCGTATTTCTGGGAGACGCAGTAAGGTTGTCTTGTGAAAGGACGCAGCATTGATAGCGGGATGTGTATATATATATATATATATATATATATATATATATATATATATAATATATATATATATATATATATATGTATATATATATATATATATATATATATACATATATCTACTTCACCGAATCGGTGGAATCTTGGCCAATAGACAATGAAATGGTGAGAAAAATGACCAAATTAGATGCGAGCTAACAGAAGTTATCAGATACATGAGTAAAGACACGTGGCCAAACCATGTAAGTAAAAACATTTTGCCTTATTTTCATAGACGTATGGAGCTTTACATAGATCATAAAATCTTGATGTGGGATCTCAGAATAGTAATGCTTAAACAGCTGCTACAGCAAATGTTGGAGCTACTGCATGCCAGCCATCCTGGTGTAGTTCGCTATAGGTCTTTGGCTAGATCTGCGGTATACTGGCCTAGAATAGATACAGAAATTGAAGAGCTAATAAAAGGCTGTATTCCTTGCTTGAAAACCCGACAAGATCTGCCAAAAATGAACGAAACCCCCTGGCCGAAAACGAGTAAAATGTTTGAACGCATTCATATTGATTTTTGATTCCTACTCGAAATGGGTTTAGGTATTTATCATGAAAACAACAAACACTTTAGAAACTGAGGAAAAACTTCGGTCAGTTTTTGCAAGTTTCGGCTTACCCGTGACAGTGGTTAGCGATAATGGACCTCCATTTACATCAACGTTTCTTTAACAAAAATGGTATTAAACACGTAACCAGTGCTCCTTCCCTTTCGGCGCAGTCGAAAACAGTGTCAATACATTTAAAAACAAGATTAAAGCTGCTGTGTACCACTAACAACCATGATTTCACGATTCTTGATAACCTACCGTAACACTCCACACGCAAGTACCCAAAAATCACCGTCGGAACTGGTGTTCAATAGAAAAATCAGAACAAGACTCTCGCTTCTGAAGGAAAACCCAGAATGTCAAGAAAATCTTTCTCTACGAATTTACAAGGGTAAGAGCAAAAGGTATCGAGAGTTTCAAATAGAAGACAGCGTCATGGGACGAGATCATCGTACCATCAACCGAAAACTATGGACCGAGGCGACGATCGCAAAAAGAATTGGAAAAAGTATGTACCTTTGTACGTTAGACTCGGGACTTGTGTGGATACGCCACGCAAATCAAATAATTCGTTTCACTAAAGCAGGACATTCCAGTGCAAACAATGACACCGATTATTCCTTTATCAAAACTCCAGTTAAAATCGTAGTAGAGCAAGCCAATGTTGATCCAGGCACGAGTAGTAGGTCTGCAGAAAATTTAATAATCTTTCCTACAAAACCATCTAATAGCAATACCATAAATAATGACGAGTATCATTCAGAAATAACATTATCTAGGTCCCCAACTGCTAATCCTATCAATGAATCACATAACGATAGCTTTATTTCAGCAAATTTCAATACCTCGCGCTCTTTCACCTAGGGAAAATGTAAGTGACGAAATTTTTAGTAAAAATGATTCAAAATGTAATTCTGTTTTGTCTAGTCGAACCGTTAGACTTAGGAAAATACCCTCCAGATTTAAGGACTATTTACTCGGGGGAGAAGTAGAAGAACTTGACGATGCATTTTAACATGTATTAGTTATTTTATTTTATTGTGATAATGACTTTGTTTTATTCTGTTTGCTAGATAAAGTACGTTCATTTACAAATAATTGTATTTTTCATATTAATATTATTTTATTGTGACAATGACTTTGTTAATGTTTGTTTTATTCTGTTTGTTAGATAAAGCACGTTCATTTACAAATAATTGTATTTTTCGTATTCGTGTTATATATATCAGACAGGGTGTTAAATCAGATGCATGGATTATTGATATTTCTCAGAAATGAAATATATAACAAAATAAAAGTACAAACTTCAGGCTAAATTTTATGTCAAATTAACTGACAGGATGTTAGTAGAAATCACTGCCATATGTCATACTTCCTAATATTAAGCATATTTGTTCGGTCACATAAATTACAAAATTTAAATGGTGCATAATTTTTTTTTACTTTTTATTTCCTTTAATGAGATTAACTTAAAAATTTATGATACTTGTACGAAGCATTACAAAATCACATGCTGTATATTTTATTGTATAAATTCTTTGGTGTGACAAGTAATATTACTGATTGATATATTCCATATGTGACAATTATAAGTTTAAGTATGGGGGGAGTGTTATGTTGGCAACATTAGCGTACCGCACATGCGGATAGGACCGGAACCGAACCGGCAGTCTACGTTCAGCCATCGTGGAGTCTAGTCACACGGCACAAAGCTCCTGTGTAACCTGTAACGATACATGTAATAAAGACACCATAACTAGAAACTATTGTGTTATTATTGAAGTACACAACAAGCATAAGAATAGCCAATCCGTCCCAGCGTGGATTATGTTTTTTTTTATTATTTTAATTGCTAGTGACCCTTACAATTTTACCAAATATTAGCCCTTAATATTTAACCACTTGAGAAAATTGAGAAAGGATGATGGGAGCATCGAAAAAAATATACATTTTGCTAGATTTTTTTTAGCTATCATATCGTTCTGGCACACTCACTATATATTTTTAGTAGAATCTTAAATACTTATTCACAACATATAATTTTTTGGAATCGATAACATTCTTAAAAAAATCCTTAAAAAAAAATCACATATTATTCTGCCCATATTTTATTGTTACTATTACCATATATTTTTTTATAAACCTTTAAGCACTAGTTTACAAAATAGATATTTTTTAGTGAAGGTAGAAGAAAAACAATAATGGACATGTTTAAAAACATACATATTTTATAATAACAGTCAAGAAAAATAAATCGTTTTCACTGTCTTCTTCAATAACTACTGACATATTTTCACTGATAAATGGCTTAATTGTTCAGCTGGACGTGGTATTTTAAATAAATATAATCTCTTCGTATTCAACCGATACGATTTTCTTGTTACGTGCCTCAATCTCACCTGCAGTTTTAAAATGTTTGATTGTTCTTTAACAAATTCTAATGACTGATTTAATGTTCCATCATCGTTTAAGTTTAACCATGCAATATTAAATATGGAATTTGTTAAAGAACAAACATTTTAAAACTACAGGTGTGATCCAGGCACATTTTTTTTTACTTTATTTGTCTTTGTGGCTACAGTAAGGTAAGAGGTAAGCAGGTAAGATATATATGTCTTATAACGTAAAAAGATAAAAATATAGTAAAATACAAAATTAAAATTACATTAATAAACACACACAAAACCTACATTTAATGAAATTTTAAAAAACATTGAAATTATGCTAAATTACATACCCAAAAATATATCTTTTTAGTAAAGGGTGACTCTTTTTTGTAAGATTTGCTTAAAATTAATTTCCTATTTTTTGTGTTATATTTAGTCTGCTATTTCACAAAGTCGACTCTGCGGTGCACCAGCAGGGCAATGCTTCTGAGACACAGTTTTATAGAGACAGCTTTGTATGAACCGTTTATAAATGAATGTTCGTGTCAATAAATCTTTTTTATATTTACACTTATAATAATAATATAATTTTTGGATTTATTTTACGTATCTTTTCATTTTACATATTTAAAAAAAAATTGATAAATAGTACTCCATTATTATGACGATTTTCAGGTCGACACATTTGAAATAGACATTTTGAAATTTATTTTTAAACAAATCTGCAATTGTATTTACACAAAACTTCTCACTCTGTTTGTCTTCCTTTATTTATGAATTATTTACTTCCACATCCAGTGGAAGTATAGTAACGCGAAAAAAAAAAAAATTGAAAATTTGTATTGTTCAAATAGGCTTAGAATGTCATGAAATGTCGAGATTTTAAATTTGAGCAAAAACAAAATTCTGTCTGTCGATCTGTCTGTAACTATTTTTTGCGCACGATTACTCTAGATCCGTTTAAGATATTGACTTGAAATTTGGTATACACGTATGTATTTTAATAAGATCTGGAACTAGATTGTATTTTGATTTTATTCCGTTGAAGGGCTGGGGGTAAATTGGGGTAAATATGTAAATCAAGCAAGTAAAAGTCCATAAAATTGGTATTTAGTATATATAAGAGAAGCTAAAGTCTCAAAAAATGTTTTGGCATTAGCCACCCCCACTCCATTATTAAAAGGGGTGAAAAAAATATAATTGTGATTTAGTGTTGTGTACAAGAACCAAAGGCCTCAACATTTTTTTTTTTTTTTTTACTTCATCTACCTCCATTACCACCACCCCCTCCCTCACTACCGATGTGGCATATCTTTATATGGGTTTATGGGGTCGACGCCTCATTCAGCGTTCGGAACCTTGCCGAGGTTATGGGGCTTGCGCGGTTCGATGAATCTAGGGGCGCACGCCAGCGGCTCTGCCAGGTGGTCTGTCGAGACGTAAAAATCTCCGTACAGACCACCCATGCTGGATCCGGCTCTGGAGGAGGATCCAGACTAAGGCTGAACGCCCTCTCCGCTTAGTGACCGAGTTGGAGGGGGTATTTTTATGGTCACCCGCGTGTTTGTGCCGTGCGTGGAGACCCGTACGGTGGGATGAAGGGATCCTGGTGGTTGAGCCCACCTAGCCAGGCAGGGCAACACGCCACTTCGGCCTGGATTTCCACCTAAACGGGAGGTCGTGACTAACCCACCACGATCAACCGGCTGCGCCGTCCCGTCAGAGGGCCGGCAGGGTGAGTCTCTGTGAGACGTTGGGGCACGGGGGAGTGGCACGTCCCAGGATCTGTCACTCGTCTTAGTGTAACACGTCTCTCGAGGCTATATCTCTCTGGTAGCCCTGATGTCGAAGTTCGACATCCCCTAGTTGGGCTCCATGGCGGGTGGGGAGCCAGAGAGATGAATATAAAAAAACCATTATGGATTCAATACAAACTCAAAACAAAAAAACCACGCTAGAGGGTTCCTCGAACCCTCCTAGCGAAACAAATCAGGCCCCTATAAGGCCGAGAAAACGGCTCTGTGGGGCCGAAGTAAGAAGGAGGCGTAAAGCCCGTCAGCTGGCGGAGGCATCTGCAACCACCTCCACTGGCTCCGGGATTTCGCCTCTAAAAAGACTCCCTGAGGATTCTCCTTCCCCTGCTCGGGAGCTGACAGGTAGTACTGTCGGCACCGGAGTGGGGGCTGGGGAGCCCTCAGTAACTAGGGGGGCTCTCTCCTCTTCCCATGGGCTGGCAGCCACTGCTAGCACTAGGGCAGCTGGAGAGGTCCCTCAAACCTCTTCCTCTTCCAACCGTGGGCTGGCAACTCTTGCTAGCACTGGTAGGAGGCACACACACAAGAGGCACACCAAACCCCAACAGTCTGGTAACCCCAGACAAAATCCCAACCTTCAGACAGGAGGAAGGAAGAGGGGTCGCTCCGTTGGATCGGGGCCCTCGCCGGAAACTAATACCGGTAGGAGGGCCAAGGTTCACAGGGCAGGCCCTTCCCCTTCCTCGTCCTCGAAGAAACTTAGCTACAAGGAGGCTGCAACTTCGCACCTCCGTGTAGATCGAATCCGCTTGGTAGAATTACTAAAGACCAGGCGGATTTGATCGAAAACATTCTTAGTAAGGCACTGGATGAAAGTGTATCCAGTGCCTTAGAAAATCCGAGCTTGCCGGCACCCATTTTCAACGGCATGCACTTCTCCGGGGAGATTCTGAGAGTCATATGCGGAGATGAGCGGTCGTTGGAGTGGCTGTCAGCAAATATTGCAAAGAACCCCAACCCATGGGAAGGGGCAAACCTACACGTAGTCCAGGTAGGTCAGCTCCCCAGGCTGAGCAAAGCGGCCCTGTTCATTCCGGGAGTACCGGAAGAGACGGAGGTGGTGATGCGACGCCTGCAGGCGCAGAACACCTGGGCTAACGTAAATAAATGGCTGCGTTTTCACGATGCCGTAAGGGAGGAGCCGATAGGCCGGCTGCTCATTTTCGGTGTAGGGGATGAGGACCGTGCAGCCATAAATGAGAAGGGAGGGCGAATTAATTATAAATTCACCTCCCTAACTATTAGGCTGCATAAGTCCTCAGACGCGGCTGAGACAACGACTCCTGCTGCTCCCGAAGCCATGGAGGTGCCCGAAAGTTTGGGTGCCCTTGTGGCGGCGGGCCCTCAGGAGTCAACGCCGTTGCGGATCACTCCGGAGCGGACGCCAGCTGATAAAATGGCTTCGTCCAGTCGGCTGGCCTTCGTTCAGGCCAATTTACAGCACTGTCGAGCGGCAGTGGCTACCATATGCCGCTCCCTTGACAGTGGACCAAACATTATAGCCCTTATCCAGGAACCTTGGATAATCAAGTCCAGGGTTGCTGGATTGGGCAAATTGAACGGAGGAATATTTTATCTGCCTTCCGCAGAAAAACCCAGGACATGTATATATGTACCAAAGGGTATACAAGCTAGTCTCACACCACAGTTCAGCTCACGGGATATGACAACAGTGAGCTTGGACTGTGATTTGGGCAACGGCAAAGAACAAGTTTTAATAACGTCTTTTTACCTCCCAAGCGACTCGGTAGAACCACCCCCATCTCAAGAGATGGTGAGGCTGGTAGAGTACTGTGAGGCAATGAAACTACACCTCGTCATTGGTGGTGACTCCAATGCGCACCATGTCCTATGGGGCAGCGAACATACCAATAACAGAGGAAAATCGGTAGTGGAATACCTGGCAACCACTAACTTAGAGATTCTCAACCGAGGCAGCGAAACCACTTTCGTTACCTCGCGCAGTCAGACGGTGATTGATATCACTCTGGCATCTCGGGACATCTCAAAACACATCAAGAGCTGGCATGTATCTACAGAAGTTTCCATGTCAGATCATAGGTGGATTCAATTTAATTTGGAAGGGGGGTTGGTAGAAAGAACCCTCTACCGGAATCCTAGGCGGACAAATAAGACACAGTTCCAAGAACTTCTTATTAGCCGCCTGGGGCCCCTCAACACAAATAACATAGAAACGATAGAGGATATTGATAGTAACGTGGTTAAGTTACAGGAAGCCCTCGTTTCAAGTTATGAGGACTCTTGTCCCTTAAGAGAAGTTGGAACGGGGCATGCAACACCCTGGTGGAGCAAAGAACTCGACCGGCTGAAAAAGAAGACAAGAAAACTTGTCAATAAAGCGATGGAGTCTAAAAGTGCCGAAGACTGGGAGGCATACAAGAACAGTCAAAGGCTGTACAAAAAGACCATTCGCGAAAGTCGAAGAGCGTCATGGAGATCTTTCTGTAGCGGGGTTGCATCTACTGCCTCAGCAGCTCGGCTCAATAAGATACTCTCCAAAGATCCCCAACAGCAACCAGGACTCATGAAACGAGAGGATGGCTCCTTTACAACCAACCTCTCTGAAACTTCTGAACTCCTGCTAAAAACAATGTTTCCAGGCAGCACTGTGTCGTCCTGTATGGACTGGCCCAACGTACCTCACCCAGTCGCTACTGCAGCTGACTGGGAGGTCGCGAATGGGACAGTGGACGATGCAAAAGTAGCCTGGGCGATCAACACCTTCCTCCCCTTTAAATCACCAGGTATGGACGGTGTCTTTCCAGCTCTACTCCAGTGGGGGCTGGAATACATACACCACCACCTGGTGCATATTTACCGGGCGTGTATTGCTTTTAAATACACCCCGGTGAAGTGGAGGGAAATAAAGGTAATATTCATACCCAAACCAGGACGTACGGACTACTCCCTACCAAAATCATATCGGCCCATCAGCCTCTCCTCCTTCCTATTGAAAGGTCGGGAGAGACTGTGTGATCGAGAAATTAGAGATACAGTGTTAGTTTTACATCCACTGCATCCAAATCAGCACGCTTACATCCCAGGGAAATCAACAGAATCGGCACTTCACTCCATGGTATCTCATATCGAGAGATCGGCGGATATGAAAATGTCTACCCTGGGAGCGTTTATTGATATCGAAGGTGCTTTTGATAAAACAACCTTCGAGAGTATAGGGATAGCCCTCCAAACGCATGGTGTTCCCAACACACTTAGTGAATGGATAACAAACATGCTCAAATGGAAAGCCGTCCGAATAAATGTGGGGAACATAGAGACCAGAGGCATGGTCAATAGAGGCTGTCCACAGGGTGGCGTCCTACTGTGGGTTATGGTCGCCGACAGCCTCGTACACCGCCTCAATAACTCTGGTTTCTTCACAATAGGTTATGCAGATGACATTACCATCTTGCTAAATGGAAACTTTGAGGGCTTGCTATGCGAACTTATGCAAACAGCCCTCAAGTTGGTAGATAATTTGTGCACAGAACACTTTCTCTCAGTTAACCCCCAGAAAACTGAGCTAGTACTATTCACCAAGAAAAGGAAACTACCAAATATGAAAATGCCCAAATTATCGGGCAGTCAACTCCACTTAGCGAGTGAGGTCAAGTACCTGGGGGTCATACTTGATCGCACTCTGAATTGGAAGAGACATTTGGAAGTTAAGATAAACAAGGCATGTGCGGCTTTCTGGCAGTGTCGCAGGGCGGTCGGTAGGTCTTGGGGTTTCTCACCCAGAATCTCCCTCTGGCTGTACACTGCTGTGATTAAGACCCATGCTTTGTTACGCAGCCATAGTCTGGTGGCCCAGAGTAAGGCAAAAACAGCAGCATCTCAACTGGAGCATGTTCAAAGACTGGCATGTCTCTGCGTTACTGGTGCGATGAAAACGACGCCTACAGCTGCAATGGAGACTATACTCTGCATCCCCCCTCTAAATCTGTACATAGAGGAGGTGGCGTTGAGGACTGCTCTGAGATTGCAATCTGTAGGCCAATGGTATATTAAGGGCACGGCTACGAGACATGCCCGCATCCTAGAAGAGGCTACAAAACAAATTCCTCTTCTGGGAATGGGAACTGACCGTATCCCCCCTATATATAACTTCAACAAGAACTTTGAGGTGAGTTTGAACGTGTCCGGTAATGACGAGCCGGACATATCAATCTATACCGATGGTTCAAAAATGGACTGTGGATCAGGAGCTGGGGTTTACTCAGAAGACCTAGATCTACATTCGATAATACCGCTAGGCACACATGCCACTATCTTCCAGGCGGAACTAGTAGGGAATAGAAACCACGAAGGCAAACGTCAGTGGTAAAACGGTGCGCATATTAACGGACAGCAGAGCAGCCCTGCTTGCCCTAAACAATTGTAGGACAGGCTCGGGGCTGGTTCTGGATATTAGAAAGGCCCTAGATGTGCTTGCACAAAATAATAGTGTCCAGCTCCATTGGGTAAAAGGACATGACGGAATTCAGGGTAACGAAGAAGCGGACGCTTTAGCCCGCAAGGGATCTGAGAGCGCCCTGCATGGTCCAGAACCTGCAATAGCGCTCTCAGATTCAGTCCACAGTTCCCTGCTAAAGAACTATACACTTAAACGCCATGCGGACTGTTGGGGTGGTCTGAGCAGCTGCAGACATAGCAGAATGGCTTTGGCCACACCCAGTCGTAAGCTAGGCAAACACTGTCTCCAGATGTCCAGGAGTAATCTGCGCATTTATGTAGGATTGCTAACAGGACACTGCAGACTAAACAAACACCTCCATACACTGGGAGTTATAGACAACCCCAAGTGTAGGGGGTGTAACCTGGATGACGAGACCGCCGAGCATGTGCTCTGTCACTGCCCTGCTCTCTCAACGAAAAGAGGATCCATACTGGGGGACTTCTGGCCCAGTATGGCCAGCATAGGTGGCGTCTCACCTGGTCTTCTCCTCAAATACATCACAAGTGTTGGTTGGCTTGAGGAATGAGAGGCTCGGTGGACATGCCACCACTTACGGGGGCAGCACAATGGGCCCGCTTATGAGGCCTGAGTGCACGTGAGCGTAAGCTCACCCCCCGCCAAACAATCCAGATCCAGATCCAGATGGGGTCGACGATTTCAAATATTATATTATCAAAGTTCCATAAAAAAAACCGCTGCCCAAGGAATCACTACTTCCACATTCAGATTCTCCATCCAAGTCACTCACAAACTTTGAATGTGGACATAATTGTTTATGGAACTTTAATAATATAATATTTGAAATCCTCTACCCCAAAAACCCATGAAACGATACCCCACATCGGTAGTGGGGTGGGGGTGGTGATAGTGGGGGTGGATGAAGTAAATACATATTTTGCGGTTTCTGGTTTTTGTACATACACTAAATAACATTTTTTTTCATCTCCTTTAATAATGGAGTGGGGGTGGTAGGGGGGTGGCTAATGCCAAAAATTTTTTTGAGAGCTCAGCTTCTTTTGTATATACTAAATACCAATTTTATGGACTCTTACCTGCTTGAGTTACCCATTTACCCCAAATTTACCCCAATTTACCTCCCAACCCTTCTACGGAACAAGATGAAAATCTAGTTCCAGATCTCGTTAAAGTACATATGTGTACCAAATTTCAAGTCAATATCTTAAACGGTTTCAGAGTAAACGTGCGCACAAAGAAAGTTACAGACAGACCGACAGACAGACAAAAATTTTTTTTTTCGCTCAAACTTAAAATCTCGACGTTTCATGACATTTTAAGCCTATTTGAACAATAAAAATTTTTTTAAATTTTTTTGTCGTTACTATACTTCCACTGGATGTGGAAGTAATTATTTCCACATAATGGAGTGCAAATATAGTATAAAAATTTTTTCATTGTGAGAGACTTGGATAGAAAATCGGGATGTGGAAGTAGTGATTCCTTCAATTCAATTCAAAGTATATCAGATTTTTTCCTGGCAATAGTAACAACTGAATTTCAAAAATTTTCCTCTCATTTCTTGTTTTTGAAGTGAACAGCACCCTGGACAATTTTCATGTTTGAGGTACCGATGGTTAGGTATCAAATCAGTCTACACCTTTTTTTTACAAAGAACTGCATTTGAAGAAGGAGAAACAAACAGATTATAACAGGAAATACATCTTAAAACAGTGCGTTTATGGTTCTATTCCATAATTTTAGAATTATTTAGATTTTACACTCATTTTGTTCTTGTTTATAGTTGTTGAATAACAGGTACAAGATGGATATTCCAGGGACATCAAAACCAGAAAAGCGACAAGCTTTATTAGTTGCATTACCACCAGAACCAATGATTAAGAAAATGAAAACTCATATAGATGATGGATGTCTGATGTGTGAGCAATCAACGACGTCTAAAACAAATTCACTACAACAATCAAACCAGGACACCTGGAACAACATTGCAGAGAAAGCACAAGAATGGAAGTGTCTAGGGACGAACTATGATGATGGAAAAATACAAGTTGACGCTCTGCCTAAGAAAATCCACAAGCTCTGGAAGCTTGAAATTGTTGGCCAGAAACTAACACGAGTGCAGGATACTAATAGAAAAGATGCCATCAAAGCAAATGTGGGAGAACCTGCTGGAAATCCTACTTTCCAGACAAATGAGCCACATACATGAAGTAGTCGTATAGGATCTACCCATTCGTCTTGCGTTATTTGTACTGAAGCATTGGAAGGGAAAGAAACAATGTTAGTGGAAGAATACCAGTGAGGTATCACAGATTGGAAGCTTGGAAAACTTTTTCAAAGGCGGTTGACTATATTCAAGATGAGCAGACTTCAAGTCCTAATTACATTCTGTGATAATGCTGGAGGGATAGTGAAAGTTGCTGCTTTAGATAATCTATGTCTTAAAGACATACTGCAGACTATTTTACAGCCAGAGCGCGAATGATGCCAAAAAATAACGTCAGCAGTGACTAAAATGGATAACCAAAAAAGAAACTGAGGCATTCAAACACAGGGATCTCAGCGTAAGACCTTACTAAAAAATAATGACTTAATGACCCAAACTTTTGAAAATAATGACTATCTTTTTGAAAATAATGACCAAAAAATTATCTTTTGCTAAGTCCAAATGATTGATATCTATTGTTTCTTTTTCTCAAGTAACATTTTTAATAACAACTACAAAATTAAGAAATATCTGATTATTTATTAATCTTTAAGTAACATCAATATATATTAGCAAATAAAAAAAAACAAGAACAAAATAACACTTCATAAAGAAAACAAATTATAAAAACAATTCCTAGAATAATAGAATAACCAGCACACAAAAAAAAATCAGAACTGATCATACATTTTATATGTATAGCCCAGTCGACGTAGGTATTTATCTCAAATAAACAAAGAAATATGGATAAATAATCCCATTTGAAGTATACAGAAGTTGTGTGTAAGGAGAATTACCTTCTGAGGGGCAGAGTGGAGAGGAATGTTTATGTTTATAGAGTCTCCTAATCAGAGGCGTAGACAGATAAGGGGGTTAAATTTTTTAAAATAATCGATTAATGTTCTCGACTATTACTTAATACTATATCTGACAATATGTCTTCTTTAATATTAGTACAACGACTCTATTGAGACAAAAAGAGTACTGTTTGGTTAGAATTTTTACAAAATGTGTTATTGAAGAGAAATGAAAGTATTGAACTGTCAATTCTAAAAGTTAAATGGTTCTTAAACGATAAGTTACTCTACATTTTCTGAGTAAAAAAACTAACTTTTGGTTAGGATATAAAATTAACTTGATGTAGGTGTATCCTGGGGTTATGCGGTCTTTATAATAAAATTATTCTTTTTGTTACGTTTCGGTTTATTCAACCATCGTCAGAGAACTACAATTAAATGAAGACAAATATTTTTATAAATGCTATTTTTTATACACATGAATTTAAATTGCATGTGTATAAAAAATAGCAATTAAAAAAATATTGGTCTTCACTTAATTGTAGTTCTGACGATGGTTGAATAAACCGAAACGTAAGAAAAGAGTAATTTTATTATAAAGACTGATAACCCAGCATATAACTGCATCAAGTTAATTTGATATCAACGGTCAAGAAAATAAAAACATCTATATATGTTAGCATATAAATGAAACCAACTAGTATTTTTTCATACTACAGTATAACATATCCATCTAAAAGTTTACATACACTCTACAGTATCGGCAAGCGTTTGATTAGGTATGACAATAAGAGCAAGCGAGAGCGAAGCAACTAGGCTGTTCTTTTTTATCGTATAACACATCCTACTCGTGCCACCTGCTTTCCTCACCACATGTGCGTGGGCAGCTCTGTTTGCATGCCTAATCCAAGACTTTCCGATACTGTATAATGAATCTGGTCATACGCTACCCGTACCATATACATAAAACAAAAATAACATTATATTACTTTTAAATCTCTATATTGTAAACAAATATACTTTACATAATGCACTACCTTACTTCCAGTTTTTAATTTTAATACTGTTGAATATAGTTACGATAAAGATAATACAAATTCCTTATCAAATCTCTTTTCGATACAATGCATCAAATTATTTCAAACTGATATGGCTATAAAAAAATATAATAAATTGCAGTTAATTTTCTAACTTGGTAAATTTAATTTATATCGGTATCTTGGCAGGGCCGAGGAGAGAAAATACGGGCCCGGAGGGAATTTTTTTTTTGAAAATTGATGAGCGGAGGGAAGAAATCCGAAAGAAAAAAAAATTTCGGGCCCCCCTCAAAAAATTTTTTGATGAGCGGGAGGGAATCCGAAAAAAAAAATGTTTTTCCGGGCCCCCTAAAGAAGCCCGGCCCCTCAAAAAATTTTTTGATGAGGGGGGGGGGGGGGAATCCGAAAAAAATTTTCCGGTCCCCCTAAAAAAAATTTTTGATGAGCGAGGAGGAGAAATCCGAAAAAAATTTTTTACCAAAAAAAAATTCCGGGCCCCCTAAACAAGCCCGGGCCCGGTGGAATCACCCCTCCTCTCTCGTCGGGCCTGTATCTTGGATATGTACCTACTGGACAGGTATCGATTCTGAATTAATTCCAGTAAAAGCAAAGATAAAACAGAGAGTAGCCGCGACTCAACTCTTGTTAGTATTAAAAAGCAAATTATATGAGACACCCTTGATACGATAACGGAAGTGAAATGAGTCTCTTGGTAAAAATACTAGGAAACAAACATTTTTTAAACATCCTTTTCCTGTCATCAAATTTGAAATGATTAAAGCATAGTTACCTGTAGGACATTGAGTCACTTTTTTCTAAGCGTAATATTTTCTGGAAGTCTACGGAATAACAACATAACGTAGCACATATATTAGGGAACCCCCACAATTTCAAAGTCAAGACTGTTCAGAAGGAGGTTACACATTTGGAAAAATGCAGATATACATCTATTACATAATAATAATAATAGTATTTATTTTCACAGACTTTACAAAAAAAGTATAGAAATATTGTCACACGATTAAACGTTAATATATCATTAATATGGTATGTTAAAAAAAGAGAAAAGGAAATAAAATTTACATAACAGTTTAAAAATTCTTGAACAATTAAAATGTATAGGTACTTAAAAGTAAATGGTTATAAGATTAAAAGATTAAAAGGATTAAAAGATTAAAAGGATTAAAAGGCAGAGCTCATATACTCATTTATAGAATAAAAACTATTATCAATTAAAATAAAATTTACATAACAGTTTAAAAATTCTTGAACAATTAAAATGTATAGGTACTTAAAAGTAAATGGTTATAAGATTAAAAGATTAAAAGGATTAAAAGGCAGAGCTCATATACTCATTTATAGAATAAAAACTATTATCAATTAAAATAGATCTTACTTTTTGTTTAAAAGATTTAATACTGCTTATCGCCTTTATTTCTATGGGGAGTTTATTGTACAATTTGATAGGCATAATATTAGGTCCTTTTTCTACTATGGTTAATCTATGTTGTGGAAGCATGAGGTTATAGTTTGCCCTGAGCTGATGATTTGGATTATTATCTCTTGGAACATAGTTGTTGATATGAGATTTTACATAAGATACACAATTGAAAATATATAATGAAGTAACAGTTAATATGTCCAGTTCTTTAAATATATTTCTACAAGACTCACGTGGAGATTTAAATGTAATAGTACGAATTATTTTTTTCTGCATCATAAGAACTTCTCCTATTCTGGAACAGTTCCCCCAAAAAATTATGCAGTAACCAAGACACGACTGTACATATGCATAGTAATACATTTTTAATATATTTAAACTGACGTGTACTCACATTTGCCATAATATAAAACATTGAGTAGATAATTTTCCTATGAGTACATCAATTTGATTATTCCAAGAGAGACAAGAATCAATCTGGAGTCCAAGGTATTTGACAGTGTTGCATTGAACAATAGATTTATTCTCAATTTTTATTAGAGGACTAAAATTGAGAGGCTTAGTTGAAAAGGTTAATGCGTTGGTTTTTTGAACATTTATATTTAGACCATTAAGAGAACAGTATTGATGCATCGCCGATACTGTGTTGTTTGTTTTGGATATTAACCTACATGTGTCATTGTCCGAATTAGCAGTAGCTGTATCATCGGCAAAAATTGATGTAAAAGATGGTTTCAAGTAATCATATCAATGTTGCCAATTTTAAAGCTGGGGATCAAACCCAGTGCATTATTATTTTGATAAGTATAGGTATACCTAATACAGTCTATTATTATGTAATAATCTAAACATTCTGTAAAGTTTGAAATACTCGTACCAAATTTAAATAGGTATACTTATGTAACATTTAAATTTAGAGAAATAAATCTAAATCTATTAATCTATCTATCTATCTGATAATCACACAACTGTCTTTTCACGTTTTTTACTTGAGTGTAAAGACGAGAGAGGCAGAAGGAAAAATTATTTATTGCTAGATCAGCAAAACAATAAGACAATAAACCTAACTATAACCCTAACCTACGACTATGTACACAACTATGCTTGCATATAGATATGTAAACAATGAACACATGATGTATCTTACGTGGAGACGGAAAGTATTATTTATCCATATATTTCTTTATTTATCTGAGGTATTTACCCACAAAAAATTGCAAACTGTGTAAACTTTTATTTAATGAGTTCGTGAAAGTGTGTAGAATAATATCCCGAAAAGTTTACATTTCGCTCGGGTGCAGAACATAAAAAAAAAGTGAAAAAAAAAATTTTTTTCGTCCAATTTTCAAAATTTTGAAATTAAATCAAGCTAGAAAAAAATAAAAAATACAGATGGATAGATCAGGTATTTATGAACAAAAAATGTGCTAACAAAATTTATCGTTAAAGCCACGGTTTTCCCAGAAAAAAATATTCAAGTGTAACGTTATAACTCGGAGCGAGATCTATGCGTGCACGTGCTTGAATACGCATGACTGTGACACTGACGCACTGAATTGCGTATCACTAAATCAGAATTTGTTCAATCTATATGAGTGTTGGTTCATTTAAAAGATGGAAATTGTAGCTTTCTGATGCGTTTTTGTTTTAAACAATACAAGCAAAGGATGGATGGGAAAAATATACTTATATATATTATCCCGCCCGAACTCAATCGTCGCAATAAACAATATAGAAAAAAATAAATGCGCTTCAAAAAAATTCTTTCTTCATTGAGAACTGTTGAAAACTATGTACACTTCATGATTATTATGGTTTATTACGTTGTAGTAACGAGGATTAAAAAAAAAGTACATTTTAATTTCCTTGCTTGATGATTTTTTTGGATAAATATATGTATTGAAGGCTGTAACTTGTCGAGAAATTGACCTACTGGAAAAAATAAAATATCACTATTTCGGAAAAAATGTATATTTTTCGAATGTTCAAAAACACAAAATCATTTACTTGTATGCATTTTTTTGAAAATATGATCATGATAAGAAATTGCGATTTTCACGATCTTATCCTTATAACTATGAAAATATCTTTGACTGTTTTGAATACAAATTCTGGAATTTTTCCAATACATTAACAAATGTATATGGAACCCATTGGATATAGCTGAAATGTGGATAGGTGTACCTGTAATAAATACAATACAGTAAAGGCACGTAAAAATTCATGTGAGCGAATCAGCGGGGATGTGTTGTGTCTGTGTATGCATTGATAATTATATATTTTCTCTCCATACTCACTATTTATCCTCCTATTCACTAAGAAAAATGTTTAAAACGTATAATCAGAAAGAGAAAACAGCTTAATTTTACTTGATACAACAGCTAAGAATTTTTAGAGGTTTCATAGTATGCATTTAACCGTGCGCTAGCCGCGCAAAGTGATAAGGTTACTTCACTATTTTTTTCCAGGAATACCGTGGCTTTAGCGAAAAATTTTATGAGGATATTTTTTGTTCAGAAACACGTGGTCTATCCACCTGTATTTTTTATTTTTTCCTGACCTGACTTAATTTAAAAATTTTGAAAAAATTGTTAAAAAAATTTTTTTTCACTTTTTTTTATGTTCTGCATCCGAGCAGAATGTAAACTTTACAGTCATCAAAATTTTTTCCTACTGTCAATTTATTCCGCAAATATCTCATTATTTGAGGAATAAAATGACATGACAAAATCTTGATGACTTGGTGCTTTTTTATCATCAGATTTTGATTCAGCACACCAAAATACATATAAAATGGTATATATGGGTGATCAGTTCAGATTTTTTTTTTGTGTATGCCGTTGCCGTGGCTCTGATTTTAAGAGGCACCATTCATCCCCTAATTCTCCGATATCTATTTCAAATGGAAATTTTTGTGCAAACGTAATTAAATATTTGGAGCTCACTTGCTGTATTTTGTTAAGATAAAATAATGTAAATAAAGTAAAATAATGACAATAATGATAATTTAATGAAAAAAAATGACTTTTATTGACTGACAAAAAAAAATAATGACTTTTAATGACTTTCATAACTTCGCTGAGATCCCTGCAAACAACTGTGTGAATATATTGTCGAATGCTTGGACATCCGTAAAGAAGTTTACACACTTAGGGACCCAATATCCTTTCCAAAGTGTATTTCCAGTGTTTGGTGAAGTGAACGTAGGACGTGCCTGTTATCGCTAATTTCATCATGTTTATTTGAATTTGCTCATATTCGTAAGTCCCTGAGCATGTAAACTTCTTTGCGGACATCCAAGCATTCAACAATATATACACACAGTTGATTGAATGCCTTGGATTGTTTTTCAGTTATCCACTTTAGTCGCTGCTGACGTTGTTCTTCTCTGGCATCATTTGCGCTCTGGTTGTAAACTGATCTGTAGTATGTCTTCCAGCAATCTTTATAATTTCGAATATCTAAGGCAGCAGCTTTCAGTATTCCTTCAGCATTATCACAGAATGTAACTAGGACTTGCAGTCTATTCTTGGTTTGCTCATCTTGAACATAGTCGATCGCCTTTGAAAAAGAGTTTCCAGTCTGTGATACTTCATTGGTGTTCTTCCACCAAGGTTATTTCTAATGTTTCTCCCTTCCAATGCTTCAGTACAAATAACGCAAGACGAATGGATAGAACCTATATGACTACTTTGTGTATGTGGCTCATTTGTCTGGGGAGTAAGATTTCCAGCAGGTTGTCCCACATTTGCTTTGATGGTAGATTTCCTATCAGTATCTCGCACCTCCGTTGGTTTCTGGCCAACAATTTCAAGCTTGCAGAGCTTGTGAATTTTCTTACAGCATCAACTTGTGTTTTTACATGGATATCATTATAGTTCATCCACAGGCCCTTCCATTCTTGTGCTTTCTCTGTAATGTTGTTTTAGGTGACCTGGTTTGGTTGTTGTAGTGGATTCGATTTAGACGTTGTTGATTGCTCACTAGGGTGGCCCATCTCTATAGGGGGTGAATTTTTTTTGCGTATTTTTCAAGTCTCACCCCACGAAAATATACTATTATACTAGGAATAATTTATGTCAAAGTTTCAGATAATTCGGTGAACGGTAACCCGTGCCGCATTCAGGTAGAAATTTGTAGATAAGATTTTATTACGGTAATACACTTAAATTTTACTTAAAATACAAATATCTACCTCTTTTCTCATAATGTTTTATTGGTGTAATTATTTCCTAGAAATTATTTGTTTTGGAAGTTTGGAAATATAACGCACCTACGGTAGGTTTTTATGTCAGTTTGCAATTGTGTTTTACAGTGGTGACATTATAAGTTCTAGCATACGTTCCTTTTTGAAAAAACATTTAACGATGGCTGATGTTAGATCCTTACGAAAGGACACTTTCATTTACTTAGTTGGACACTATTCGTCACAAATCATTGGCAATAAATTGCCGTCTAATAGACAAGTATTACAAGTGCTCTTTTATAACATTCGTGAAGTGAAGCTAAGTGTACATGAAAGTGCTAAATTAACAATAAAAGAGGTGTCAGTTTTTTGGGATAAAGCTCGCATTCCGACACGTCAGGATTTTCATTGTGTTAAACAACTAGATAAACTTTATGCAGAGTGGAGGAACTTACAAAAATCGGCTAAAAGGGCCAGTTCGGGAGGTAAAGAAAAAAATTTCGTTGAAAAATTGGACGATCTTTATGACATTTCTCATGCAAATGCATTGGAGTTGATGAAAATAGATGAAGATAAGCAGTTTTTAATTAACCAAAGAAAAAAGGGACGTCCTGGATTTATGCATGGTATTGATTACCAACTTGCTTCTCCAGAAAAATCAGCTGAGGAGAAATTACAGAAATTATCCGAACGAATGCAACGAAGTCAACAAGAAAAAGCTAGATTACAGGAAACAGTCACCTGTCCATCATCAAGTAGTAATTCAGCCGACTCCAACGAAAATGAAGATGAAATAATCGAAGCCCAAGAAGAGTTGTTACAAGACCAGCCTGGCCCGTCACAGCCAAAAAAGAGGAGATTGTATGGAACATGTAACATCATCACACCAAAAATAGCCGCTGCATTTGATGCTTGCAAAATAAGCGACAGGTATGGAGTCCATATTTTGACGGCAGTAGCAGAAGCACTAGGACATGACACCACATCTTTGTCCATCAGCAGAACCACACTTCAGCGCTCTAGACAACGCATCCGCGAAGAAAGAGCTGAAATATTAAAAACTGCCTTCGATAATTCTGAATTACCGGCCCCAGTCATCCATTGGGATGGAAAACTTTTATCTTCTCTCACTGGAATGGGAAATATCGATAGACTTGCTATCTTAGTTACTAGTGGAGATATTGAACAACTACTTGGAGTACCAGCTTTGCCCAATTCAACTGGAAGAGAACAGACTGAAGCAGTTTATGATGTGCTTTGTGAATGGAATTTGGACGAAAAGGTAATAGCTTTGTGTTGTGATACAACAGCATCAAATATGGGTTATATAAATGGGGCAGCCACACTATTGCAACAAAAATTAGAAAGAGATATTCTATATTTTCCTTGTAGACATCATATTTTTGAAGTGGTTTTGAGAAGTGTGTTTGACACAAAAATGCCTTCCTCATCTGGTCCAAATGTGCCACTATTTAAACATTTTAGGGAATTTTGGCCTAAAATAGATCAAAATAAACTAAAAACTGGATTTCAGGTATCAAAAATTAAACACATTTTACAACCAGTTAAAGCCGAAATTGTAAAGTTTCTAAATGCAGCTTTAACTTTGCAACAGCCTCGTGATGATTATAAAGAATTTTTAATGCTTTCTAAACTTTTTGTTGAAGAAGAGCCCACTCACACGACATTCTATCAACCAGGGGCATTTCATCACGCACGTTGAATGGCCAAAGCCATTTACTGTCTAAAAATATTTTTTTCCAAGATCAGTTCCAACTAACTAAAAAAGAAAAATAGGTATTGAAGATATATGTCTCTTTATTGTAAAGGTTTATGTAAAGACCTGGTTTACAGCGTCATTTGCTAGTAAAGCACCGCTTCATGACTTAGACTTTTGTAAAGAACTCATTAATTATCAAAATATTGACAAAGAAATATCTCAAGCCACAAGTAGGAAAATAGTGAACCATTTGTGGTACCTTAATTCAGTAAATGTTGGCTTATCTTTCTTTGATGACGATATTTCAGTTACCACTAAAAGAGAAATGGTTAAAGCTTTGAATAGGAAAGCACCAAATCAAGAGGGTATTAAACGACTTATGATTAGTAACATTACTGACGTTGAAAACAAGGAAATTCAGGACTTCATATGCGAGAACACTAAACAGTTTTTTCAAAAATTAGGTTTGTCTATGGAATTTTTGGAAAATGATCCAACAACATGCAGGGAAAATGAAAGTTATACCCGATGTTTCAATATTGTAAACAAAATTAAAGTTGTAAATGATGCCACTGAGAGAGGAATCAAACTTATTACTGACTATAATGACATTTTAACAAAAAATGAAGACCAAAAACAGTTTTTACTCCAAATTGTAAATGATTATAAATCACAGTTTCCAAATGTAAAAAAAGAAACCCTGTCGCATGCTTTGGCCTAGTGCAAAAAATATTGTTTTTATTACTATATGTCTTGTAGATTTAGGATAATATTTGGTACTATGTATGAAAAAAACGTTTCATAATAAAATACACAAAGATAAAACGAGATTTTTATTTCAAAAACTTCTAGTCTAGTTTTCTTAGACTACGAATTTACAGTAGTATGACACATGTCATAGTCACAACAGATAATGTCTTTGATATTTGTATGACTTGATTAGTCATTCTAAAGATAAATGTTGCTGATTAAAAAAAAAAAAACAATGCATCAACCAAAGAATGTAAATAATTCCATTTACTTTTATTATTGCATAATAATGCATTCTGCGGCACCCCTTGCCTTCAATTTGCCTCAATAATATTTTAAGGGGACTGTTTTTTCTTCAAATGGAACCATTTGCAGGGGTGAGAAATAAAAATTTTCGATTTCGAAAAAGATGGGCCACCCTATTGCTCACACATCACACATTCATCATCTGTACGAGTGTTTGTTTTCTTACTGGTTGGTTCTGCAACTAACAAAGCTTGTCTCTTTTATCTTTTCTGATTTTCCTGGAATATCCATCTACTTGTTATTCAATAACAATAAACAAGAACAAAGTGAGTATAAAATCTGAATAAGGCTAACCAAAAATTATGGAATAGAACCATACATGCACTGTTTTGAAATGTATTTCTGGTTATAATTTTTTAGTTTCTCCTTCAAATACAGTTCTTTGTAAAAAAAAAAACCTAACCATTGGTATCTCAAACATGAAAATCGTCCAAATAGTTGAGAGATTTTTGTATTTTCTCATACAGGGAACACCTTCCACCATTTTTCAAAATGACGGCCAAACGCCAAAATTACAAAAGTGACTCCCATGCGAGATTTGATTCTTAATATTCAAAAATGAACTGCAATCATAAAAAAAAAGGTTCCCTCTAAGAAACGCACAGGTTCGGTTTCTCGACTGGACTATTGAATGTATACCTTCCTTATTTGTTGCAATCCGTATCCGAAAATTAGTTAAATGAGTAACATAAAAATATGTTATTATTTTTCTTTAAATATTCACATTTCCCTGATTGCCTTGTGCGGTCTTATATACGTCTTATAATAAGTATCTATCTATTCCAAATTTTCAAAACTTACCATAGTTTCACCACACTTGATATTTCCCAAATGAACACTCTTACATATTACAGAAAACACTTTACCAGATGTTTCATTAAGTGCATTTAAAAAGTTTCGTACGTCCTCATCAAATGTCTGTCCATTAATTTCAGCAAAGCTTTCACTTAATTGTTGTGATTCTGGTATAAGATCCTTTAATTTTGAAGTAATAGTACTCTTTCCATACATGCGAAATACTGTTTCTATTAATGTCACTTGTAGATCATAATCACCATATGTACTAATGGAGTCTACCATTTTAAAACTGCAATATATTTCAATTTTTAATTTATCTACATTTTTTTCTTTGTACCTAAATGAGTTTGTATTGTACATGTACTAAACATTATTTAACTAAAACCTAATAAATTTCACTACTTATGTATGTATATAAGCTAACACAACAAAAACAAATATTATAAATATTATTATACTGGGTTACTGGTAATTCAACGTATTCCTGTCAAGAGGTGTTAAACGACCTAATCTGCAATCATTTCAATTCACATGTCCCCAAATTTGCATATTCAAAATTAAATTTAAAAATTACCACTAATTCAATGTCACTGACTTTAATTTTCGTACTCAAATAACTCTTTAGCAATGCATTCATTACTAACAGTAGAATGTCAAAAAATATCTAATGGTCTAAAGATGCAACAAAAAAAAAAAAAAATTCGATTTTTTTATTTCTGTTACAATGACGGCGATTTATTACAAAAATTCATTAATACATTAGTCGTAAGTCATTTAAATAACATCTCTTTTTTATTGGCTTTCCAACGAGGTAAAATGTTATGAAAAAAAAAAAAAAAACTAGTTCCACGAAAAAGTTCAATAACAGGCGAGGAACTTAATGTTGATAATTAAATGAAACAATAGTCTTAAGTTGATAACAGACACGAACTCTCTTCCTCACTTTTATTTTGGTCACACCTGAAGTGAAATTGTTTTTTCATTTGTTCCACCGTGTCGATTATCCTATGCCTCTGCCTCAATTGTTCTACAGAGTTAACTGGTGTTTTGTATACCAACTCCTTTTTATGCTCCCAGACATGAAAATCCAATGGAGTTAAGTCAGAGCATCTCGCAGGCAAAGGAATTGGTCCTCCCCTACCGATCTAATTATTTGAATACTCTTCATCCAGCGACTGACATATTGTGATCCGAAAATGAGCTGGGTAGCCTTCGTGCTGGAACACCATATTGTGAATAACAATAAGAAAAATTAAGTGGAGGAAGTACGTAATAGTCAGATAACAAACTTGTGTATAGTGTAGTGCTGCACTAAAACTGAATCTAACTAGTTAGTGATTTTTGGCATAATGTCAAAGGACTAATTCCGAAGCGTGTAGAATTATTTAACCAATCGTAGTACCGTTAAAAGCAGATACATGGGACTCTCTCTAGAATATCAAACAATTAACGTGCTCTACCTGCTTACCAGTTATTGAACTTTTTCGTAGCGCAAAGTATTTATTCAAACAGCTAAAAACCAATAATTTCGAAATGTTCATCACTTATTGTTTAAGTGCATTGAATCGTAGTAGTAAATTTTTTTTTCAAAATGTAGGTACAAATTCTAATAACTGTGGATTTGTTATCAAACCAAAAAAAGACCAACGAATTATAAAAATAGATGAAAAATCTGATATTTTTCTAAAAAAAAAAAAAAAATTAATGATCTACTTGCATTTGGCACCGGGATACGTCAGTTTTTGCGTTTAGGTCACTCATAGAATAGAATAAAATTTACTTTGCTATTTTTTGGATACATAGATTATGTACATTTGGCATGTCTAAATAACAATATTTATTTAAATAATTCACACAAAATAAATAAACAATTCGCCTGTCTCGTTATAGCAATAAAACTTAAAATAATACACATAAATACACATTAATAAAAGAACTTATAAATATGTATAAAAACAACAAACCTCTTATAAAAATTCTGTCCATACAAATGCAACACAATAGATTAAAAAATAATAATAATAATAATAACAAATTTTATCTATTTAGAAATTCGTCAACACTATAAAATGCATTTGCTATTAATAGTTTTCTTATTTCTTTTTTAAATGAAGATAAGTTCAATTCTCTCATAGTTTTAGGAACGCTGTTAAATAAAATGATACATTTATAGTGCAGTGAGTTTTGGAATGTCGCTGTTTTATGCACTGGAATCACCAACAGATCTTTATGTCTTGTATTATATAAATGATTATCTCCAGAAGTGGAGAAGGTGTACAAATTTATTTTTGTAGATACTAGGAACTGTAAAATATTATGTTTTTTAAATAATTCCTTACACCTGGATATATTATTTACAAATGTGCTCTATATGCAGTTCCCATGTTAATCTAATCTAATCCATAAATATCAAATATCAATAAATCAATATTTCTTCTTGATACTTGGAGTAGTTGTTCTTCAATTATTTTGTTTCTACTATTTGAAAATAATTCAACTAAAATTTTTAAAATTACATCAAATAAAACGGCTTTGAGAGCATAACACACATTTTCAATTTTTTTATAACTTTCTTAATGTTTGTCGTGAAAAGGGAAAAGGGAACATAACTTGAACAACTATCCTTATTCATGTATACAGTTTTGTACAATTTTTAACATCACTGATACAATAAAAAAAAAAAAAAAATTCGTGATCAGGATATGAGCCTGAGATGTCCGCATCCTGAAACAAAAAGCGCTAGTCGTCTTACACACTGGGCTATTTGACGACTAAAGTCTGATTTGTAAAACCATAATTTACCTACTGAACTCCACAAAATATCTGTTGCTTCATTGAAGTCCAAACTAAAGCAAGCTATATATGATAATAGTTTAAATGATATTGCCTTGATAAAATTTTAAGTAATATTTTATATACAGTATCGGCAAGCCTTTGATTAGGTACGGCAATAAGAGCAAGCGAGAGCGAAGCCACTAGACTATTCTTTTTTATTGTATAATACATCCTACTCGTGTCACCTGCTTTCCCCACCACATGTGAGTGGGCAGCTCTGTCTGCGGAATTTAATTTTGTCTTGCATCGTTCATTTCTCGTTTAGCCTAATAAGCAAAAGTTTGATTTGTTTTTATTTAGTAGCTACTCAAAATGTCAGTTTATACACCTGCTGAAAAGGTTCAGATACTTAAATGGTCAATGATGTACATATGATTTTCTTGATGCGCGTGACACTATTTGCCCCTCTTCTAGAGCACTGGTAGACGCCTTTATTGTGGACGGTCGGTTAAGTCGTTGAAACTATGCAATACCTAATCCAGGACTTTCCGATACTGTATATATATTTTTTAAAAAGTTCCTATATATTTGCTGTATTTTATTATTATACTCTTCGCAAAAACGAAGAGTATATTGTATTTGATCGGCACATTTCTAAAATTGTAAATACCTATCGCTCGTAGAGAAAAAATTCTCATATCATTGTTTTAGTGAACGAATTCTGAACAACTTTCAAAATGTCCGACTGTCCGTCCGTCACGTTTCTTGTAAGCACGATAACTTAAGAAAGAAAAGTCCGATTGTATTGAAATTTGGAAAGTAAGTTAGTGTTAGCTAGAGGAAGAACCCTATTGTTTTTGAAGAAAATCGATCAGTAAATAAAAAAGTTATTAATTATTTAATTTAAAAAAATATATTCTCTTAATTTTTGTCGCTTATACCTTAAATAAAAACCTTGCGAAATGTTATCTCCATAAACTTTTGCCTTACAATCCTAAGATCGTGTGTTCGAATCCCACACAGGTTGGATATTTTCATTTTTTCATTTTTTTTTCATATAATTTTTTTCACAACAAAGATGGTATCACAATATTTAGGATGTCCAAAAACTAACATTATTTACAAGAAAACTGCGAAGAGTATCCTATAGAATGTGTAACAATTATATAAAAAGCTCAGTAAATTGGAGAAGAGTACGTTTTTAGCTTGTTCCTTATTGTAATTTATTGTACTATCGACTATATATTTTTAAATCATTTAAATGTGCCTAGTCCTTTTGTGTGTGAATGTGTTTTTTATTTTATACCGGGTGTAAACGAATAGTCGGCCACCCCTTGTAACTTCCTTGTTTTTAAAGATATCGGGATGCAATTTTGTACGGTGAAATTAGGTAAGATTTCCAACTTTTTGAGACCTATCCGCCATATTTATCACTTCCGGTTTCATCGGAAATGGCCCTAATAGTCTTTTCTAAATGGACCATCCTGTATATTTTTACATTTTTGAAATAATGATCACATTTTGGATACATTTATACTGTTTTGAACAATTTATACAGTGTTGCACGAAAAATAATTCGAATTTTAGTTGTCAATCTAGATGGCTGCGAATATGTTAAAATTATTTTTGTTCCAATGTAATTCATATAAAAGATACGAAAACGTCAATATGTCCAATAATACATCATACAGGGTGCTGTAAACTCATTAAAATCACATTTTTTAAAATGACTCATTTTTTTTAAACATTATGATATGGGCCACCCGGATATTCAGAAAGCTCTATTTAATAGAGGTTAAACGGTACCAAAAGTTCCGTAATATGTAATCGTTACCGGCAGGAATGACAATTTTTCTTAAGAAATTTATGATTTATATCTAACTTCAATTAAATTTTGATCAACCCTGTATATTTGTGTTAATATTTTATGATATGCAACAAGAATGAGCCATAGGCCTATTCTGTCTCCTGCGGAGGTCTCAAGAAGTTGAAAATCTTACCTAATTTCACCATACAAAATTTCATCCCGATATCTTAAAAACAAGGAAGTTACAGGGGTGGCCCACTATTCGTTTACACCCGGTATATATGCACAATAAATGCTTTATTGTTATTATTATTAGTATTATTATTATGACGGCTGCATATGACTTTTTACAATTTATTTATGAATCTTTAGATGATAGCAAATATGTACTTAGTATGGTATTCGATCTCACTAGAGCATTCGATTCCGTTAATCATGACTTTCTTATAAAAAGGATGGATTCACTGGGAATTAGAGGGAATTTGAATAAGTGGGTAGCATCTTATATAAGGGAGAGAAAAATTGTCATAATTTCTCCCTCCCATACAACACGAATATTGGCCTCCCTCAGGGCGCCATCCTCTCTCCATTATTGTTTATAATATTCATCAACGATTTAGAAACACACCTGAGCTCAAATATTAAATTGGTCTTGTACGCAGATGATGTCTCAATAGGACTCGAAGCCGACTCACCTGAAGAATTGAATATAAAGGCAAATGAATTACTAGCCGAATTCACGACGTGGTGCGCGAAATCAATTAATATTGAACTTAAATAAGACATGTTACATACAGTTCTATAAAAGACGTAAGCCACTAGTCTTAAACATAACAAATAGCCAAGGAACGGTCACTCGTTCCACAACTATACAGTTTCTAGGCCTAACATTAGATGAAAATCTCACCTGGTGTAATCAAATAGAACATGTATGTAACAAACTAAATTCAGCATTTTTCGCAATTCGTAATTTAAAACCAATATTGTCAAAGGCACAACTAATGAATGTATACTACAGCCTTGTTTACGCACATCTTAGATATCTAGTTATCCTTTGGGATATAGGTACAAGTTCTGAGAGTTTTTATTTTACAAAGAAAATCATCCGTCTCATGTTTTCACTCATGCCTCTAGATTCGTGTCGACCTATATTCATTGAGAACAACATCTTAACATTAGCCTCAATTTTTATCTTTGAAGCTGCTGTGTTTGTATTCCAAAATAGGAGTAAATTTTCCCTGAACTCAAGTAAACATACACATAATACCCGCACGGCAAATCAAATATTAATTGAAAATTACAATCTTTCTCTATTTAAAAAAAGTCCATATGTATGTTGCGCTAGCGATTTTAATCCACTCCCCACTAATATAAAAACCCAACAAAATTTTTCTATATTTAAAAGTAACCTAAGGAAATATTTAATAAATAAATGTTATTACAACATACAAAAAGTTTTTCACAATGTGGAGCCAAACAATATTCCATGATATCTATATGTCCCCTTAATATGTGTAGTATTTGTCACTAGTTAGTTAATTGCTGTGATACACGACTTTATTATTTAAATTGTTATATGTGTATTTTATTATCTAATTGTTCTGTATATTGTTTTTGTATCTAATTGTTGTAATGTTGGTACCTCGTTATGTCATTTTATCTCATATCACTATGATTACCTACTTTAGTTTAAGCACTTTGAATACTTAACTACTTTATATTACATGTGATTATATTAACTACATCCAATCCCACTATTATTTTGACATGTCACATCTGTACTATGTATAGCTAACGTGAATAAAGAATTATTATTATTATTATTATGATTAATGCAATGTCTAAACCTATTTGTAGATTTTCGGATCTCTAACATAATTGCTAAAGGCCTGATTTTCGGGCCTCTACACAATAGCTTTTAACAATTATGCTTCTGGATTGTTTTCAACTAGCTGAGACAAAAATATAAGTATTGAAAAATAACCTTAGGCCAGTCGGAATAGTTTTTTGTGCGAAATGTCGTTTACCCGCAAGTTTTTTTTCTTAAAGTATAGTTTGGGATGTAGAGAAACATATGCCAACTATCCTCACGCGTGGCAGGTGGGGCAACACACTTTAAAATTCAAAAATCGTCAATTTTTTGCCATTTTTCGTTTTATTTGCAATATACCTCGTATATAAAGCATTTTTTGAAAATATACCAAAAGATAGAAAAGCGGAGGAAATCGATTTTGAACATTTTATTATTCTTGACATTTTCCCAGAAAATTCTTTGTTTAAGAGCTACAGACGAAAGGACAATGGTACTTTTCTATTTTCTTTTATTTGAATTTGTTTATAACTATAATTTTGAACATTATAAACAAATTTCAAAAAAACGGTTTAAATGAAAATATAATTTTTTTCTCTCTACAATGATATGCGGAAAATAAAATGGTGTACTAGTCTTTAATGTGGGAAAGCACCTGCAAAATTTTAGAGGGTTCTGAGGTAATTTAGTATATTAAATTATTAGTAAATTTGCGAAGATACACTAGTGATGTTGAGTAGGTCCTGACATACTCGTGAATAAGTAGGCGAACTTACTTGTAAAAGAACGTATTCGAGTTGTTTACATTTCCTTAATTGGCATAAAAAGTGAAGCCGGCCGGCGAGATCAAAGAAAGCCGCATTTTTGCTTTCGGTCGAACAACCGGGACACCGTCGTGTTATTGACCGGTATATCTGCTTATCGTTCAGCATAGGGTCAATGTCTTTTCGATTTATTTCGCTATTTTTGTAGTGTGATTTGATTAACACCAAAAAGTCACTTCTATCTTATCCAGCTTTGCTGTCAGTAGTGTCAATCCCAAGTCTAATAAAGTGATATGGTTGTACCGCATTAGATTAGTTAAAGCGTTGATTGAACAATCCTATAAGATGTGCAAGTATATGGATAGATTCCGTGTCATATTTCTATCTCACTCATCACGATTACCCGCTCGTCCCTATCCACATATTGTTCGTTGAATTGTGGTGCCACCGTCGTCATTTAGCAGAAGCAGTCATAAACTCGCGAATATAAACATGATACAAATGCTGAACCATGAGCTGAACGTTGACGTCCAGCGACATAATATGTTTATTAAAAGTTCTAATTCTCTACGCAGGCGCAGGTTGTAGACCAGTGCAATTAGACGTGTTAGAACCACTTAATTTATTTCCCGATACACGATAAAAATATATTATTGTGTCATTCGATTCAGCTCCATTGGCCTATTTATGAGTAGGTACTTTTAAAACCTCCCAATTGTGTTTAAACAATTAGAAAACAGAATATGTAAATGTCAAGAATGGTATTTGACCTTTTAGCGCTTACGTAGCGAGAAAGGTAATAATTACAACAAAAAAGCACTGCACTTTTTTTGTACAACATCGGATTTTCTACAAACATATGTCAGCGAGGGCATATTTTTATCTGTTATAGTTTTCGAGCCACATCAGCTGCTCAGTGTAAGTTATAAAAATGACTTTTTTACGCTACTCTGCAAGCGGCATGGGCACGGACCGACTTAATTAACAAAAAGAAATTAAGAAAACGTCAGAAAAATTTGAAAGAATTCAGGGAGCTTCTAAACCAGAGAAATTTGAATCGGTTTCCGACATTTTTCTAATTTTAGCGATGCTAGTAGTCAAATTTAAATTACACAAAATATATTGAGTAACTTCTGTTTAAAACTGTTTTTTGTACAATGCGTAATAATAATGGAGTTACAAGCATTAAAAAAATATTGAAATAAAATAAAAAATAGTTAAACATTTTTTGTGTTATTGAAATGTATTTACAGAAAGAAAAAAAAACACTATTTAATAACACTACGAGGCAAGTTCCAGTTATTTAAAAATCGATGAAAACGAAAAATTACACTTTTCGGTACCTTATTATATTATATATTATTAGTATATTTAATTGTTTTTATGTGATAAATAAAATATGTCAACAATAAATAAGTAAATAAAAAATATTTTTTTAAGAAAGAAAATTGAGCTTGATTTTGTGTCTTTAAGCCTCATCGACTGTTGAAAAAATACTTTAAAACAATTAATTATTTATAAATTGTTTATAACAAGTTTTAAATAATTTTTTTAATATAGATTCCTTCACTGGCATATTACAAGAGCATTTTTTAAAATCAATCGATTACATTCCAAAAAGGGTAGAAAAGTCCAAATTTACAATTTTTTTGTTTGCTGCATAAAAAAATTCATATTTAAGAAAAATAAAGAACTCCATCGTATAGAGCGATCAAAAATTCGTAAGTAAAAAAATCGACCACAAATTCTCATAGGACAGCTAATATTTAACTGCTTTAACGGGCTGCTTAGAGGATGGCGCAAAAAACGGTTATTTTGAGCTTTGCGCGCGGGCGCCTTTAGCCTGTGAGCTATAATAGATAAAATTATGCTCTCAGGGACTTTTTTGTACAAAATTCGATGCTTCATAATTACAAAAAAGGTGAAGTGAATTTTCGTCATACTTATTATTGCTGCGTAAGCTGTGAAAAATCAAAAAGTACCTTCTTCGAAATTTCAATATTTTTTTATAATCGTGTAAAGTAGTGTATAGTATTCACAAATACTATTAGTATCGAACTCAATGAAATCGCACCAAAACATTTTTTTTGCTAGTACCAGAAAATAAATGCAAGCGATTTCAGAATTGTACCAAATCGAAAACTTTGCTCTCGAAAGAGTAATACTTGTAATTAAAAAAAATCGAAGCATATTTTTTCCGCAGATATTTAAATTAAATTAATGAAATTTTATTATGTTTACTAATTATTATTCTTTTTCCCAATAAAATCGCGTTTTCGTTTTAATTATAAAAAAAAATGTAATTACAGAGAAAAAACTATAAACAAATAGATAACATTTATTGAATCCATCACTGCACTAGCATATATTTGGGAGAAGATAAAGGAAAACATTTTTTTTACACATTGACTATTATATAGCCCAGTAGAATTAAAGAAAGGAAAGGTGTAAACCCGAAAAAAATTGCAAAAAGTAATATTTTTGCGGCAGTAGTAATGGAAAAGGTCATCTAAAACATATTTAAAATGTAAGTAATAGGGTGAAAACCAGACCCGCCCCGCCCAGCCCCACATTTAGTGATACGCTGCACGCCATGATTCTCGGGCTGGCTCCGGGCCGGGATCCGGCGAGGTGCATTTATGTTCGTTAAACATCTAATAAATTTGTTTTGTTGTTGAGTTCATTTACGAGTCGATAGGTCTGCGGTTCGATCCCTACTGATTCCACTTTTTTTTTTTTTTAGTTAAAATAATTGCGAAAGAAGTTTTAGTTGGTTTTTATAAAGGTAACAGTTGCTTATATAACCAATATGCAAATGTATTTTTTTTCAACTTTAGGTCTGTTTTAGACCAACAATGGACCTCGAAAAGACGTCTGAATTTTTAACATAAGACCTAAATAAGACGTCTGTAAGGCGTAAATGAACGTCTTTAAGACGTAGTGAAAGTCTAAGGAAGGCGTCTTTAAGACATCTTAAAGACATCTCTGTGCTATCTGGGTACTTCCACATCCAGTGGAAGTATAATAACGACAAAAAAAAATGAAAATTTTTATTGTTCAAATAGGCTTAGAGTATGAGCAAAAAAAATTCTGTCTGTCAGCCTGTCTAATTTATTTTTATGTGCACGATTACTCTGGAACTGTTTAATAAGAGGTAACCCACTGCGCATTCATGTTACTCGAGGAAACCCACACACTACTACTCGAGGTAACCCACTGTGCATCCATTTTATTCGAGAAAATCCACTGCGCATCCATATTACTTGGGGTAACCTACTGCGCATCTATAATACTCGAGGAAAGCCACTGCGCATCCATAGTACTCGAGGAAATCCACTGCGCATATATTACTCGAGGTAACCCACCTATTAAAGAATAAAGAAAAGAATAAAAGATCTATAAACGCTGTACAGGTTGTATGGTATTCTAATTGAAAATCATAGATCATAAATCATAGGTATGTTACGTCATAAAAAATTTAAAAAATACTATGTCGGTAGGTGCAGATGAGATACCTGTAAAATTATTAAAATATGTTACAACTGAAATAGCAGCTCCACTTAGTCATATAATAAATTTATCATTTACTACTGGCGTATATCCTGATAAGCTTAAAATTGCTTACGTAAAAGCAGTATATAAAAAAGGTGACAAAAATATGATAAACAACTATAGGCCCATAGCGTTGCTCTCTAACATCAGCAAAATCTTTGAAAAAATAATCTACACCAGAATAATAAATTATTTAGAAAATCATGAGATATTAAATGACACACAAAATGGTTTTAGGAAAAACAAATCTACAATTAGAGCCGGTTACCAGACACTCTGTGAAATAATACATTCACTAAATAATAAAGAACACACAGTTGCGATAAGCTTAGACCTATCAAAAGCTTTCGATAGCGTGGACCATAACATTTTAATAGAAAAGATCGAAAAGTATGGAATTAGAGGTAACACATTGCAACTACTAACATCTTACCTAAATAATAGAATTCAGTATGTCGTAGAGACAGATAGCAATGGTGAGTTACTAAAATCACAAAGTCTGGTGATAAAGAGAGGTGTTCCACAGGGATCAATATTGGGACCGTTATTGTATATATTATATACCAACGACTTACCCATGGTTCTTGATGAATTTACTACTATTCAATATGCGGATGATTGTTCTTTAATCATTAACTCGGCAGATCCAATAGTCTTGGAGCAAAAAGTTTTCTCGGCACTAGACATACTTGAAAAATACTATACCCCTCTCAATCTAAAATTAAACAAAGATAAAACACAAGCCATATCATTTTCAAATAGTAAGTTTAGTGTGGAGAAAACTTTTACAAATGGTGACATTACATTGAATACTGTGTCCCAAATATGCTTTCTGGGTATTACTATAGATTCTCGGCTCGATTGGAAGTCCCACACTGACGAGCTTGCATCTAATATAGCCAAGTCTTGTTACGCCTTAAAAGTAATATCACTAAATGTAAATGCTGAAGTCGCATATATAGCATACTATGCCTATGTTGAATCTAGATTTAGATATGGCCTAGTCTTTTGGGGAGGCACAAATCACATTTACAAAATATTTTTATTGCAGAAAAGATGTATCAGGAATATACTGAATATCAAACAAACAGTTAGCTGCAAACCTATATTTAAAGAACTACAGATACTTACCTTAATAAGTCTATATATATATGAAGCTGTGATATTTGTAACAAAGAATATGTCTCTGTTTGCAGACCATGATAGAGTTCATCTTTACAATACAAGACATAAAAATGACTTACTTAATATTAAAGCAAACTATACATATGTACAGAAAAACGTACCTTTCACAATAATCAAAGTCTATAATAAACTTCCGGACATGTATAAAAACTTATCACTAAAACATTTAAAAGCGAAGTTGCGAGCCACACTTGTGGAAAAAGCATATTATACGCTAGATGAGTACCTTGATGATACACTATAAAATAGTTTCTATTTCTGTTTTTACTTGTAATATATTTTAAATTGTATTGTTATTATAACTATTGTTCTGTCTTGTGTTATACATTATATATTATTACGTTAGTCTTTTACTCTATTACATTAGATTCTCTTTTTACTATTTTACTATATACATGTATACCATATTTCAACTGTAGCATAGTTTCTTTTTTTGACAAGTTCTACACCCTCTGGGTTTTTGTAATTTTTTTTATTATGTGAACAAATAAAGACATCTATCTATCTATCTATCTAGAAGCTAGACACACACGCAAGGACGCATCGACGTCGCTATCTCTTCATCTATCCTTGAAACATTAGTATCAATTTAGCAACCTGTAGAGTGTTTATAAACCTTAAAATTTCACATCCACATTTTCTATCCAAGTCTCTCTCAACGAAAAAAATGTTGAAACTATATTTGCACTCCACTACGTGAAAATTATTGTTTATGGAACTTTAATAACATAATATTTGAAATCGCCTACCGATAAAACGATATGCCAGGTCGGTAGTGAGAGGTGGGGGTGGTGGAAGGGAGTGGTAGAGGGGGCGAATGAAGTAAAAAAAAATTGAGGCCCTTGGTTCTTGTACACACACTAACTCACAATTTTATTTTTTCCACCTCCCTTTTAATAGTGGGGTGAGGGTGGTAATGGGGGTAATGTTTTGAGACCTTAGCTTATCTTATATACACTAAATACCAATTTTATGGACTCTTACCTTCTTGATTTACCTATTTACCACCATTTATTCCAATTTACCCCCAACCATTCAATGGAATAAGATGAAAATATAATCTATTTCCAGATCACTATCTTTATCGATTCCAGAGTAATTGTGCGCACAAAAAAAGTTACAGAAGGACAGAAATTTTTTTGCTCACACTAAAATCTCGACGTTTCATGACATTCTATTGAACAATAAAAAATTTTTAAAATTTTTTTATCATTACTATACTTCCACTGGATGTGAAAGTAATAAAATTCACTTTATCACATTGTGCGCATTTGTGATGCACATGGTACATTGCAGTTTTCTGCCATTAATTCTTAACTTTCTTTGTTATATATGATTTAATATTATATAAAAATGGTTTATTTTACTGGGAAAAAAATGTTTTATGTTGCATTTTATTACAATCTTCAATTTAAGTAGATAAAAAAAAAATAAATAATAATAATATATACACATATATATAATAAAATATATTATAAATTTTCAATCTTTTCAAGAATGGTGTGTTCGGGATGCTTGTGCCTGGTTCTAATTCCTGGAGTTCTTCTGATGCAGTATTTTACTATGATTTCCATGTTCTGAGGGTTTTGGGCAAACCTTGTAGACAGTTGGATGAGACGTTCTTCAATCGGTACTATGTTGGTCAGTTGGTAAAAGAGGGGGTTGGGTGGGCTGTGGAGGTTGGGATGTCGTATCTTTGTTATTTTCCTGATTGCCGATGTTTCTGCTACTTTTAGTTTTTTTAAAGCTTGGTTTTTGCAATTTAAAAACAAAGTATGACCATATTCAATCATAGGAAGGCATTTTAGGTTGTATATTTTGCTTGCAGTAGATATGTTTATACCATTCCTCCTGTATGTCAAACTTTGAAAGTGTTTGGCTCTTGAAATCATGTTCTTCTTTTTGAGTTCTGCATATGCATTGAAATTAATTTTATTATCAATGAGGATGCCAAGATAGTTTCTAGAAGATTCAGGAGTAATGGTGTGTTGATACATGTCGATAGTTGGAGAATCTGGTGATATTAGATGGTTGAATATGACAAAGTGCGACTTTAGAGGATTTGGTTTTTAAGTCTCCAAGTATTAAACCAGGTCCATGTTGAGTTACATAAGTTTTGTAGGTTTTGAATTGCCTTGTTTATGGTGATGTCATGTGAAATTAGGGCCGTGTCATCGGCAAATTGCAGGATGTGAGAGAAAAACTCTGGATCTTCATATTGATAATTATATATGTCGGCACAATATAGATTATATAGCAGAGGAGACAGTGGAGACCCTTGTGGAAGTCCCTGTTCTGGAGTGAATTCGTATGAATTGGCATTTAGGATTTTAACTTTAATTTTTCTATCACTTAGCATGTTATTGAGGAGAAAGAGGATATATTTGGGATATCCCAGCTTATTAAGTTTAAATAGTAGACCTTTGTGCCACATGCTATCGAAAACTTTACTAATGTCGAGAAATACAGCGGCAGAATACTTCCCATTGAGTTTGCTGGTTTCTATATTATTACAAAGTATTGTTAGTGGGTGAAGCGTTGAATGCTCAGTTTTGAAGCCAAATTGATATCCCGGAATTTTGTTTCCTATAGTTTGCTGCAGTCTGTTTTTAATAATCTTTTCAAAATTTTTTCCTATAACTGGTAGCATTGTAATCGGCCTGTAATTAGTCATTTTAGTGTGGTCTAAATTGGGTTTGGGGATGGTGACTATTGTCCCTGTTTACCATTCAACGGGTATGAAGTGTGTTTTCAAACAGAATTCATATAACTTAATAATATACAGATGAATCCTGTCATCTAATTTTCTCAATATACTTTTTGTAATATAGTCATATCCCGGGCTTGTGCTTTTTCCTTGTTGGAGTATCTCAAAATATTCCTCTTCTTCTATGTGATGTTGTTCATCTGGTAATATTTCTTCGAAAAATGTGTCATACCATTGTATTACCTGTTCATGATGATCTTCGTCAAAATTATTATCTCTGCTTTGCTTATAGCTTTTCTCATAATGTTGGGCAAAAATATTTGCCTTATCTGAAGCCGTTTCATATTTTAATCCGTTTTCCTCGATAACTTTATTATTAGCAAATTTATTTTTATTTTTGGATAATTTCTTGATTTCCTGCCAATAAGTTTTACCTTTCTTTTCGTTTATGTTTTCACAAGCCTGTATCCATTTATGGGTTTTGAATTCCTGAATCAGTTGTTGAATATTTTTATTAAATCGATTGATATCAGATTTCATTGCAGGATCTTCCATAGCTCGGTATTCCCGGTACATTTGCCTTTTCTTTTTAATCAGACGTATGATAAACGGTGGTAATTCATATGTGCAATATTGATACTTGTTTTTGGGCGTATTTTCTAAAATTTGTGATGTTAATTCGGCATTGAAGTCAGATATGCATTGCCTGTCAATTTCTTTAGATTCAACATTTTGTAGATATGCTAACATGTTTTCGTTTACTTTCGTTATGTTAGTTTTGTGGAAGTTGTACCTCAAGACGTCTTTGTGTTGGGTGTCTTTTTGTAAATCAATTGTTATTTTGAATGCTAGGTGATCGGAACCTAAACCTGGAGTTTCTTCTACGTTTAAAATATTGTTGGTTATGTTGGATGTGTGTAAAATGATATCAGGAGTGGTGTCGTTATTGTGTGGCATAATAAATGTATCCCATTTTTTAAAATCACTATTCTGTAAGGAGTTATTCAGTTGCCTTTTTTTGCCTCTGTTATTGATATTAAATCTCCAATTATCAAGGAATATTTGTAGAGACTCGCCTTAGTGAATATGTTCTCCTCAATTCGTGCATTCGGGTGGATATATACTACAAAAATGAGCAATTTGTCGTCTGTAAATGGAACAGTATAATGTATGCATTCGTTCAAATAGTGATTTACAGAGGGAGGATTAGCTTTTCCAATTTTCAGACGGTGAGCTTGTACCAGAGAGCCTCCCCTTGTTTTATTATGAATTTGGTTACCATTGTGCTGTATAACTGACCAGTCTCTATAGGAAGTGTTAGTGCTATTGTTGGTTTTAGCTTCAACGAACATGGTACAGTCAATTTGATGTTTTTCTATAAAATTGTTTATTATAAGTTTTCTCTGTGGGTAGCTATTGATGTATAAAAAATTAACTACTTGACGATTGAACATGCTGGATATTAATACTGTTATTGATAGGCTCAGTTGGGGACAAAGCGTCTTCATTATCAAGATCAAATATGAGAATATATACCCGGCTTCCAGAAAAAACCGCAGTAGTGTCTACTTTGAAGTTGTCTATAAATCTTCTTCTTAGTTTTTCTAGTAATTCAGCTCTATTTACATTTTTGGGATTGTTGAGCCCATTAATATAGGTGTTAATAATTAAATCGTGTACTGTTACAGGGTCATGTATTCTCGATTTTTTCCTCTCAGGTGATATGTTCTGTGATTTTTTATTCAAAGACTTTATTTGGATATTTGGTACGCCTGCAATTGGTCCCGTTGGTCTTTTGGGACACTTGAAGGACCATGCCTGATGTTCTTCGGAGCCACAACCTGTACATTTCAGAGGTAATGTGGAAGTACATTTATTTAATGGGTGTGTACCATAACATTTTGGGCAGCTTGGCCGCGCATTACATGCTTCTGTGGGATGTGAGAAGGATAAGCATTTGCTACAAGGTTTAGGGGTTGGGTTGGGTGGTTTGCTTGGGTATACTGGGTAATGCCGATATTTGTAGAATAAGCCTTCTTTAAGTAGTGTTTCAAATGTATGCAAAGAACCACTGATGATCCTAATGAGGGTTGTTGGTGCTTGTGTTGCCTTAGATATAATTCTTTTACAGTAGCGATGTTCAAGTTTAAGGTATTGCAGATGCTCACTAATTAGTTTATCCTCGATTTCCTGTTCAACTGAACCGATTATGACGGAGTAGTTTACTGTGGGTGTAGACGGGGTAGGTTTATTATTTGTGGAAGTTTCCTTGAAGTTTTGTATTCTCTTGACTTTTACCAGATTTTGAAGGGTTCTTACAATGTCATCTTTGTCTTGGTTGGTTTTGAGAAGTAGCCCAGTTTTTGTTTTTAAGATTTCATCATCTGTTTTTGGATAAAGTTTTTCCCAAAGATCGCAAAATGATATTCTCGAACACCCTGTACCTGTTGTTAAATAAAACATGTGTTTATATTTTTTGTGTGTTAGTTCATTCATGATTGTGGAATAGTTCTTATGTTGACTGTTTTTTGTTGTTTGTGTTTTTGTAGATGAGTTTATCTGGGTAGTTTTTGCTTGCTGACTGTTTATATTGGAAGTTTGTCCTAAAATGGCTTGCCTGATCTCTTCTGGTGTAAATTGTCTGTTTCTTTTTGAAATACTTTCTAGCCTCTCCCTGGATTTTCTTTTATATTTAACTTTCTCCCACTCTCCCTGGTCATCCATCTCCATCTCACTATAAGATCCATCACTATCCGTGGTCATTTTTAGCCTTTCACACTAAACCAGTTATCACAGCTAATCAATAGGTCTTCACTCTATCACTGCTTAGCTTGTACTGGGATTTTATATTTATTTATTGTTATGAAAATAAACATAATAAACCCGCCACACATATTAAACAGAACAGGAAGGTATAAGGTATATGTTTGATTCAAAATTGTTTTTTATTTGCTAGATATGCATTACATGTTTTTGTAAGAATCATTATCGTTTTAGGTTAAATTTAAAAATACAATGTAGCTGGCAATGATGAATATTTCACCATTTCGTCGTTTTTCTGAAAGTTTCAGTAGGTGTGTGCAGTATAATATTATGTCTATATGAGAGCCGTTTCTGGCGCAGAGACAAATCTCCCGAGCCTTGTTTATCAAAAGCGATGACTCAGTTAACCGGGCCAGAAAATATCAAAGGAACCGCTGATATTGTCGCTTCTCTGTGGTGTAACTTCTCTGACGCGATGTGAACCATATGAGTGCCACCAACAACTAACGTTTGTGGAACTGACTGAGTTAACAGACCCACAATGCGAGTGGCGCCGTACTACATATCAGACCCTGCACTGGCTACGAATATCAGGACACGGTTGCATCTCTTATAGAACTTTTCACTCAACGGTTAAAGTCATTGGCGGCGCATTTCTACAAAAAAATAAGATAATTTTTTGGTAATTTTTTTTTGATTTTTAATTTTTAACTCCTTTTGGTGGGGACAATCTACTGTTAAATTTTCCGCATGTCATGGTAGATCACGTTGTATTTAAAATACACGTAAAACCCTAGCAATGGGATTTAATCCAAAACTTCTAATAGCACTTGTTATTATACCTACAATAAATTAAAACAATTGCTGTAGCCAGAGAATTCCTTATTCACCTATTTTCATGCTTAACTTGACGCCACTATATGCATAATCCTCATCACTTTAAAATCACCTCCGTTCGAGATGCTTTCTTTCTAGCACACCCCATTACAAATAAATACCTTCACTGTTGTAGGTCAGAGTGGGAGCTGACGATGTTAAAGTGCCTTTTTATTGCAAGTTAAAATCGGTTAATTTCATTTCCAAAAATTAGTAATTAAATCGTTCTGTCGCTCTGTAAAGGTTTCATATTGTAAAAAACATTAGATTCCAATTTATAGAATTTTAAATAATATTATTAAGATCCTTTCGCTACAAGAGCAAGTGACCGATTGATCTTCCATCCGATTAACTAACTTTTATACTGGATATACTCTAATGGGCTGTTTCTGATTGGTATCTTTTAAAAATTAAGCTCCGCCTTTAGTATAAATATAAACCAAAGTTACATCGCGATAATTCTAGACATTTTTTGGATTCCAGAAAACCTAGAGAATTCGATTTTGGAAAAATTCAAGAATCTTTAATTTTTAATATATAAACAGGCACTCTCAGACACCGGTAAACATTAAAACTCGAAACGTGACAAAACAAAAAGGCAAATTTTTACTCTAGTGCTTATCTAATAATTCTAATTAATTGTGCTAATTACTAATCGCTCTAATTAAGTTCTAATCGACCAAAATTAAATATTGTGAGAACGTGAACGATAATAAAGACTTTATTTTATCTCTCTCGTTGAAAAGTGACTTATTTTAAACTTAAAATTACAAGAACTCATATACAGGGTGTTCAATTTTCACGGGGCAAAAAGTGGGTAGTGATGCAGTGTCTTTTTACTACGGGAGCCCACCCTGAGTGTCCGTGCACCCCCCCCCCCCCCCCCCGGATCCTTTAGGACAATGTTTTTCATAAAGATTAAAGCCTAAGGAACAATTTAAGACATGTCCTAAAAAAAAAAAAAATTGGCTGCACTTTCAAAATGGCGTCCGTTTAAAAAAAGAAAATTTGCAAATATGGTTTTTGTCATTTAACACAAAAACTAAAAAAGATGGAGAAAAACTTTCTGCACAAAAAACAAAGTGCATACAATTTTCTACAATTTTGTTCCTATACAATATTTGCATAGGAGTTACCATTTTCCAGATAAATGATTCATCTCTTAAAGTAAAATATAAAATTCAACATAAAATGTAACACTACGGAAGCCCACCCTAACTGTCCGTGCACCCCCTCGATCCTTGGGGACAATGTTTTTCATAAAGATTAAAGCCTAAGGAACAATTTAAGACATGTTCTAAAAAAAAAAAAACTGACTGTACTTTCAAAATGGCGTCCGTTTAAAAAACAATGCAAATATGGTTTTTGTCATTTAACACAAAAACTGAAAAAGATGGAGAAAAACTTTCTGCACAAAAAACAAAGTGCATAAAATTTTCTACAATTTTGCTCCTATGGAATATTTGGATAGGAGTTACCGTTTTCCAGATACCACTGTTACCGTTTTCGAGATAAATGTCTGCAAATTACAATATTATTATTATTATTAATTTTTTTCAATTTATTTTATTTTATTTTTATGTTAATAATATAAAAATATATTATACGCCTAACAATAATTGTCACAGTTATTTCCTCTAAATGATTTACCGATATATGAATTTCCATGTTTTCTTAATTTCGGACTCATTTATCTAAATATTGTATAGGTACAAAATTGTAGAAAATTTTATGCACGTTATTTTTTGTGAAAAAAGTTTTTGTTCATCTTTTTTAGTTTTTGTGTTAAATGACAGAAACAACATCGGCAACAGTTTTTTTTAACATATGGCCGCCATTTTGAAAGTACAGCCAAATTTTTTTTTTTAGGACATGTCTTAAATTGTTCCTTAGGCTTTAATCTTTATGAAAAACATTGTCCCCAAGGATCGGGCGGGGGGTGCACGTACACCTAAGGAGGGCCCCCCCACTATTTGTGCACGAATCGATTACAGACAGACAGAAATTGGTTCGTGTTCAACGGCACCCTGCAACCAGCCCAAGTTAAAACCGCTATTCTGGAAGCACAAACTGCCAACAAAATTAAAGAAATTCAGGAATTGAGAGATACCCCACATAATGATGGTTGGGAGAAACGAAATTTAGAACATGAATCTAAGAGACCTGATCAATATAAATCAATGAAGGTAACCATTAGGCAGGAGCACTTTAAAAATGCATGGAAACGTGAGGTATGGCCTAGGGGAGCACTGATTTCACGTTTTTTAATGAAAAGGGGGATTGCGCAACTACCAGAAGAGCAAGCGAATACATAATTAGGGAAGCATCACAAAGAAATCCAAACTCAAGATCTAGTGCAGATGATGTAGACAGTCCAGTACATCCAAAATTATCACACAAATCAATAGCCAACAAATCTCGCAAAATTATGCACTTAAACATCCAATGTGTACGCAATAAAATACGTTATGAAATTGAGGTACTACTCAAAGGAGATAAACATGATGTCTAAATGAACATTGGCTCACTAATGAACAAATCCAAACTCTTAATATTGATGATTATAGAGTCGTTTCAAGCTTCTGTAGGCATGAAACGACACATGGGGGGGGGGAGTATACTTGCTAAGAATAGTACAGAATGCCTACCTTTGCCTTTTAATACAAGTAACATATCAACTGAAATACACTGTGAAATTGCGGGAACTATATGTGGCGACATTCAATTGTTTACGGTTTATAGATCACCCTGGTGATTTTGATATCTTTACCGAAACATTAAGCTTACTGCTTGTTAAAGTTATTTGGATGAAAGCTATTGTGATAACAGGTGACTTTGATGCAGGCGCAGATGGATGCAATTGCCCCCCCCCCCGGGCCTTCCTTGTGCTGTGCGAAAATCTGAAATGTCCATTTGTCGAAGTCACCCAGCATATGTTTTTTTACACTGTTCCCAAGTAGCAAAGTAATTTTATAAAGGTTGTATAAATTACTATAAAATTATTATTTATTTTGCTACTTGGGTTTTTTATCACGTACTTTTCAATATTTGTCAATTTGTGCAAGTGCCCCCCCTTAGGGAGCTCCTGGATCCGTCCAAGCTTTGATGTTCATTTCAATACAAATGATAAAAATGCAGCAAAGTTGATTGACCTATTTGCGGCTTATGGTTTACAACAAACGGTCATGACAAACACGAGGGCAAACTCATGTCTGGATAATATTTTTACTAACATTGATAGTAATCTCTACTCTGCAAAAACCTTTGATCCAAACTTGTCAGATCACTCCGCTATCTCATTTCAAACATTAATTAAGGGAAAAACCAGGAAAAAATTTAGAATTAATTATAGACCAATAACTGAAGATGGTTTTTTTCAACTATATAATAAAATCGAACAAGTAAATTGGAACTTTGTCAGTTACTCAAATATCAATATAGAACAGAGGTGCGTAAAGTTTATAAATATTTTCACTGATGAAATCGCGCAGTGCTTCCCACTAAAATCAAAACTTATAACTAGTCCCGTACCTAATAAAGTCACCTGGTATAACGAATCGCTAACATTAGCTATTAATAACTTAACCCAAATTATATTGGAGGGGTTTGAACAAAATATGTACACATTTGCTCAGTTTCTCGACTTGACTAAGGCATTTGACTGTGTGTTGCACAGCATACTCCTAGAAAAATTCCACTTATATAATTTTAATACCAGTAGTATAAAACTCATAAATTCTTATATCTCAAATAGACACCAGTATGTAACTTACAATCTGAACACATCCAGTAGAAAACGTGTCAAACATGGAATCCCACAAGGCTCGGTATTAGGCCCAACGCTCTTTTTATTATACATAAATGATTTGGCAAACTGCGATAAGACTTCCAACGTGATCTTATTTGCAGACGACACTACCCTACTAAAGCATTACAGCTCCCTTGAGTTCATTGGAAGAGATGCTGGCCACACACTGTCGAGCACAAAAGATTGGTTCATATCAAACAACTTATGCTGCAATGATAGCAAAACTAAGTCCACAATTTTTAGTTTACGTAATGCAAACATAAATGTACCAAACATGTTAATAGCAGCTCTGTCAAATTTCTTGGTGTTGTTCTTGATACCAAATTGACCTAGACCGAACACGCTAATTATGTAAGTAAGAAACTCTCCCAGGGCATATTTTTAGTAGGTAACCTAAAAAATACTGTATCGGATAATACCCTAATGACGTCCAACTATGGTTGCATTCACTCCAAACTGTCCTATGCCATTCTAAACTGGGGCCACTCCCCTCACTCAGACAATATTTTCAAATTACAACGAAGATGCATCAGAATTATAGCTGGGCTAAAATATCGCGACTGCTGCAGAGAACAATTCAAAACCCTTGGTATACTTACCCTACCATGTGTTTATATTGCAGAATGTTTGATGTATATTAAACAGAATTTTCACCTATTTCAAAAACATAGTGATATCCATCAACACCTAACTATAAACAATAATCAAATAAAACTGAATTTTCATAGATTATCAAGAACCAGAGATGGCACTACCTACCACTGTATAAAATTTTTTAATGTTTTACCAGAAGAATTAAAAACGTCACCATTTAAATCATACCTAAAGAAAAAAGCTTTCTACAACTTTGAGGAGTACCTTGTCAACGATTTTACAGATATGATGTAAATATTTTGGGAGATCTGCTGGCTCTCAATAGGAAAAAAACTTATAAAACATGACATATCCATTTGCCACAAAGGCTCGAACTGGACTGTCCAGTACGAGCAACGAGGAGCAGCAGTAGGCAGCTTTCAGCAAGAACCTGACGATGGCAGATGGGATTCTGCCGAAACGTCGTTTAGACAACAATGGCTCCAGCAGGCCTTTTAACTACGTGGGAAAACACCCGGAAGCACACCTCGTTTAACACCCGCGAAAACCCAAGACACAACAATATATATATATATATATATATATATGGATTCTAACTTGCTTGCTTTACTGCCCAATTTACCCTCCAACCCTTCAACTGGATAAGATCAAAATACAATCTTGTTCCAAATCTCGTTATAATACACAGGTGTACCAAATTTCAAGCCAATATCTTCAACTGTTCTAGGGTAATCGTGCGTACAAAAAAATGTTACAGGCAGACAGGCAGACATTTTTCTTGACTCACACTGAAAATCTAGGCGTTTCATGACATCCTATTAAAGCAAAAGAAAATTTCATTTTTTTACGATTACTGTACTTCCACTTCGCTACGTGGTGTCTAAGTAATAGGTATTCAGCAGTCATGGCGTTGTTCTCTTATACACGTCCAAATAGAATCAAACAATTCAAGTTAGCCCATCAAAATTTTATTTTTGTAGAGACCGTGTACACTTAACAGGCAACCACGACAGATCACATCATCCAGTTAGGTGCGCCATACAGCAGAGAGAACCCGACTGAAAATACCGCTGCCTAACGAATCACTACTTCCACATTCAAGTCTCTTACAACGAAAAAAAAAAAAAGGTTGATACTGTAAGTACAATCCATTATGTGGATTATAAAAACAGGGTGATAGTGGAAGTGGCTGATCTCAAAATTTTTTTGAGAACTTGGCTTCTCGTACATACATTAAATCCCAATTTTATCGATTCTTACTTGCTTTACCTATCTACCCCCATTTACCCACCAACCCTTCAACGGAATAAGATCAAAACATAATCTATTTCCAGATCTCGTTTAATACACAGGTGTACAATATTTTGAGTCAATATCATGAACGGTTCCAGAGTAATTGTGCGCACAAAAAAAATTACAGATAGAATTTATTTGCTGAAACTGAAAATATCGACCTTTATGCCATTCTAAACCTATTTAAAAAAAACAATTTTTTCACCGTTAATATACGTCCACTCCACTACTAGTACAGGAAAATATTGAAACAAACGACCGTAACTCGAAGAAAATTTGTGCAGACTTTAAACTTTGGTTATAAGATAAGTTTAAAACGAAACAAAAAAGTTTAGAAATTTGACGGATCCGCGGAAACCTATAGGGGGTATAAAATGGGTATTTTTAATAAAAAAAATCGATTTTTCTCTAATTTCTCGGGAAATATGGCATTTACAAAAATATATCTCAAATACAAGTTGTTTCTGGAAAAATTATCATTAATTTGGTGTTTTTAAATTAATTTTATAGCAATAATTAACCGGAATACGGCCATTTTCCGATGGGGGGGGATGGCGGATGGAGTTTATTCTAAAAAGTGTTTTAAAGGAACAAAATAAATTGAACATCTAGGTGATGCTATATATTAATGAAAAAGGATTTTTTGAAGAAAAATTAATTACTGAGCAATTACAATAACAAAATGCTGACATTTTGTTAACAAAAATGTGAAGACGCACATTGAATCGGCCATAACTTCTTTATTTTTTGCGATGTAGAAACAAACAAAAATCATTTTAAAGATTAATTAATTACCTTTAATTTTTTTAAATACTTCATCCTAAAAACGGTTGGATGCCATCTATAAAATTAAATATCTCCGAAACAATCAACCCTACACAAATAACAATATAAACAAAACAAATTTATTCTCAGTTTATAAGCTTAATTTTTGATGTCCACCATATTTTCTCTTAAACTAATATTTATTGAAATATTTGCAGAGAAACAAGAATGTTACGTTTTTTCTAAAATCCCTTTACAGTTTATAATGCATTTTTTTTCTAAAGCATCGGCTGTAAGTCGATAAAAACATTCGAGCTTGAAGGGTCCCACTATACTATATTAACGAAAAATAGTACATGGGATTATATTTTTTCATTACTGGCTACTTACATTAACAAAATTGCGACGTTTTTATTAAAAAAAAAAAATGTGGAGAAGTACATTGTTTTTGTCATAACTTCCTTGTTTTTACGCTATAAAAATAAGAAAAAAATCATTTGAAAGCTTAATTAATAATTTTTCATTTTGGTTATTAGCGTTTTTGGCGTAAGTGCCATACTTTCTGAGATATTTAACATTGAAACTAAACACTTCGTCTTATAAACGTTCAGATGCCACCTTTAGACTTGACTCTCTGAAACCATTAACTCTACAAAAATTAGAAAAAAACGAAATTCATCCTTAATTTAGTAGCTTTCTTATTTGTCTGTAGCATGTTTTGCTCAATGTAATACCGTTATTTAACGAAAAAGCATTTGAAATACCACTTCTTCAAGCTAAAATCACAAATTTTCTAGTAGTTATTAGGTTATATCAATTTATAAAAGTTGCATAGGTTCTTTTCTTCTTAAAATTTAATTATCTCTCAGCTATAATGTTTTTGTTTTTTTTAGGCGCCACCCCCTGAAAATGGGTGGCATCCACCCCCTATAAATTAGCAAGCCTTCGCATAATATCGAAACTTCTTTTTTTTATGCATTTACTATTAAGCTGCCAAAAATGAACGAGATCTAATTCATATCACATTATTCTGAAGTTAAAACCTCTAGTATTTCGGTTAATTATTGCTATAAAATTAAATTAAAAAACACCAAATTAAAGATGATTTTGTCAGAAATAACTTGCATTTGAACTATTTTTTGTAAATTTCGGGAAAGTAAAGAGAAATCGATTTTTTAATTAAAAGTACCCCTTTTCACCCCCCGCGGATCCGTAAAACTCCTAAACTTGTTTGTTTCGTGAACTTTGGCCTATTTTGAACCTATAACCAAAGTTTAAGGTCTGCACAAATTTTTTTCGAGTTAAGGTAAAGTTTTCCTGTACTATATGTGGCTGTAGAAGTAATACGAACTTATAGTCATCATGAACAATGTCTATCTATCTTTATTATATGTAAATCATCATTCTGCATAATAATTGTTTAATATTTCTCCATGAAAATTTTAGCACCAAAATTAATACCAATTAAGTATATTATTATTGAATCCTGAATGCAAAAAATCACAAACCTAATTTAGGAACATGGAAACATCAATTTAGTACAACAAATGGACAAACTCAATGTATTTTATATTTTGTTCTCATTGTAAATTCTCTCTCTTATGATATAAATGTGTATATATTTTATCGCTCTATTTTAAATTCTGTATTACAATTCAAAACACATTTTAAGATGCTAACAACTATTCTTCTTTCATAGCACTGTACCACATAATTTATAATTCTTAGTAGGTATACATAAATTTTTAAATTTAGAAAAAATGTTCTAATACTTGTGAGGTTAAAAAATTGATTCGAATAAAGAGCTTTCATTCATTGACTGTGACTTCATAAGGAAATTATTTAAGAGGAAATAAGAATCGAACGTTATCGAGCCATTGCAACGATGCCAAATATCGGGCTACGTAACGCGCGATGAATATCAGCTGTATAAGAGCCCTGGATATACAGGAACAGCGCCGCCTGACTCAGTAGTGCTGAACTAAAAGTGTATCTCGGAACATGAAAACATGACTTTTTGAAGCCCACCCCAAAATTTTGTAGGAAGGAAGCTAACATGCTTTCTGGCCATTTAGTGATGATATACACAACGGGCTGCACAACGTCAAATCGGGCTACACTACAACCGCTCAGTGTATGAAACGGGCCTGTATATGACCATGCATATTTCTATATATCTATATATATATATATATATATATATATATATATATATATATATATATTGAGAGTGAGATTAGCTCGACTGGCTATTTAAGGATAAACATTTTTTTTTGAAATCGGGTATGCAGTAGTAAGGCACAAAATTAAAGAAAAACTCTTTATTTCTGTTCTAGCTTTCGAGTCTTTATTGTATCTTCATCAGGAACGGAAAAGTGAGGTTATAATAAAAAAATAGCACATATGCTTAACAGGTAGATGCAGAACATTGGAATACCGACCACTATATCATCATAGGACAATACACATTAATACAAGTTAAAATAATTATTAAAATTTGGACGATGTCACGGGATAAAAATTTATTTTAAAATTGTGTTGGAGCTGGTGTCCTGATGGGGCACCATCTTACTACAAAATTCTTTTGAGAATGTCAATTAGTATATACAAGACAAGCTATAAGGTCTAAAAAAATTTCTGGCATTAGCCACCTCCCCCCGTTAATACCCCCACCCCATTATTAAAGGGGGTGGAAGAAATTGTAATTTAGTGTGTACAAGAACCAAAAACCTCAAAATATTTTTTTACTTTATCCACCCCCACTACCACCCCCCTATCACCACCCTCACCTCACTACCGATGTGGGATATCGTTTTCTGAGTTTTTGGGGTAGACGATTTCAATTATTATATAACTAAAGTTCCATAAACAATTATTTCCACATATAAATTTCTTTATTTGTGAGAGACTTGGATGTAAAATCTGGATGTGGTTTTTCTTTTAATGAAAAAGTTATTTAATCAATTTTCATAATTCATTTGCCATTTTTGGTTAGATAAAAAATCCATAGTTATTTAAATTTATTTATAACTATAATTTTGAAAATTATAAACAATCTTCAAAACAACGATTTAAATGAAGATAACATGTTTTTTCTTAATACCATTGTAAAGTATATGTATATACATCAGTAGTGAAATGAAATTTAAAAAAATATATTTTGAGGCCTTGGTTCTTGTTCACACAATAAATCACATTTTTTGCACCACCTTTTATAATGGAGTGGGGGTAGTAATGGGGGTGGCTAATGCCAGTTTTTTTTTTGAGACATTAGCTTCTCTTGTATATACTAAATACCAATTTTATGGACTCTTACCTACTTCATTTACCCATTTATCGCCATTTACCCCAATTCACCTCCCAACCCCGCAACGGAGTAAGATGAAAATATAATCTAGTTCCAGATCTTGTTAAAAGATTTACGTGCATCAAATTTCAAGTCAATATCTTAAACGGTTCTAGAGCAATCGTGCGCACAAAAAAAGTTACGACAGACAGACCGAAAGACAGACAGAATTTTTTTTTGTTCAAACTTAAAATCTCGACGTTTTATGACATTCTAAGCCTATTTGAACGATAAAAATTTTTTTAGAAAATTTTGTTACCATACTTCCACTGTATGTATCAAAAAAAGGCAATTTTTAGTGGTTTTTATTTTTGTACAAATTAACAAATTATCAAAATGTTTTTTGATATATCTAGTTTTATTTATAATTTTATCCCGAGATGATAAGGAAAATAGCAAAACAAGAAATGTTTAAATTTTAAAAGAAGCAATGGGCAGATTTAATCCAAAACTTCTCATGCCACTTGTTATACCTGGAACAAATTAATATAATAAAATTGCCAGAGAATTCCCATTTTGATGCTTAAGTTGACTTCACTATATTAAGAACAAATAAAACTTTTGAAAATACATTTTCTATTTTTTTTTAATAGTAATGAGAATATACAGCAGATTTATTTAAAAATAATATTTGTTAATATTTATACGTTAAGTAACATAATAATATTTTTTGTTACAATAAAGAAACAATAGTTACATGCCACAACGCTTTTTTAAAAAATGCTTTGTATTTTTTTAAATATAAAATACAAAAAGTTAAATCAAAATCCACAGTCTTTCACAAAAATGCAACCAGGGGGGACATTGGAAATTATGAAGTTAGATTTTTAGCCGTTACCAGGTAACCTAGAGCTTTAGTAACTTTGTCTATGTCATGCTGCAAATGCAACATGCACTTTTCACGAATTCAGGTCCCAAACATTTTCAATATTAAAACATAGATTCTAGACGTATTATATAGTCCAATTAAATAAGTCGGCAAATCAAAATTTTGAGGTAAATACTTGAATTTTTGATATAACTTACTTTGATGTATTAGAACACGATTGATGAAAGAAATTTTTTTCTGAAACCCCGGGAAGGGTTGAAAAAAAATAAAATAAAGTGTTTTTCAAAATTACTCAAAATGTGTTAAAGCTAGTAAAAAACGTTTCAAACAAAAATTGTAAAGCATGAAATTTTATATAAAAATGATCTCTAGACTTTTTTTGGTATTACTAAAATTAACGGAGTTAGGCTGGTTAGAAATTAAGGGATGATATGTACAACTTTAAAAAATCATAGCGTGCTGAAAAGTTAATTAATTAAAATTTTTTTTTTCTATTTACTCAGAAAAATATAAACATTCGTTTCAGACAAATGGATTTTTTTTTAAATTGTTAATAAAAAAGTTATAAAAATTTTAATTTTTTTATTTTCAATTAAAACCACTTTGAACGGTGAAACGAATTTTTTTTATATACCATTCTGTTCATTATTTAATATATTGAACATTTGCTTTTGAAATTTTTTTTTACCCTTCATTTTCAAGAAGGTATGAATTTATTTACTTGCTTAGTTTTTTTCCAAACGTAAGACACTGCTCTTGTGACGTCACGATAACTGAAAAGAAATAAAGAATGCATACGACAAAGATAAAATTAATTCGTAGCTGCTGCGTTGCCTACAAGACGCGCATGCGTCACATCTATAGGGCATCTGCACCTGCCGTCACAGCTAACCTCAAAAATATGTGTTTCTTAAGATTTAAGAGTATTACGCAGTTATTATTAAAATTTCTGCCGGGTTCCCGTATTTTCAACTAAAATCTAGTTCAGTGTAATGTTTATGAAGTTCTAAATACTTTGTACTAATAAAATAGGCCTCTTTTTGTAGGTTGGAAATCTAACCTGTAATTAGCAGTCTATTTCTATTAATCAAGAATATTGAAAAATTATTTATGTGAATTTTTAAATATTTGCTTGGAGCCAGTACCGGCTCCAAGCTAAAAATGCGTACACAAACATTAAAAATGAGAATAAACTTGAAAAACTTAAAATTTAAGGTTATGTTAGGTACATGATGCAGATGCAGACTAGTTTACAAGTTCATGGACATGTTAATGCTTGATAAAGCTCGTAAAAATATTAGTGAGGGCTCATTGAATTCGGAATGACGTCTAGAAAAAGTGTAAAAGTTTCACACCCGCACATAAACAGTTGCAAAAGTTATAAACAAATGATGATTGAAGATATAACGAGTTTCGTCTTTTGCAAATAACTCGAAAACTATTAATATTTAAGAAAATTGAGAGAACGATTCTTAAAGAGGAATGAATTTCCAATAAAAAAGCCGAACTCCCGAAACTCTGTCTCCCAGCGCTCTGCGCGGTGAACACTAAGCCGTTACGATGCTCTGAAATCGGCCGTAATAAGTAAAAATATTTTTTTATGTTATTAAATATTAATTTAAAGTTTTTTAAAAATTATGGTATTATTTAGACACTTAACGGAACAATATCCCGTTGAAAAAAAATTGTTTCACCGATTTTTCATAAAATGAGCCTATTGTTAATTAACAAATTTTTTTACGTTTATATTTCAAGTCGGATAATTGTTAAACAAAAGCCACTAAAATTATTTCGCTTCATGGAGACCTTATAAAATTTTTTTTGCCATTTTATTATAAAATATTGTGATTAAAAATTAAAAAAATTTCTTAAATTTTTTTTTTAATTGTTTATAATAATGTTTTTCTTTTTTTTATTTAAACAAATTATTAAGAAAAAAAATGTATTCTTAAATTTATTATTTGCAATTCTCTACAAGACGAAAAACAGAAATTTTGTTGTTAATGTATTTGTTTACTTAATAAACAATTTGTTATTAACAATCGCCGAATGTTTTTAGATAGAAAAAAAAAACAAAAACAACCGTATACATAAACATGTAAAAAGAAAAATAAATTTAACATGTTTATGTATATGGTTGTTTTTGTTATTTTTTTTTTCTATCTAAAAAGAATATAAACACATTCGGCGATTGTTAATAACAAATTGTTTATTAAATAAACAAATAAATTAACAACATTTTTTTTTCTTTTTTCCATCTTGTAGAGAATTGCAAATAATAAAGTTTAAGAATAAATTTTTTTCTTAATAATTTGTTTAAATAATGAAACAATGGAACAAAATATTATAAACAATTTTTGAGATCGAAGTAAAAAGGTCCACTTTTCACATTTTTGAGTTTTACTGGAAAACTATGCATTTTTCCTATAGACACGTCAATAGAAAAGTTGTAGAGAATTAAATTTCCAATCGAAATGGTACCTTCAGAAGTCAATTTTTTTTTTACCAAAATACGCCCAGAAAACAAAATAAAAAAAACGGAAAAATGCATTTTTTTTTTAATTTATGCCTAACTTTTTTTCGGGTACATTTAGGCATATATATTCTGCATAAAAAAAGCTGACGTTTTACCCGTTAATAATCATTTTAACGGTAAAACACCAGCTTTTCTTATGCAGCAATGTCTATGCCTAAATGTACCCGAAAAAAGTTACAGGCTAAAATTTAACAAAATAAAAAATTGCATTTCTTCGTTTTTTTTTGTTTTGTTTTCGGGGTGTATTTTTGTAAAAAAAAAAATGACTTCTGAAGGTGCCATTTCGATTGGAAATTTAATTCTCAACAACTTTTCTATTGACGTGTTTATAGGAAAAATGCATAGTTTTCGAACAAAACTCAAAACAACAATAGGCTCATTTTATGAAAAATCGGTGAAACAATTTTTTCCAGCGGGATATTGTTCCTTTAAGTGTCTAAATAATACCATAATTTTTTAAAATTTGTAAATTAATATTTAATAACATAAAAAATATTTTTACTTATTACGGCCGGTTCAGAGCATCGTAACGGCTTAGTGTTCACTGCGAAGAGCTCCATTTTCGACATTAAATTGAAATGATTAATAATAGACATAGAGTTTCTGGAGTTCGAACTTTTTTATTTGAAATTCATTCCTCTTTTAAAACCTTCCTTTAAATTTTCTTAAATGTTACTAGTTTCCGAGTTATTTGCAAAAAACGAAACTCGTTATTTTTTCAATCTTCATTTGTCTATAACTTTTGCAATTGTTTATATGCGGGTTTGAAACTTTTGCACATTTTTCTAGGTGTCATTCCGAATCCAATGAGCCCTCACTCATATTTTCACGAGCTTTATTAATCATTAACACGGCTTTGAACTTGTGAACTAGCCTATGTATCTCAATGCAGCGGTGGTGTATGTTTTGGTGAACAAATGCTCCTAAAAATTGTTAACAAATTTGTTTTTAATAATTCTTATTTTTAACTTTTCATAAGATTAATTTAATATAGAATGGATCATACATTTTGTTTTAAGAATGAATTATTTTCTTCTAATTGTTATTATCCATCCATCCAAAAAATGGTTCAATTATTTATTATTTAATTTATCCAATTTTATTTTTTAAACTGTTTATTTTTATTTAGATTAGGAATAGAATAATATCAATGATCTATTTTAATGGAAATGTATCGATCATTTTTTTTTTCATTCAAAATTGAAATTAATGATCCAAAAAAAAAATGTTGATTAATATATTTCTGTGTACACAATTTTTAAAACATGTATACAACTATAATAGTTTTTATAACAATTTCTTATGGTCTTAAAAAATAATAAATTAAAATAATTGAAATTTTGTAATTTAAAAAAATAAGTAATGTAAATATTTGTAATTGTCAATTTTTTTGAAATTAAGAAGAAAAATTATTTAAATTGTTAATGTGGAAAAAAAAATTATTCACTATTGCAAATATTCATTTTTGCAAATAATTTTTTACTTACGTTACGGATTAGTTTATTAATTTAATCGAAAATGCATAAAAAACCATTTTTTGCAACCTTGGTTAAAATACGCGAATTTCGACTAATTTAAAACGATGTTTCAAACAATTATTTCCAATACTCCAATAATTCGTCTGCAAAATTTTCTCGCAAAAAAAAAATTATATTGTGTACTTTATTTTTAATTTATATGAATAAAGTCAAACAAATGATTCTAAATTTAGTAGAAATCAGAAAGTATTGGCAGTAATAATAATTTCCTTCGTTACAATTCAAAGATTAATTTTAAAAATATTTAGATCATGAAAACAAAATTCCACGTGTCTAATACCTATAACCAAAATGTACATAGATAGATAGATAGATAGATAGATAATTTATTTCATGTGAGACAATTACAATTGTGTACACTCGTCAATAAAAAACATTGCAAAATTACATTCAAGGTAAAAAACATACAAAATTATAAGTATACAAACATTACAATATCATGATAAAATATATAATAATATAAGACAAGAAAGTAGAAAGTAATTAAGAAAATACTTCATGAACAGATAAAATATACATGTCAGTGCAATAAAATTGATAATTGAAAATTAGGAGACCTGATTATGAGATGTGCCGAAATAATCAATAAATTCTTGGACCTTATAAAAAACATTTTCTTTCAGAAAACCTTTAACTTTTATCAAAAACCTTTTTTTTTTCTAAATGCTTCCATTCATTTGGTAGCAGATTATATAATTTTACTGATAAATATCTGTAACTATTAATATTCCTTGATAAACGGAAATGTGGTGCAATTATAGGTTTATGCCTGGTATTATAACTATCTTGAAATTGATATTCATGGAGATGGTTTTGTGCATGGACAATGCATTCAAATATGTACTGATTAATAGAAGTAAGTATTCCTAGATGTTTAAATAAAGGTCTGCAGGTATCATTAAATTTGGAATTTGTAATGGTTCTTATGGCTCTTTTCTGTAATTTTAATATTTTGTAGGCATGTGGAGATCCCCCCCAAAGTATAATGCCATAGCACATTATGCTATGGAAAAGTGCATGATAAGCCATTACAATTACATTTTGATGAACCAGATAATTGAGATTTTTTAATAAATAGATACAACTAGACAATTTTTTGGACAAACAATCTATGTGAGCTTCCCAAGATAGCTTACTATCAAGAGTGAGACCCAGGTATTTCACAGGCCCATTATTGTTGATGGAGACAGAAGGATTTAAATTGAAAATGAGAGTTTGAGTCTTTTCCTCATTTAACTTTAATTTGATATTATTGAAATAAACCTTGGCTTGAGACTGCATTTCTTCTGATTTTTGTTTAAGCTGTTTTAAATCATTTCCTACAGCGATTAAGGTAGTGTCATCAGCATATTCAATATGTTTATCAGTCAGGTGTAACGATATATCATTTAAATAAATTATGAATAGGACTGGTCCCAAGATGGATCCCTGGGGAACTCCATGTTTGAGAGGCTTTAGAGAAGACGAAGTAGTGCCGTCACTTACACACTGATTTGTGATGTAACTTTGAATAAAAGACTGAGCAGGTCCTCTAATACCATAGTTCTCTAATTTTATTAATAGTATATCCGTAGAAACACAATCAAAAGCTTTAGATAAGTCTAAATAGGATGCCATGGTCATATTTCCGTTTTCAAAATGGTCAGTAATAAATGTGATAATATCTATTAATGCCTTAGTAGTAGATTTTCCTTCTGTGTATCCATATTGACTACAATTAAGTAAATGTTTTGTATCCAAATACTTCATTAATCTAACCTTAAATGCTAACTCTAACAATTTGGACAGGATAGGTACAATTGAGATTGGTCTGTAATTAGTTGTAAGATTTTCATTTCCTTTTTTAAAAATTGGAGTGACTTTTGATATTTTAAGGCATTCCAGAAAATTACCTTTTTCAAAACATAGGTTTATAAAATGTGTGATCTGTAGTAAAAGTTCTTCTTTTACTAGTTTGATCATATCGCTATTTAACCCATAATAGTCTTTACACTTAGATGTGCTTAATTTATCGATTAGGTTACTGACTTCTAGTACCGTTACTGGTTCAAGGTAAAAGGAGAACATAACTTGACTTTTTCTTAAATTACTTAAATATTCTAAGTTGCTTTGTTTTAATCCATTTAAAATTTCATCTGATATATTAACAAAAAAATTATTTAGCTCTTCAACTGAAATTTTGTGAGTGTGACTGGGCTTATTTTGATTTATAATTGACCAAGCTACTTTTTGTTTGTTACAAGCATTTGCAATGAGGTTAGTATTATAATTTATAGTTTCAGATTTTAGCGCTAACTTGTATTCTTTTTTAAACTGATTATAAGTTTTTTTAAAATTATCGTTAAACTTACTGAAGTCATGTAACATTACCAGGTTATTTTTCATTATTTTAATTCGTTGACTGTACTTAATTTTTTTATTGTGTCTTTTTTAACCCTGTTTAAGTGGAAAGGAATTATCAAAAGCCTTTGTTATGTTGTGTATTAAGATTTCTGACATTAGATTAACATCATTAGTTGTAAAAAAATTAGACCAGTCTGAATTTGAAATTGCTAATTTATAATTTTCCTTAGTAAAATTATTGATTAGTCTGTAATTTTGATGTTCAATTTCAGTATAAAACATAGTGGAGTCAAAATAGTGAAAACACAAACTCTCACGATCAGATAAACAAGGATTATATACTTCTGTCTCATATAAATTGGAGTCTATGTTGGAGAAAATATTATCTATTCTTGATGCAGATTTTTTTGTAACCCTAGTGAAATCACTTATACCTTCATACATACCAAAAGAAATAAAGATATTTGTTAGAGCTTGAGAATTTCTTGATTCCTTAGTAAAATCCACATTAAAGTCTGCGCAAAACATAATTTTTTTATCTAATGATATTTTGTCCAAAAACATTGTCAGATTGTTATTGAAAATTTCAAAATCCCCTGCAGGAGATCGATAACAGCAGCATATAATTAACTTAGACTTAACTAATTCAATAGCACACATCTCAAAATGCTTGTCCATACACAGCCTATTTGCCCATTGATATGTCTTATATTCTAAGCCATCTTTGACATAGATAGCTACGCCTCCATGAATATGATTTGATCTTGTATAATGGCTGGCCAGAACATAGCTATTTAAGTGAACATGTTTAATTTGTTCTTCATTACACCATACTTCACTGAAACAAATAATATCATACTTGTTTTCTGAAAATAATTGGTTAAGCTCCAATAATTTATTATGTAGACACTGAATGTTAATATAGAATATTGACAACTTATGTTTATTTTTAGAAAAAGGCGAATTGCCCCTAGGTACATCATTATTTGTAAAGTTTCTTTCACTTGATATTACTTGGCTACGTCTAAAAAAGATTCTGGTCTTTCTTCATTTTCGTTGGAAACAATATTTCTTGTATTGTGTTTTACAAAATGCCGATTAAAATCAAATCTTCTGTAATTCACTCCGATTGGCCAAAAGGACGTTTTGTAAAAATCATCCTTATATTTAAAATCTGCGGCAACCATATAGGATTTCAACTTTCTTTGTTCCTTTAAATCTTTGACAATAAAATCCTCATCTTCATCCCCTGTCTTTTTCTTCAAAAAGTTTGTAATGTCTTCTTCTGTGGTTTCCTGTGCTACTTTGTATATATACATCCACACCTTTGGTCTTATTCCCTTAAATTTATTTTCTTTGTCTTCTGATTGGCCTATGTTTCTTTTATATCTATTTCTTCTTTGAACAAATTGCCAGTTATTTTCATTATTTTGTTGTGTAGTAATTGTTTCTTTATTATTATTACATTCATTTGCTAGATTTATTATATCATTCATTATGTTTAACTGTTTATCTTCCAGGGCCTTGTGCTGTTCAGACATAGTTTCCTTAATTAGTGACGAAGACTGTTTGGTGGTTTGTAAATTTAGTTGTTTTGACATCCCAGTATTTAGTTGTTTGGGAGTCCCTGTATTTGTATTTGTTTGTTTAGCAGGTCTAGCACTCTTGTTTCTTATCTGTGTCTGTGGTTTTTCTACTGATAAGGTTTGTTTATCATCTGCATTACATTTAGATAACATGTTAACCTTTATATCTAAATGGTTAATTTTTTCAGTTATAAATTGAAAGTTATTATTAAATGTAGTTTTCAGGTTTTCACAAACAGTATTTATTATCTCTTCTTGTAAGTTTAATGTTTGTTTTTGATTATCTGTTTCTTTATTTATGGTTGCCTTTAATTCAAAATTTTCAACTTCTAGAAGTTCAATTTTTTCTTTGAGTAATAAAATGTTTTCTCTTAAGTCCTTGTTCATTTCCTTTAACAATTTGTTTTCCAGAGTAATTGAATTTACCATTGTGGTGTCATTTAATGGAATTTGTATTTCCTCTATTTCTTTTTGTTTTTCTTCTTCAGCATATAATTGCTTATCACAACACTTTTTGGTTTTTTTGATAGAACAGCTCTTATGAAACACAGTTTCACAATTAACACATTTTACTTTTTTATAAACTACAAGTTTTTTACAAAAATTGCAGAGAGCACTTGAATTGTCACTTTCTTCGTCAACCATCTTGAAAGTGTGTATAGTATAAGTATGTAGATTTCGCAAAACAATCTTATTATACTTGACCACAATTAAAAATTTTGTTAACAATTTGTAGGAGCATTTATTCACCAAAACATTCACAACCGCTGCATTAAGCGATCCAACGACCTGTCAAAGTTTCTTTTCAATATGGCGCGGAGGGCAAACACGGGTTTATTTTTATTAAATTCCGGAAATATAGCCAAGACAACAGAAAAACGCAAACGTTTAACGAATGAAAACGAATGTTTGCCCTCCGCGCCATGTTGGAAGTCACGTGGTTTGGATTGCCTAATTGAGATATCGGGCGTCTGCATCATGTAACCAACATAACCTTAAGTTTTAAGTTTTTCAAGTTTATTCTCATTTTTAATGTTTGTTTACGCATTTTTAGCTTGGAGCCGGTATTGGCTCTAAGCAAATATTTAAAAATTCGCGTAAATAATTTTTCAATATTGTTGATTAATAGAAATAGACTGCTAATTACAGGTTAGATTTCCAACCTACAAAAAGAGTCCTATTTTATTGGGATAAAGTATTTAGAACTTCATAAACATTACACTGAACTAGATTTTAGTTGAAAATACGGGAACCAGGCAGAAATTTTAATAATAGTTGCGTAATACTCTTAAATTTTAAGAAACACATATTTTTGAGGTTAGTTGTGACATCACGCGCGGTTGCCCTTACTGCCGTCATAAGGTGAAAAGCCGCATCTAGATATTTGTCATAAATGAGATTCTAATGATATATGAGCACTCAAGAGTTCTGCAGTTAAAAATATTATTAAAAAATTATAAAGTACAAAAACATAAGTGGATAAAAAGCAGCTACATGATTTTCTTAATTAATATTTACTAGTTGGGAAAAAAACAAACGCCTTTGTTACTTTCCTCGCCAACCGACAATTTACAGATGGGCTATTCTCCTTATGACTTATGACGCCAGTAGATGTGACGTATACGCGTCTTGTAGGCAACGCAGCAGCTACGAAACCATTTTATCTTTGTCGTACGCATTCTTTATTTCTTTTCAGTTATCGTGACGTCACACGAGCAGTGTCTTACGTTTGAAAAAAAATTAAACAGGTAAATAAATTCATACCTGCTCGAAAACCTCTCTGAAACGAATGTTTATATTTCTCTGAGTAAATAGAAAAAGAAAAATTTTAAATTCATTAACTTTTCAGCACGCTATGATTTTTTAAAGTTGTACATATCATCCCTTAATTTCTAACCAGCCTAACTCCGTTAATTTTAGTAATACCAAAAAAAGTCTAGAGATCATTTTTATATAAAATTTCATGCTTTACAATTTTTGTTTGAAACTTTTTTTATTAGCTTTTACACATTTTGAGTAATTTTGAAAAAACACTTTATTTTATTTTTTTTCACCCCTTCCCGGGGTTTCAGAAAAAAATTTCTTTCATTAATCGTGTTCTAACACATCAAAGTAACTTATATCAAAAATCCAAGTATTTACCTCAAAATTTTGATTTGTCGACTTATTTAATTGGACTAATAGTACAATCAGTCATTTGACCCGTGAATATTTTCTACAAGAAATTTTTCCTTGTATAATATAGGAGGGGTTGCCACAATAACTAATTAATGTTTTCCACACTTTCCTTTGAATTCCAATCCTTTCACCCTGTCCATCAAATTCAATATATCTGTTACTTTGCAGTTTGGTAGACGTCTTGAGTAATTTTCAAATAGGTATTTATGCAATAAGTGTGTAAAGTGAACCATAGGCGAGTGGGACAAAATTCCTATTTATGAAAAGTAGCTATGAGTGAAAAAAGCCAAGTTACACACGAATTGTATTATTTATAATAATTTCATATCTTGAAAGTAATCTTAAAAAAGAATTTATTTTTTTTTTGTTCAAATAGGCTCAATATACAGGCCCAAGTAGCTCAAGAAGTTGTAATAAAGCTGCGCTAACAGCGGCAACAAGAACTGGCAGTTATTTAGCTATAGCAGCTACCGCGGAAACCTTACAATAATTGTACTAATTGTAATAACTAATTGGACTAATTATTAGTCCAGTGTTTGAAGGTTTTTCGCTCAGAATTCTTTCGGATAAAACTGATTGACCTGAAATTTGGACAGTAATTAGGGAATGGATCAAGGGCCAAAATTTATATAGTGCCGACGTGTGCTTTTACCTTGGGGGTGGATGCCACCCTTCTCGGGGGGTGGAAATTATTACATTCAAAATAACTACAGAAATCGATAGAGGAACACTTTCTAAACAAAAAATGTCCTATGAAGTTTTTTCCATAAGTCAATACTTTTTGAGTTATTCGTGATTGAAAATGTTGATTTTTCATTTAAAAAATGCATGTTTTAGATCGATTTTTCACGAATAACTCGAAAACCTTACGTTTTATCAAAAAAATTATTATAAGCAAAAATGAAGCTTATAAAATAACAAATCGATTGACTTTTAATTTTTATTTCTGCAGATGCAATACAAACCGAGTTATGGCTCGCTGTTATTTCTCTAGAATAAAATTTAATTGAGATATCACCGTTATAAGTTTGCATTTGAGTGCGAGGACCACCTTCCCCGAGCCCTTTAAACTCAAAAATCTCAAAAACGAAGGGTTCAAGGAAGTTCAACTTAAAATTTCCTACAAAATGGTTTTTGAAGCGATTGGATAGCTTAAAAATTAAGAAGTTATGAATGAATGAGCACATTAAGAGGGTTTATTAACAAACTCAGATGTGGCTTGAGAACAAAAATATTCGTCCAACTGATTGGGAATGGATTAATAATGAAGGTTCTTTACTACCTTTCAAAATGCTGAATATACCTGCACCGGAAGAACTCCTCAAAATGATATTTTGTAATTGCAAAAAAGGATGTGGCGCAGCTTGTAGCTGCCGAGAAGTTGGACTTTTTTGTAACGCCACATGTGGAACATACTCCGGTGATAACTGTCAAAACTGTCCTCCAATTACAGACCAAGAGGAGGAGGTCGATAGTGATGATAGTTCTTCTGATGGTCCATAGATTTTCAATAATAAAACATGCTATTGTAATGTACATAAAATTTTTATTTTTCCCCTTTAAACTCATTTAATAATTTCAATTTTTAATTTTAAGTAAACATGGTAGTCAATTTTATCACGAGGGCGGTTTGTAAGGGATGAAACATTGCAATAAATCATAAATTGTATTATAAAGAGTGACGGGATTTTAAATCATTATAAATGCACCATTAAAACATTTCAAACTGTTGAAAACTTACTTTTTTTTAAATTTCGTCATAAGGTTTTAAAGGGTTGAAACGTTGCAACACATCATAAATTATATTCCAGAACATGAAATAATGTTTATTCTACATATTTAAACATGATTTCAATCTATGTAACGCTTAAATCTATGGTTTTTAATTTTTCTGTCAAAAGAGGTAGTTTTCACCCCCAAAAAACAAAAACATATAGCTTTTGAAGGTGAGGGTAAGAAAGCTTAATTACAAATTTTCATCGATGTTATCCGAAGGAATGCTGAGGTAATATCCTATTTTTACCGTCAAACACTGGACTAAATAAGGTTGCGACAGTGCTGTAGCAGTCAAAGTGGTACAACATTTTCTTGCTTTGAATATGTTGCTAAAGTTGTTGTCATTTGGCTGGTGGAAGAACCAGATTACAGCCATTCAGCTGTATATTTTTGGAACTACATATGATAAACTTGGCTGAACAGTTACCTTTAATAGACATTATTGGATATTAATGCATAATTGGATAGTGAATGCATATACCTTATAGTACATATACTTATAAAAATTTCAAGACGATTCTGATGACGAATCGTGAATAAAATTGCGTGCGGTTTTCACATTTTTGTTAAATGTGATACTTCTGTATGTTTGAAGTGCTTCAGATATTTTCTACAAAACTATTAATCTCCTCAGAATTATAATTTTTTATGTATTTCACCAGAAAATTATTTCAAACCACTAAATTCTTAATGTTGTGTCCACTAGAGAATATTACAGCATTTTTATTATAAAAATGGTAATAAATGTAAAAAAAATATTGTTCAAAATGGCTGCCCTTCTCAGTTCTCGTCGTGTACAGAAAATATGGCCTCTAGTTTACATAATAGTTGACAGTAAATTGGCTGTTAAATGCAGCTGCAAATACCAACCAGCCACAAATGTGGAAAATATAGTTTAGCCGTCATTTTTTTAGCTTTAAAGTATATAGTATAATCAAGAGTCACTACTAGTTGTTCTGGCTGCTATAGAGCTGTTGCAAAAGCTCTACAAGGCATATTGCAGCTGACTATAAATCTAAATAGCAATTGCAATGATTTGATTGTTTATTTATGTTACGGCAATGTTATAGCAGTAAAAATATTTGGAATAAAACGCTTTGAGATTCCAAATCTAAATTACAGCTAAACGCCGGTTATCCCTACGTTTCCGCAGAAAAAATTTAGCCGTGAAAACTTCATGGTTCACACTGTGCTACTAGAGCGGGTGTCCCACTTAAAATTCCCGGCACCATGTTCTCGATAACCAAAGGCGATATTTGAATTCTGTAGAAGTTATCCACTAGAATATGTAAATGACTTTTTTTGAGTAAAAATGGTTATTTTACACATTGAGGTTATAGATGGCGTTGCGATGCAAAGAAATTGCTCGATACTAGGAATGATGAAATGAGGTGCATGAGATGGAGAATTATATTTTAAGCAACTTTTTTAATATGAACAATTTTCGAAAAATCACAGGTTTTGGGAGATACTCGAACTTCAATGTAATTTTTCAAGTAAAAAAATCGCATTTTTTTTCATGTCTACAATTTACAGTGTAAAATTTAGTCGAACATACAACATAAACATGACGCAAAAGTTAGACAATACACAATAAACAGAAATGTCAAAATCTTTAATTTCCAAATAACAGTTGCAGCCCCACCTTTGTGTTTTGAAATAAACGTTTAATCACCATCTAAATCAGCCAGATTCACTACGACAAACGTTCCAAAGGACTTATCATCTAAAATGTATTTTACAAAAGTTATGACTATTTTTATATTTAAAAAAATTAGATTGAAGGTCATATATCTCGAGAACCAGTGATTTGTCGAAAATTTTTCGTATCATAAAAGTTGCTCAGAATGTAATACTCCATCATTGGCACCTCATTTCAACGTTCCTAGGATCAAATAATTTCTTTGCGTCGCAACGCTATCTATACATCAATTTGTAAAACCACCGTTTTTATTCAAAACTGATATCATGTATACATTCTAGTGAACACCTTTTACAGAATTCAAATATCTCTTTTATTTATTGAGAAAATGGCACCGGGAGTTTTATGTGGGACACCCTGTATATTAAGTTATAAATGGAGATAAATAGGTGAAGTAAGTAAGTAAGAGTCCATAAAATTAAAATTCAGTGTATGTATGAGAAGTCGAGGTCTCAAATATAGTGGGGGCGAGTGATTAAAAAAAAAAAAATTGAAACCTTGACTTCTCATACATACACTAAATCACAATTTTATAGAATCTTGCTTGCTTGTTTTATCAATATCAGAAACCATTCCAGAGTAATCGAGCTCACAGAAAAGGTACACACACATTTTTTTTGCTCAAACTTAAAATCTCGACGTTTTATATATATCGTTAAGTAATCATTTAGCTAGTGCACTAAATGAGATGATACTCAGAGCAAGTTATAATTTTATTATTATCTCTATTCTCTGTTTTTTATTTATATGTTCAGAGAACGAATCATATCTCTAGATAATAATCTCCTATATTTTCGAGAAGGTAAATGTGTTGAGGTAGTCCCATCTCGGTTTATAATTTTGGTTCACCACGCTTAAAATTTTGTCACTTCTAAAAGTATTGCAAGTGACACAGGTACACAAAACATTAACTGAATATTATTATACATACATGCAAACTGGTAATTCAACTGACAATGAAAACGAATTGTGAATAATCAGTTTATGCCATACTAGTATCTGATTCTTACCTGGATTGCATTTTAAAGAAAAATACCAAATTATCAATTATTATAAATACTGCCGAAGTTACTACTATACATTCTCGCCAAGAAATAACTGTTATTCTGTATTTTCAAATAAGAAGAATATCTACAAGCAAATAATGCATTTTCAACTACATACAATTGGCAACGTCGTCGGAGGCGAACACAACTCTTAGGCATGTCGTAATTATACAAATGGAGTCGAAATTGTATTTTAGACATTGGGATGCGAAAGATTGTGATTGACTGGATAAAATTCGTATAAAATGTCTATGAGAAATCCTTTAACCCTCTGGGTTGCTCATCATAAATATGTCATAAGAATACAATATAAATGGTTAAAATTTATCTAGCCGTTTTCGTTATGGTGGAGTCCTGGGCACCTTATACGTTCGTGGAGGCGAAGATGATAGCTAGGCACGTATATATATATATATATATATATATATATATATATATATATATATATATATATATATATATATACACATCCTTCTATCATTATTGCTTCCTTTCATGTTGCTACATTAATGCGTCTACCAGAATGATCAATATATACCAAATATTCATTGAAGTATATTAATTTTGACGTTTTTTCCAACCCATAGCTAACTTCAAAATTTTTCTGTCTTAATATTTATAATATCGTTCCTCTTTCACCTACAGACCTTATTGCTTCCTTTCATGCACTGCACTCTTGCGTCCGATTTGTACATTTTTTTTTATCGAGGGTACTTTATTGCATCCTGTATATACATTATTGCGTCCGACAGTGTTGTCAGATTGAAAGTATTGGCACGTTTCAGACGTGGTGGGAAATATTCTGCTTTATTGAATGTCAATTTCAATTTACAAGTTAATAAAAGTAATTCACATATGCTAACTCTCAAACGGGCCTGTAGTCTATGTAAAACGCGGGGTTTGATTCTCGGAATGCCCCCCTCATCGGGACAACTTGCATCCTATGTTTTTTGGGTCGCTGATCACGAAAATTGGGGCTCCGCGGCTCTAAAAATAGTGCGTCACCCCTAAAAATGCCAAAAACCACCCCGCTTGGGTTTTTTTCGCGATAATGTGAATAATGCTGTAAAATAATGTTATAAATGTGCTAATTGTAATAATATTTTGCCTGTTCAGTATGTTCATCTAAAATAAGGACAAATTTTATGCTGAGGGTTAACCAAAGGGGGTAAAACTAAATTGACGTAAAATGGAAAAATGATGGAATTTTTTCTTCACTTTTTAATTTGAGTTTAGATGAATGGGAAGTGTACAATGAAGAAAATTTTTTCCAACCCTTCAGGTGTGAAAACTACCCTTATATCGCCTTTAAATTGAACTAACGCTTAGAAAATAAATTGAGATTTATACTTTTAGTTTGCTTTAATTTCTGATAAACTTCCGTAAAAAAACTACTAAAAAATATATATTAATGTTTATATTTTAATTTTGCACCATATTTGTATTCTTTTATTAAAAATATTGCAAACAATATGAAGTGTTCAGTTATCAAGAATATTTCTACCTTCTCTTTCAATTCCCTGCAAGCTTGGGGGTAGCTTTTAGTATTTTTTACAAGCTTTTATTTAACTTGCAATGTTTGTTTGTTTGTATGTATGTTTGTTTAGGTGAAATCTTGCAACTGAATTTTAAAATAGTTATCCCCAACCGATTGAGCTGAAATTTTGCACACACATTTAGTTTGGATGACAATGCATGGTTAGCTAAGTGACGTCATTCTAAATCCAACATGGCGGACTCCAAAAGATGGCGGACCAGTACTTTTTTATGCACCCCCATGATATGGATATCAAATGAAAGGGTTTGCTGAGAAGAATACGAAAATAAAACGACGTTATTCCAAATCCAATATGGCGGACTCCCAAAGATGGCGAATCAGTTACTTTTTAATCTACCCCCCGTGATGTGGGTATCAACTGAAAGGGTTTGCTGAGAGGAATACGAAGACGTCATTCCAAATCCAATATGGCGGACTCCCAAAGATGGCGGACCAGTAATTTTTTATGCACCCCCATGATATGGGTATCAAATGAAAGGATTTTCTGAGAAGAATACGAAGACGTAATTCCAAATTCAATATGGTGGACTCCCAAAGAATGCAAACCAGTCATTTTTTATGCACCCCCATGATAGGGTATCAAATGAAAGGGTTTGTTGAGAATACGAAAATAAAATGACGTCATTCCAAATGCAATATGGCGGACTCCCAAAGATGGCGAACCAGTTGTTCTTTATGCACCACCACGATATGGGTATCAAATGAAAGGGTTTGCTAAGAAGAATACGAAGACGTCATTCCAAACCCAATATGGCGGACTCCCAAAGATATAAAAAATAATTGGTCCGCCATCTTTGGGAGTTCGCCATATTGGATTTGGATGACGTAATTTTATTTTCGTATTCTTCTCAGCAAACCTTTTCATTTGATGCCCATATCATGGGGGTGCATAAAAAATAACTGATCCGCCATCTTTGGGAGTCCGCCATATTGGATTTGGAATGACGTCTTCGTATTCTTCTCAGCAAGCCCTTTCATTTGATACCCATATCATGGGGGTGCATAAAAAATAACTGGCCCGCCATCTTTGGGTGTCCGCCATATTGGATTTAGAATGACGTCACTTAGCTAACCATGCATTGTCATCCAAACTAAACGTGTATGCAAAATTTCAACTCAGTCGGTTGGGATAACTGTTTTAAAATTCAGTTGCAAGATTCGACCTAAACAAACATTGCGAGTTTAATAAAATTGGCGCTGTTCTTTGCAGGAAAAAGTTTATGAAAATAATAATATTTATTTCTTTCTTATTTTCTTCCCATTGGGGCTCAAACTGCAAGACCAGTTCTGTTCTTAGGTCAAATTTTCAAGAGCCGATCCTGTCTTTGTTCAATGCGTATGCTTACGAACGTCCTGCGCAGATTTAATTAGGGGTCAACTTATTAACACAGCATTGCTCCTCTATTTACTATATATATACATCCACATATCATTATTGCGTCCATCAATTGCCCTTTTCCATTTATTTCTATGCTGCTGCTACCTCAGAATGTGTTACAAGGTTGCCAAATTTAAGGACGCAATAAGGACGCAACATGAAAAGTTGAGTTTAGATATACGCCTTGATGTATATTACTCTAGCGAATTTTGCTTGAACTAAAATGTATATTTCACTTTAATTTACGAATAATACTGCGTCCAGTAAACTGATATATTTTCGCGCCATTCTTGGTTATTTGTAAAGATATTCAAATAAAAATCACATGTATCGATTGGTAATGTCGCGTTCTACCGACTGAAGTCACCCGTAGCTAAAGAAAGGCGGTTGATTCAAAATTAACTGTGAATTACATTACTGCGTCCGATATTCGGACGCAATAATAAATGGAAATGGGCTACTAATGGACGCAATAATGATAAGATGGATATATATATATATATATATATATATATATATATACATATACATATTTACATCCCACTATCCATATAGCGTCATTACAAAAAACATTTATCGGGCGTCCGTAGTGAAATAAGTATATATATGAGTAGAGCGACAACGATATTTATTATATACGCCGAATTCTCCGAGTATACTACCTTTATTCGGCGTACGATTCACTTTAAAAAAGTATGTATGACCACCTCAGAGCGCCCACAAATATGTATAAAATGCGTACATTTACTACCTTAAAGCGTCCTCTCGTGTATATCTCACATATAGAACAACCTTATATCGTCCGACAGTGTTGTCATATTTGCGTTAGTAATCAGAGGGGAAAGGGTATCAATATTTTTTATGGGCCTGCGTCATGTTTACTCTCGGCAGGTATTGGAGTGACGGCCCATAAAGCTTAAGTCATTTATCTTCTCTTTCAACCAAGTGCGTTATTAATGCTTTAGAAGCAATACAGGGTGTTGTATTAGGAATAGACCAGGAAGTATAATCATTAATAATTCTCTAATTTAATCATGTTCCAAAGATTAATTAATGTTGTCAGATATATTTTTATTAGTTATTGTATTAACATAAAAATACCTGAATATATATATATATATATATATATATATATATATATATATATATATATATATATATATATATATATATATATATATATATATATATATATATATATATATATATATATTGTAACGGGTAAATAGTACTTTTCGGGGCGAACCCTGTATGCGTGGTTCTTTTTGGTATGCCTTACTTCGTCCTGTACTTAAGTGGTAGGAACATTTCTTCATTGAGCGCATACGAGCGACACAACGCATTTATAATTATATCTTTATGGTATAAAGTTTGATTCGGTTAATTTAAGGAAGTAGCATGTTACCTTATTATTACTATACCTTGGAAGAATGTTCGACTCCCTCATGGTACTAGGAACCTTCAGAGTTTGTTTGGTAATTAGCATGGCTCATACTGCTTAAATTAATTTGTTGATAAATTGTCGGCGTATGCGGGCATCTAAAACGGGGCAAAGCGGTAGTGAAACCTTTTCCCAGTATTGTAAAATGTAGGCAGTTAGGTGCCGCGTAACGTTGTGTGCGTTTTCAATCACTTTATGCCTGGGATATATTTACATGAAAGTCATAAGTTTCTCAGTTAACACTTGTTTACGCCAATTTTCGGACAGAAACAGCCATGTTAGTTGTTTATGTTTAGTTTAGAATCAGGTTATCGTCTGAGCGCACTGTCGCAACAGGTTGATCGCGTCATTGCGCGGTGTATGAATTTTAAATACCAATTGTTTTTCATTACAGGTTTCCAACGTACATGGATTCGGTTTCGGAAAAAAAAAAAAGGGTTGGAAGGTAGTAACGGCCATTTAAGAAGCTGTTGGGGCACCGAGCACATGGCTAGATAACCCCTTAGAGAATTTTGATAAATTATATTTAAAAGAAGGGCCATTCTGCAAGAAGGTACGTCTAAAATTGTTTCGCCGTGTAGGCTGTTTGTTAATTGTTCCTCGTTTGCAGTAACGATAACAATATTTCTTGTTTTGTAGATTTGCCGGCCTAACTTGAATTTGGTTAATTTGCACATGGCTAACTTGCATTTTGCAACTTACACCTTGGAATTTTCGCATTTCGTAACTCGTACCCTGTAGACTTGCTGTTTGGTATTTAATGATTTTATGATCCTGGATCTATGTTGCTATGCTATGCAATAAGGAATTGCCCTGGATGTCCATGGTACTGTGAGGTGTCAACAAATTAAAAATAAGGTCAGACTGTTTTTTCTATTTACTCAGAAACGGCGACGTGAAATTCCAGCCTCTGATTATACAATAAACGTCGTGTGGGATGACGGCGTTGAATTATAAATTTACAAATTTTTTCAAATAATTTGTTTGCTAAATTACCAAGCCAATTTTACATCTAATTTAAGTCAGATAATTCCGTTAATATTACGTTTTTTAATAAGTTCCACAGTTACTGTGAACCGCAAATAGTACTATTTGAGGGGGCCAAAAAGCGGACCATTTGTGAAATTAAATTAATTATTAAGCATTTTGATGCTCGTAGAGCACATTCTTACCCCATAAGGATACCTTATTGTGATACATTTTTAAACTTTATTAAATCTAATTTGAGGACCCAACCTTGACTTTGTTTTTTTGCAACACCCGCAAGCCCAAAAGGCTAGGATAGGCATTTTTTCTTCGTCTTAACAAAAACAAGATTAAGTGGCGCCTATTTAAATAATTGAAGACTTTAAAATTAAATTTTCCAAAGATCCTTACTCACACCCAATGCCTCCGACGAGAGAGCTGCCGTCTAGCAAAGCATAATCCCCGGTGGGGTTATAATATATATGTTAGGGTGGTACTTAAATTATATTACATTTTTTTCTTAATTTTCTTTGATCACGATTTGAAGGTGTAATTCAATGCAGGTCGGGGTATTTGCCCGCTGAGTAGTTGTTTCCTTCAAATCCGATTTCATAAACAGTGAGTATAGCCCACTAAGGCTAGAGGTCGCCGCTCTTGGTACTTGCAAAAAAGCAAGTCGCTATACGTCAGTGACATTTGTCTGATGTATAGTAGCATCTGACCATATGAGAGTTTACCTCTCACCGTCACTTCATTTGATTCAGTTTGTATAAGACTAGCAAGTTGACCACTATCATTTGTCTGTTCCATGACCTATGGCATACTGATGAGAACATAATAAGTTCGAAACCGGTCTATGTCTGGTTAGGAACAGACAAATGATAGTTGGTTACTGATCACGATTTGAAGGTGTAATTCAATGCAGGTTGGGGTATTTGCCCGCTGAGTAGTTGTTTCCTTCAAATCCGATTTCATAAACAGTGAGTATAGCCCACTAAGGCTAGAGGTCGCCGCTCTTGGTACTTGCAAAAAAGCAAGTCGCTATACGTCAGTGACATTTGTCCGACGTATAGTAGCATCTGACCATATGAGAGTTTACCTCTCACCGTCACTTCATTTGATTCAGTTTGTATAAGACTAGCAAGTTGACCACTATCATTTGTCTGTTCCATGACCTATGGCATACTGATGAGAACATAATAAGTTCGAAACCGGTCTATGTCTGGTTAGGAACAGACAAATGATAGTTGGTTACTGATCACGATTTGAAGGTGTAATTCAATGCAGGTCGGGGTATTTGCCCGCTGAGTAGTTGTTTCCTTCAAATCCGATTTCATAAACAGTGAGTATAGCCCACTAAGGCTAGAGGTCGCCGCTCTTGGTACTTGCAAAAAAGCAAGTCGCTATACGTCAGTGACATTTGTCCGATGTATAGTAGCATCTGACCATATGAGAGTTTACCTCTCACCGTCACTTCATTTGATTCAGTTTGTATAAGACTAGCAAGTTGACCACTATCATTTGTCTGTTCCATGACCTATGGCATACTGATGAGAACATAATAAGTTCGAAACCGGTCTATGTCTGGTTAGGAACAGACAAATGATAGTTGGTTACTGATCACGATTTGAAGGTGTAATTCAATGCAGGTTGGGGTATTTGCCCGCTGAGTAGTTGTTTCCTTCAAATCCGATTTCATAAACAGTGAGTATAGCCCACTAAGGCTAGAGGTCGCCGCTCTTGGTACTTGCAAAAAAGCAAGTCGCTATACGTCAGTGACATTTGTCCGACGTATAGTAGCATCTGACCATATGAGAGTTTACCTCTCACCGTCACTTCATTTGATTCAGTTTGTATAAGACTAGCAAGTTGACCACTATCATTTGTCTGTTCCATGACCTATGGCATACTGATGAGAACATAATAAGTTCGAAACCGGTCTATGTCTGGTTAGGAACAGACAAATGATAGTTGGTTACTGATCACGATTTGAAGGTGTAATTCAATGCAGGTCGGGGTATTTGCCCGCTGAGTAGTTGTTTCCTTCAAATCCGATTTCATAAACAGTGAGTATAGCCCACTAAGGCTAGAGGTCGCCGCTCTTGGTACTTGCAAAAAAAGCAAGTCGCTATACGTCAGTGACATTTGTCCGATGTATAGTAGCATCTGACCATATGAGAGTTTACCTCTCACCGTCACTTCATTTGATTCAGTTTGTATAAGACTAGCAAGTTGACCACTATCATTTGTCTGTTCCATGACCTATGGCATACTGATGAGAACATAATAAGTTCGAAACCGGTCTATGTCTGGTTAGGAACAGACAAATGATAGTTGGTTACTGATCACGATTTGAAGGTGTAATTCAATGCAGGTCGGGGTATTTGCCCGCTGAGTAGTTGTTTCCTTCAAATCCGATTTCATAAACAGTGAGTATAGCCCACTAAGGCTAGAGGTCGCCGCTCTTGGTACTTGCAAAAAAAGCAAGTCGCTATACGTCAGTGACATTTGTCCGACGTATAGTAGCATCTGACCATATGAGAGTTTACCTCTCACCGTCACTTCATTTGATTCAGTTTGTATAAGACTAGCAAGTTGACCACTATCATTTGTCTGTTCCATGACCTATGGCATACTGATGAGAACATAATAAGTTCGAAACCGGTCTATGTCTGGTTAGGAACAGACAAATGATAGTTGGTTACTGATCACGATTTGAAGGTGTAATTCAATGCAGGTCGGGGTATTTGCCCGCTGAGTAGTTGTTTCCTTCAAATCCGATTTCATAAACAGTGAGTATAGCCCACTAAGGCTAGAGGTCGCCGCTCTTGGTACTTGCAAAAAAGCAAGTCGCTCTACGTCAGTGACATTTGTCCGACGTATAGTAGCATCTGACCATATGAGAGTTTACCTCTCACCGTCACTTCATTTGATTCAGTTTGTATAAGACTAGCAAGTTGACCACTATCATTTGTCTGTTCCATGACCTATGGCATACTGATGAGAACATAATAGGTTCGAAACCGGTCTATGTCTGGTTAGGAACAGACAAATGATAGTTGGTTACTGATCACGATTTGAAGGTGTAATTCAATGCAGGTCGGGGTATTTGCCCGCTGAGTAGTTGTTTCCTTCAAATCCGATTTCATAAACAGTGAGTATAGCCCACTAAGGCTAGAGGTCGCCGCTCTTGGTACTTGCAAAAAAAGCAAGTCGCTATACGTCAGTGACATTTGTCCGACCTATAGTAGCATCTGACCATATGAGAGTTTACCTCTCATATGAGTTTACCCTCATTTACTTCATATATATATATATATATATATTTAAAACTGAACGTTCAGGCACCAAATTCACATATATATGGACGGAGTGGCACCTATATATACATTCTGGCACCAGATCGAGGTGCCAGAACGTTTTATCGCATATTTGAACATCTAAACATCATAACATCCTTCCCACAAAATATCAAGATGGAGCTACTTGGTCGATTTTTCTATAAAAACTGGATTTTGGTTCAACCGTATAATCTGCAGAGGGCGCGCCAACCACTGATTTCTAACCGTACTTAGTGGCACCATGCATTTGCGCTCGATTCCCGATATTTAAAATGACTTTCTGGCACCTCAGGGTTTCTATGGCTAGTGAATTTTAAATCATATTATAGATGGAACAAAATCCGATAAATTTTTCGGGTACCTAAGTAGTTTAAATTAAATCTAATTTGAAAGAAATTAAAAAACCTTCAATTACTTACGGAACTACATCTCGACGTCGTTCTAAGCATTTGATGTCCAGGACAGGAGATATAGTATAAAAAAAGTTACGTTTTCGTTACAACTTTGCAACTTTTTTTTAAACAATAAAACTCTCATTAAAATCGGACAAACGGTTTAGAAATAAATTAACTTCAAATCATGACAAATTTTGAATGATGCGATCATTTTGTCCGTGGGTATATTATATAAGACATTATACAGAATATTAAAAATTATAAAGAAATCACAGTACATTACATTTATGGTACATGCGACAATGCCCCCTAATCATCGTTTATTTAATGCCTTTGTCGACAAAGTAACCGTAGTTTACATTATTTCTTGCTTTGAAACCTACAAACCCCTTTATCGTATTATAACTCTGTGAACTGCCTATTGAGGTCAAATTCCTGGGCAGGTAAAAATTATGTGATGACTTCCCTTAATTTATATCTAATATTTGCTGATTTATTTACTTATTGTTTTTAATATAATTAAAAATCTTTAGCTGTACTTTCTGCATATTCTATACAGGGTGTCTGAAAATATCGGTAACAAACTTCTGGTACAGACTATGTCCGTAAAAATTTGAAAAAAAGTGCCGCAATGCCCGCAAATGTTTCATAATTGAGTTACAGCACTAATTAAAAATATTAAAAAAGGTCCTCTTTCATTTTAATCGAAAAACTAACCGTTTGTGAGAAAAATCGTGTAAATGAGAAAACACGATGTGCTTCAAGTTTTCACGTAACAATTAAGTCAAGTAGAGTAACAATAAGCTCATTATTAATTAATTTTCATTGCCATTATTTAATTGAAAAAAAAGAATGAAAATAGCAGAATACCAGTTTTTGGCTTCAATCTTCAAAGGACTGTAGGTCAATAAGGAAGCATTAGCTGACATATTTATATAAATTTTCTTTCATATTTTTGCATGTAGAATCGGCACCAGACCGGTATTATCGGACACCCTGTATAGCCGAACAATGAGACCACTGAATTCGACACATGCTATGTAACTCTCAAACACACAAAAACAGACAGTTAATTCTTATTAAACACACACACACACACACACACACACACACACATACACACACCACATTACATATTATGACTGAATAATAAATTAATATTAATGGCAGCGTTATCACTTTGTGTAGTTTACAGCGCAAAATGTGATCAAATTAACTTTTTTACTTTTCAAAATAACTGCATACTGTAACCGAGTATCTATAATGGAATGAGTAAATATTTTATTTGTAGTGTTTTTATATATACCTACCGTGTATAAAATTGTGTTTTTTTGCAGTTTTTAAACATCTCTAGTTATATAGAATAATAACTAAAATAAATAAAAACTAGAATATCCGTTATGAAATTGCGAAGAAAACTCGATGAGCCCGAACTTTTTTGTCAATATGTTAAGTTGAAAAAAATTTAAACAAGATAATTTTTTAACAATTGATAATAACTTACGTAATAAGGCATATATTTTTACTCTCTCCTACTCCATTATATTTCTAACCTAAATAAATCATCTTGTCAAAAATAACACCGGCACACACAAAAAAAGTCGAGTGCGAGAAGGCAGGCCCTATGTATTCCCATGACGTTTGACCTGCTGAATACGAATTCGATGTCCGTTTTGCCAGATTGGCTCTTGTATTTTTCCTAACCTCAAAAGAACCTTAAAAATGCCCGAAACACCTCAAACAAGTAAATAAAAGGCTCAAATGAGTTGATCACCATTTCCGTGCGTATTTTGGGGCACTGAGACCGAATCTGAGGTCAGAATTGGCCGATCAGTTAGAAATTTTAAGATAGTCTCAAAAAAACACCTAAAAATGCCCGAGAAATTCCAAACAAGTAAATAAAATGCCTACATGAACTGATCACTATATTTATACCTAATTTGGGGCACTGAAACCGAATCCAAGGTCAGAATTTATGCGCAACGATCGAATATCTTGTAAAATCCTTATTTAGGATGAAAACGTACCCAAAAATGACTGAATCATAGCCCAAAATTGACTTTGCTCTACATAATATCTGAACATATAATTTTCGACGTATTTTCACGCGCTGAACACAATACAATAGTCAGAATTAAAGCGCAACCTGCAAACTTCATAGAGAACTATCATTTCAGCATATACCCTCATCAATCCTAGTGAGCGGAGATAGGTAACTTTTAAATTTTCAAGTATCCTAAGGAAAATATTACTGAACAGTGAAATTTTTCAAAGTTTGCTCTGTTGAGAGAGGTATATCGTTTGGACTTAACATTTACTTACCTTGATGATTTTTTACTTTTTTTTTCTTAGAGCTGTTTAGAATTGTATAGTTTTCTTTATTCGGTTTGATTGTCATATGCCATTTGTTTCTTTTTCTATTGAGACTAGGACACCTCCACGGGCAACGATTTATTTCGGCTAAGTTCCTAGGTAAAAAAAATGCTGTCATGGCAAAAGTAGAGACAGAGTTTACGATGCAGGGGAGGGAAACCCCAGTATCGGCGGCAGGTCAGGTTGGGAAAGCGGGATTGCGGGCGTCATCATGCAATCGCAGCTCTAGTGAAGTAAGAAACTTGCCTTCCTATGAGTATAGGGCTACAAGAAATTTGCAGAACTGTGTAAATAATGTGAATTCCTTCTGTTTTGTTTGTAGTAAAATCCAGGGTCCGAAAAATCGAAAAAAGATCAGCGATAAAATAAAAAATATTTATCTAAAATCTATATATGATAGGTTTAAGTATATTCATCAAGTGTTCTTTTCCTTGTGTAAAATATTTTCCAAAGTCTTTTTCTCTTTTTCTGTATGAGCTAGAACGAACATCACTTGATACTAAATTGTCTTTTTCCATAATCGGCGCTAAATATTCTTCCCTACCATTAGATAGACCAAAATTTCTAATAACATTATTAAGTTTATCATTTCACCAAATATTGGGAGTTTTAGTTCTTATCGAACACTCATATTCACTGTCATCTTCTTGACTTTCGGAACAATCAGTTTCCATTAACCCTTTTTTAGCATTAATTCCGGAAACATTTGTATTGCTAAAAAATAACACTCTTCACGGATTCCAGGCTCCTTCGATATCATTGGATTTTTATATTTTACTTTTTAACGTTCTTTCCATTTGTCCAACATCTTATAACATATGATGCAAGGTATCATGGAAAACCTTTATCCATACTATAACATTTTAGATAAATATTTTTTATTTTATCGTTGTTTTTTTTTCGAACTCGAATTTACTAAAAACAAGGCAAGAATTTTACACAAAGAACTTTAAACCGAGAACTCTAGATGTAACATATTCTAAGACAGGAACTTTACACAAAGAATTCTGAACCAAGAACTCTAAACCTTAATAGTTCTTGCCTTAGGAACTTAACAGTCTTGTCTTAATTTATAATAGGTTTAAGTTTTTGGTTTAAAGTTCTTGTCTCAGGTTATGTTGGGTTAAGAATTCTTAGTTTGAAGTTCTTGGTTTAAAGCTTTTAGCTCTTGCCTTAGGTTATGTTAGTTTTAAAGTTCTTGGTTTAAGCTTTTAATTTATTTGTTTTGGATTTTTAGGCATTTTTTGAGGTTATGTTAAAATTCCCAACTGATCTGGTAATTCTCACCTCATATTCAGTTTCAGCGCCTCAAATTACGTATAGATATAGTGATCAGCTCATTTAAGCTTTTTATTTACTTGTTTTGGGCATTTTTAAGGTGTTTTTTGAGGTCAGCAAAAATGCAAGAGCCAATCGGGCAAAACGGACATCTGATTCGTGTTCAGCGGGTCAAAATGCATGGGAATACATAGGTCTTCTCGCATTCGACTTTTTTTGTGTGTGCCTGTGTAATGAAGAAAAGAATAACAAAGTAGTAAATTAAATCGTCAATTGTTCAAGTAGTCCATGTAAAATGCGGAATACATCATCGGGACTACTTTTATTCTATGTTTTTTGGGTCTCTGATCACGAAAATCGGGCTCCCGCGGCTCTAAAATGCCGAAAACCACCCCTTTTGGGAATAATACTGTAAAATAATGTTATGAATGTGCTAATTGTAATGACATTTTGCCAGTTCAGTATGTTCATCTAAAGTAAGGATAAATTTTATGCTGAGGGCTAACCAGAGGGGGTGAAAATACCCCTAAATTGACGTAAAATGAAAAAATGATTGAATCTTTTTTATTCACTTTTTGATTTAAATTTAGATAAATGGGGATTGTATAATGAAGAAAATTTTTTTCCAACACGAGGGGTGAAAACTGGAAAAATGATTGAATTTTTTTTATTCACTTTTCGACTTAAATTCAGGTGAATGGGGATTGTATAATGAAGAAAATTTTTTCCAACCCATCAGGGGTGAAAACTACCCCTGTATGCCTTTAAATTGAACTAACGCTTAGAAATTAAGTAGAGATGTAGTTTGCTTGTAATTTCTGATAAACTTCTGTCGAAAAAAATACCACAAAATTTTTTCACCCCTAAGCGTTAGTTCAATTTAAAGGCGTAGGTAGTTTTCACCCATGAACGGTTGGAAAAAACTTTTTTCATTATAAAATCCCCATTCATCTAAATTTTAATCAAAAAGTGAATAAAAAAAAAATTCAATCATTTTTCCATTTTACGTCAATTTAGGGGAAATTTCACCCCCTCTATAAAATTTGTCCTTAATTTAGATGAACATACTGAACTGGCAAAATATCATTACAATTGGCACATTCGTAACATTATTTTACAGTATTATTCCCAAAAGGGGTGGTTTTTGGCATTGTTAGAGGTGACGCACTATTTTTAGAGCCGCGGGACTCTGATTTTCGTGATCAGCGACTCAAAAAACAGAGTAAAAGTAGTCCCGATGAGGGGGGCATTCCGAGCGTCAAGCTCCGCGTTTTACATGGCCGGACTAAAGTGGATGGACGAGTCGTAGAAAAACAACATATATTTCTTTCAGAATGTATGTTTTTTCATCTAATTTTCAGTGGTATTGAAAAAACTATATTTTAAACAAATGCATATTTTCGCGCAAGTAAAATCTTTTATCTCTGTTCCCAATGGGCATAGAAAAAAAAAAGATTTTTTAAATTGTTTCTTTTTTGTATATTTTTGATGCATAATAATAACTTTAATTTTCGAATAGAGTTTTGATTTGTTTAAAAAAGATAATTTAAAGAAAAGCAAGAAATGACTTTAAATATTTCAAAAAACAATGTAGATTATTAAGCCTAATAAAAAGTACATGAAAAAACCTTCACTGTAACAAAAAAGATGTTGTACGACTTGATGCATTTACAATCGACTATTCAATTTTCGACAGCTATTTTTTTTAGGCGTTCGCCTTAATATTATGCCATGATGATTTAGCTTAACTAGAAGCGTTATTTCCTAAAATTTCGTTGAAATGTATGCATTATTACTTAAGTCGCCGTCAATTGTTTAAAGGCTATCGATTTTAATTGTCTTAATTTTTTCGACATATCGACGAGAAGGGTTTGGCACATCTAGTTTTCGTCGCAATTTCATAATAAACATTCTAGTTTGTTGTTTATTGTGATATGACCTATACAACCAGTGGTAGCTAAGAAAAAAGACGAAATACTCTACTTTAAACATTGTTTTGTTTACTCAAATATCGTCCGGAACTAAGATTGAATGCAAAACTTTTTGTTACACCAAATAAAATACATAGGTTTTTATGTAGATAAAAGGCGCTTAAATAAAATTAGGTTGTATGGCATCGTTATCGACCTTAATTTAACCTTTTATTACACTGTAATAATGAACTAAGTTTTTAAAGTTATTTGAATGTATTTTAATTTGTATGCATAATTTCACATTCGTCTAATAGTCTCTTTTTTGTATTGTTTTGAGGAAATGCTTGCCCTGTATGACTGATATGCTGTAATTTCTTACAAATGTTCGAAATTTGAAATAAAAATTTTCAGTCTAACTACAGTCATCATGTTTAATATGTATTAGCATTCGGTAGCACACGAATGCAATTTTCATTATTAATAACACCTCAATAGCATTTTGAAGTTAAATTGTTAGACCCTTCAATCTAGGTAAAAGTACTTTCGAACCTTATAGACACACTATATTATATAGTTTTGATACCCTATATATCTTCATATTTTTGTATAGTAATATTTTTCTAAAATTATAATAAACACAGTTTATGTAAAACCTGATCATTTGTACGCCTCTGGTTATCGCCCTGTATGGCGGATATGGCCCAATTTCAACAGGGAGTATTTTACCACACTATTTTACATACGCGCCAAAGAAATAATTATTTTAAGTCTAATAGAAGTTATCCTGTTTACAAGAAACTATCTACACACACACACACACACACACACACACACACACACACACACACACACACACACACACATACATTCGATAATTGAGTTCAACCTGTTATGAAACGGATTTCTGTACGATTTTTTTTCTATTATGATTATTATATATATATTTTTTTTTTGGTTAAAATATACCTATCTGATTAAATCAAATAAGTATAATAAGAAAATAATGTGAATAGGGATTTAATAGCAAAATTCATTTCATAAACGAGTTCATAAGATGAGAATTTTAGGGCCAATAAAGCCATAAATTCATTTTCTACGCCATGCTTTAAGCTGTTCAACTGTCAACAGAAAAGGTTAGCAAAGATAATATTTTACAATTACAACAGTATCCAAGTAGAGGGATGCTCTTAAAAATAAAGTTAACCATGAACATGTGTTGCTAGTAAAATCTACCAGAAATTCAAATATTTCTCTCTCGATCCTATACTAGTAATTGCATCTCAAAAATAAAAATACCAAATTGTTCCCAATAAAATTTGAAATAAATAAAACTTCCAAATAAACTATCTGATAATTTGTTAATTTACAAAAAATATATATTTTTTAAAATTGTCTTTTTGGAATAATATAAAGAATATAATGTAATAATAATACACAAATCATTATAGGAGTATTCCCTTTTATCGAGCTAAACTTGATGTCTAATTTTAATGCAAAATATTTATTTAAACAGCTGAAAATAAAAAAGACTTCGAAATTTCAGTTGATTAATGTTTAAATGCACCGACTCATAGAAGCGCATTTTTTAAATATCAGTCGTTTTAATGTATTTTGCAGCACAATTAAGAACATGTTTTTTTTTTAATTTAAACATTTTTTTTGGAATTTGTTTATAATTTTCACAGTTGTAATTATAAACAAATTTTAATAAGTCTGGTTTTTTATGAAATCAAAAACAGTCAAGAATTATGAATGTAGATGAATAAACCAACATCTGAAAAACAGAATGTGATTTACTTGAATTTGGGGCCGAGATACGTTAATTTTTGTGTTTTGGTGTCTTATATATAAAAAAATTGATATTTCTTCTTCTCTAAAGTTAGTCCTCAATGTTTTGGTCTCACTTTCTAAAATTGTAAACTAATTCCAAAAAAATCGTTTAAATGAAGAAAAAAAGTGTTTTTCTTTTTACCATCATCAAATATTTGTAAAATTATATATATAAAAAAATAATTGCCTCCTTACGAGTCTACGCACTTAAATAATAAATGATTGATATTTCAAAATCTTTTTAGATCATTAGTAGTTTAAATAAATATTTTGCGCTATTTGGAGAGAACACCACCATAATTTCCGTGGTACGATAGAACATTGGGAGAATGTGACAAGAGCCATTTTAAACGATTCAGAAGTTTCACTTCAACGCATATCGTGCTGTTAGTTTTAAAGGCCATTTAACCCCGAATTTAGGGATAAAATGTCAATTTGCTAAAAATTGAACAGTGAAACATATATTTTTGACGTGATATTTGGAATCAGCGGCCTAAAAAACATAAGGACAGATGTCTTTCACCTTTGGAAAATATTTGTTTTTTTTTTGTGTGGCTGTGTTATATATTTATTTATTTGCTTTTATCATAAATAGAAGATAATATTTAGGTATTATGCAAATCACAACTTACACATTTTTTTATTACTATAAAATTACCTACTTTGTGTATATTGGTGCCTCAATCTGGTCATGCTAATATACACTAGTTAGGTAAACACTTTAAAACACTCATTATTGAAGAACTAATCAAAACAACTACTTTTCTAGCTAATACTAACGAAATATTGAATTATACGATAGGATTCCTAGCATTCTAAAGCAAAAAATATATTGAAAATTTTTATAACATTTATTTAAATTAAGCCATTCACACTATTTTATTTTATATGATATTATCTACTTTTTGTATATTGGTACCTTAATCTGGTCACGCTAATATACTACTTAAGTAAACACTTTAAAACACTCATTATTAGAGAACCAATCAAAACAACTACTCTTCTAGCTAATACTTACAAATTGTTGAATTACATGATAGAATTCCTAGCATTTTAAAGCAAAAAAATGTTTATATTTATTGAAATTCAGTCATTCACAACAACTATTGAACCTTACATTCTATTTCAACTCTAGAAAAGTACAAGTTTTTTCGAACTCAGCACTCATCAGTAGGGTATAGAAACATTCATTCACTATTTATAAGCCTGTCCTTGATTTATTTTTACAATTAATTATATTTTTATTTAGTTTCTTTTATCATGATTAGAAAATATTATTTAGGTATTATGCAAATCACAACTTACACACTTTTTTATTTAATATGATATTACCTACTTTCTGAATATTGGTGCCTCAATCCGGTCACGCTAATATATATTAGTATTACATGAATTTAGTTAAGTACTAAGTATTAAGTATATCAATTTGTTACTTCTATATTTACATTTATTTAATAGTTAAATAATAAAATAGCTAATAACCCTCGAATGATCTTAATAACTGGATTGTGGCCAAAACTTCGCATCAAACCATATACCTAGTTAAAAAAAAATGGTAGGTCCTAATTCAAATTAACTATTAATATTAACATGAATAGGAATGTAAATGCAAAATTCATTTCATATACAAGTGGAGAGTAAATAGACAAATAAAAGGCAAAGTTTACAGTATATTGGTGCCTCAACTTTTGGAAGTAATACAAAAATTCGTCATGCGGAGGGTACATTTGAGCGGGAATACCGATTCCCGCTCCACTATTACCGTTAAGTGGAGTCAAATTAACCATCCATATAAGGTAAAGAAGTAATTGTCTTGCTGCAGCGATTTTATGATTTTAATTTTCTTTAGATGTGACAACAAGTGTAATGAGAAGTTGTAGGCAGCTGCTGGTGTTATATTAATTTTTTTGGTTTTTATTTTTTTATGTGGTTTCCTCAGATCTTAGTAAAATGAAATACTTATTAGTAGATAAAATATGGAATAATGAGAGTGAAATAAAATTAAAACAAGTTTAGTGTACCACCACATAAAAATAATATAGCGAATTAATATTAGTCATAATAATTTATTTCGTATGCAATCTTTATACTACAGTGAAGGGAAATCAAGATGAAATAATATTTGCTGTGATTTAAAGTGGTGACAAATAATATCCCCTAAAAAAATCGCTAATAGTTAGCCATGGAATCACAAGTGTCTTGGAATATGTCATAAAATAGCTCTGTGCTTTATTTTCTGAGGAAAGAAGATGTACAAGTGGAATTTTTAAAGCATTTGGAATTAGTTAATGATGTAAGGAATCATAATAAGCCAGAATTGTACTAATTTAATTCAAAATAAATATAAAGATATTTTTCATAATATAAACGCCATTGTCTAATCATTGCTGTCAAACCAGGGAAATTTCCACTTATTAATCACATAGGTAGGTGCTCATGGGTAAGTAAAATTTCCAAAAAAATTGATGGTTGTCATAGTAACAATGACAAAATAAACGTGTCCGATTGGCTAATAATGATTGGTATAAAGTTTTCAACAATAATACCTCTGCATTTTATTTATTAGTATGCCAATTTTAAATTTTTATAAAAAATTCTAAATCTTAAAAAAACCATTGAAAAGAAGTGTCTTAAAAATATATTTTCTAAATGAAGAATGCGCAAAAAAATTTGGAAAATGATATCACTGCATTTTCTTTAAATTAATATGTAAATTTTAAACATTAAAACACAAAATTAAACTATAAATAATTTTTGTATTTGTGAATCAACTGTTTGAAAATTACACGCTTGTCGAAACTGCAGTAACGTTTGGTTATAATAAATTAATGATAAAAAACAAAGAAAGGTGTTTTCATCTGTTTCATTATGATTAATTATCACAATGTAATGGCTTCCACTATTTAATTTGTTTAATAATTGTTAAAAATAAGTCATTTTAAAACATATTTTGAATGGGGGAAGTCTCCATATTTTTCTATTATTTGAATCTTTTGCAGAAAATTAAACTTAGGTTTTACTAAAAGGAAGCTTTGAGAAAGTAATAAAGTTGTAAACATGCACAATGCAATTTACAGGAAATTTTAATAACCTGTAAATCGGTAAATAAAAATGAACATAACCGGTTAACCGGTATTTAAATATGTACCGAAATATGTAAAAAAAATATGTAATGAAGGGCAGGTTAGAGGCAACTTTTTGATGTGCTATAAAATATTTTTACCGTAATGTGCTTGAATTAGAAATTTTATTTCTACCGTGTGGTCCACGGTACACAATGATTCTTTTACCCCATAATTCCCGCCAACTAATTAATTTAAAATGTGTCATATATTCCTTAAAATGTGCAGTGGTCCATTTACTTTAAAATTCAGTCAAAGTAAGTTCTAGTATCTTCTTTTGTGTCTTATTATTAACACGTGTTTGTTACCTCTTTGTCCCTTTTCAACATTACATTGAACCTTTCTGGAATCTTATTCATTTTAAACATTTATGTTGCAGGCACTTTTTCTAAGAAACTATTCAGCTTTCATTAATTTTATATAATTCTCTGTTATTTAAATAAAATTAAATGGAAAACACATATTACAAACAAATAATAGAAAAGAAAATGGGACTTTTATTTAAACAGTATATTAAAGTATAAGTGGATATTAAGGTCTTTAAAATACGCGCGATTTTTCGAGCACGACGGCGCAGCCGGAGTGCTCGAAATAGAGCAAGTGTTTTAAAGACCAGTTATCCACGAATACTTTACGCTATTTTTTTTTATTGGTACACTTTGAGATCATAAATACTGGTATTATTACCACAAAAAATGGAAATAAGAATTAAGAATGTAAAGTGGTTAAATTCGTGATGTGACATCAGGATACCTGTCAGTGTCATGAAAATGAGAAAACAAAAATTAATTTGCAATCTGTCACATAGGATTAATTATTGTCACTACAGTTGTCACTGATTGCATATTGCTTTAAAATGAGTTCTAACATTGATTACTTAAATAGAAAGGCAGGTTAATACCGCAAAAATCGGAAGACACTTATAAAAAAGAATACAAGTTCATCAAATGGATGGAAGAGCAAAAGGTAACAGATACAGATGAACGAGTTGTACTTGCTTACCTTTGATGTTGCCATGGTAACTTTAAAACACGCGCGTTTTTAAAACTTGGATTTAAACACTCTGGGGCGTACTTTAAATAAGCAAAATAGGGTACCGATAAAAAAAAAATGTTTAAAAAGACTTATTTTCAATAATTTTTGAAAATTTTAATTTTTATATAAGTTTAAAATTGACATATTGAATTGAAGAAGGTAGTTTTATGTTTCTTGTACACTCCATGGTAAACTTGTTAAAATTTTGCAGCTTATATATTTTTTCCATGGCATTCTTTCTACTGAGATGTTAAATTCTATTTTTACTCAGCCATTCTTAAATTTGAAAAAAGGAGTATAAAGAAAATTAAACTTCGGATTACGAAAGAAAGTTACCATTAAATATAAAAAAGTTGCAAACTTCGGCTAAATTGGAAGTAACCCAAAAAAAAAAAAATGTGTGCCGATGACCACACAGTAGAAGTAAGATCTCTACTTCAAGCAACCAAAAACATTTTATAGTACTTTACTTAGTATTGAAAAATGCCTAACGCGCCCATAGAAGTTTCACGATAAAAACTTATCTCCATCCTTTATCTAGAAAGATAAGTTTCTCGCTGTATTAATGAATGCAATTTTTCACTATCGACATGGCAATAAAATCCATATTTTCTACACTTATTAAAATTTGACCTTCATATTAACAGTTATCGTTAACAAATATGTAAATATGCTAATATACTAGTTGGTAAATACTTCAAACACTCATTATTGGAGAACCAATCAAAACAACTATCTTCTAGCTAATACTGAGGAAGTATTGAATTATTAGTATATTAGCGTGTCCAGATTAGGGCAACAATATACAGAAAGTAGGTATTTTCATAATAAATAAGAAAGTGTGTAAGTTGTGATTTGCATAATACCTAAATAATATTCTCTGATCATGATAAAAGCAAATAAATAAAAATAATTAATTGTAAATATGTAAAATATGTAAAAAGGTAAAAACTTGAGGCCTCATTTTTGAAAAATAATTAACGTAATCTAAACGTTGCCTATACTTTCGTAACTACTTTCGTTAACATAACCTGTTTGTTATGAATCGCTCCCTACTGAGTTGCCTAATCTTTGTTAATTACATTTTTTTCAGAGTTTTTCAACTGAGAGGTATTAACATTCCCGTGATATATACAATGAGTGTCAACATCACATACAATTATTTAGCTTACTTTTTCAGAATTTTACTTGACTCTTTCCTGTATTCCTACAATTACTCTACCTATATTGCCGCATTGCCATACGTATATTATAATGACAATGCATAGCCATTGTCATCCCTGAACTAGCTTCATCTGATAATGTAATAAAATTGTAGTATCTGTCTGTATTGTGTTCTTTCAGGCAGGAGGAGTCTGGCCTATCTACAAATTGTTGTTTACATTATTTCTCACTTTAAACTATACTTTATAATCAGGGCCCCAACAAGGGAGGGGGGGGGGGGGTGTGTATAGGTCCAGTAGGTACCGTGGTACCAGGGCCCGACCACTCAGAGGTCCGAATAGACTAGGAAACGCAATGCAATAATATTAAACTAATTAACATTTGGGTACAGGTAGTGTACTTATAAAAACAGAGGTGGGCCGAGGCCCATGATTTGATGTGAGTGCCTGTTAATAATATAAGTCTATGAACTGAAAATTGACAAAACTTTGATGCACCGACCATTTGAACCGTAACTAGTTTAAGATAATATATAAACATTTATTTATAACGGCACTTATCCCTTTTATAGACAAGAGAATGGGATAAACTCTGAAAACAACCTATTTAGCAGCGTTAACAAATTTAAAAGCTAAAGCTCCATATACTTTATAACTTTCACCCAAACTAAATCTAAGAGCATATTATATATGTATAATTTTCTGAAAAGGCATAAATAAAATCAAGTAGAGTATCGAAATCAACCGTAGTTTAACCTTTTATTGTAATTAAGGTGAGCGGTGCCGTGAACGTAATTTGACAATTTCCCCTACATTCCTAAACCGATTAAAATAATTTTTTGATAGGCTTTTATAGGCAACTTTATAGAATGGTACTAGCCTATTGAAAACTAAAGAAAGAAAAACATTTTTTTCTAGTGTGAAAAACAAAAAAAAAATATTTTTTTTGTTGACTTCAATATCCCAGTATCATTCTATCAAGTATTTTCTAAAAGCCTGTCAAAATATTTTTCAATCGGTTCATAGGAGAACTTGTTGAATTACGAAATCATTTTTTTAAGCCAGACCGCCACCCTTAAAGCAATTGTACAAATTCAACAAAATATATTAACGTTGAGATCCAACGTTACCGTATGTAACAGTTCATACAAAATAAGGTAATAAATTATATTTTTAAATCGTACTACCTATTACACTATTTCATAATATAATATTTAGAATCAAAAGATTGTAAATAAATTGACATTTTTATTATATGAAATTAATATTTTACTCGCTTATTGTTTTGTAATATACATTTTTGTGATTTTAAGAATTTTTGAGGGAAACGATTATTATATGACATGTCAACAAGATGGTTGACAGTGATGAATTAGGTGATGAGAACTCTACGAATTTATGTGAAAATGAGTGCAAATTTAAGTGTTGTCCAAACAAAAAGTGTTCAACTAAGGTGTGTATTAATTGCAGTGAAATATATCATCAAAGTTGTGCAATTCGCTTCAAATTTCCAATGTTAGAAAGGTCTAAAATAATATGCTGTCAGGCAAATAACCCTACTCAAGTGCTTTTAGAATCACAATTATTGAAAGCTGAAAGAGAGAAAAATATTTTATTACACCAGTTAGTAAGTGAAACTCATGATAAAAACAATTTGCTTAAGGATCACAATAAATTATTACTAGAAAAAATTGCCTCACTAGAAGAGAAATTATTTAATAATAGCCAAAAAATGCAGCTTGATGTTAATAAAAACTTAAATAAAAACAAATCTGAAATAAACAATTTGAAGCAAAAAGTAAACAAGCCTGATGATATGAAGTTAAAAAGTACAACAAAAAAGTCCATCAATAACTTATCAGCTATAGATAAACAGCAATCACCAATAATGAACAATATTCCAGTGTCACCTAAACAATCAACTACAGGGTTACCCAAACTTAACACCCTTCAATCTCTGGAACAGCATCAACTAAAAGTAATGAATGAGGTAATCAATATTAACTCTGATAAACCAGTAGCTGATGAAAACCTACCCAATAACAATGCTGAAAGTGAAACAGGAAAGTGGCAAATGGTTCATAGAAGAAAAAAATCTTTTAAGAGAAATGTTGGCCAATCAGAAATAAATAATGCAGAAGTTAAATTTACCGGAGTTAAACCCAAAGTCTGGTTGTATCTGTACAGAATAACTCCTGACGTCATGGAAGATGATATAAGGCAGTATTTAAAGATAAAAACTAATGACAAGAACGAAGAGTTCATCGTTAAAGATCTTAAGGAACCTGGAAGCAACAGATTTAAAACTTTTATGGTTGCAGGAGACTTCCAATACAAAGAAACTTTTTACGAGCCCTCCTTTTGGCCTAAAGGAGTTTTCTTCAGAAGATTCGATTTTAATAAGCATTTTGAAAAACATAATACAAGACATATTATTAACAACGAAAATGATGCTAGACCAAATTCTTTTTTAGAAGTAACATCATAGAACCTGATGTACAACAAGAAACAAGGAATACTGATAAACCTGCTTCACATAATCCTATAAACAATTACATAAGAATTTGTCATCTGAACGTCAGAAGTATCCGCAACAAGGTTCAAGAAATTGACTTTTTACTTCAGTCTTTGGAATTTCCAGAAATTGTATGCTTAACAGAAACTTCATGTAACTATTCTGAAATTAATCATATAAAATTGCATTTTTATAACTTAACCGATCACCACTGTAGAAGTCAATCAAATTTTGGTGGCGTCGCCATCTTTGTCAAAGATAATATAAAATATAAAATTAAGACCTGTGATGTGGAGAAAGTAGATTTTCTCTTTGAGTATGCTTTTATCGAAATTGTTTTAAATAATGTCTCAGCTCTAGTAGGATGTTTTTATAGGTCACCTTCAAATTTATCATTCGATTGTGATTATTTTATTTCTAATATTGATGATTTGATGTATAAGTTGCTTAAGCCAAACTCACCCGTTTTTATTTGTGGAGACTTTAATTTTAATTTTGATGACAATATTGTTTGTAGCAAAGCTGAAAAATTATCAGATGTTTTCTCATCATATAATCTTAAAAAATGTATTAATGAATATACACGAATTGATACAAAAAAGAATAGCAAAACTATTATTGATAATATATTTTCCAATATTAATACTGAAACTTTAAATCCGAAGGTTATTCAGTGTGATTTATCAGACCATTTTCTACAAATTGTATATTTCCCATACACATATGATAAAACGAGTGACAGTTCTTATATACTTAGAAGATCCTTTAAGTCAGTAGAAAACATGAATTATTTTAAATATTTATTGTCCTTAGAATCCTGGCCGTTTGTTTTCTGTGACAACATGAACAGTGATGATAAATTCACAGAATTTCACAATAAAATTACAGAAATATTGAACATTGCCTTTCCATTAGAATTAATCAAAATTAAAAAACATCAAAAACCAAATAAACCTTGGCTAACTCAAGACTTGATCAATGAGGGCATATTTTTACGAGATGTCTATAAATCGTATAAATCTACTGGTGATACAGAAGTCCACATAAGGTACAATATATTAAAAAAGAATCATGTAAGGAAAATAAATACAGCTAAAAAACTCTATAACGATTCACTAATGCTCAATTCAGAGAATAAATCCAAAACTGCATGGCAAATAATTAAAAACCAATACCAAAATCTAAAATCAAAAAACTATCCTGAAGAATTTATTGATGTTAATGGAGATTTATTGTCTGATATGCAATCAGCAGTTGAGGCATTTAATACCTTCTTTGTTAATTCTATTAAACAACTTATTAGTAATATGTCAGTGGATAAAGATTCAAAAATAAATTTCAACAATCGATCAATTTTTTTGTCACCAGTCACAGTAGACGAAATGAGTATAATCATTAAATCTGTGTCCTTAAAGAATTCAACAGGTATAGACGGCATACCATGTTCTTTATTAAATGCCGTCACAGATTATATAACAAAACCTCTTGCCCATCTAGTAAATTTGTCTTTCCAGGAAGGCATTTTTCCTTCATTATTAAAACAAGCAGTAGTTGTTCCCATACATAAGAAATCTGACAAATCGATTCTGTCTAATTATAGAGGTATTGTACTATTATCAGTTTTTTCTAAAGTGTATGAAAAATCGTACTATAATCGACTTAATAACTTTTTAAGCAAGGAAAAAATTTTGATGAATAACCAGTTTGGATTTAGAAGTGGTTGTTCAACACAAGATGCCATCTTATCACTGTACAACTTTATACTTAACAGCTTTGAAAACAAAAAGAAATGCGCATGTGTATTTTTTGATTTGGCACGTGCATTCGAAACCGTAGATCACACCCTTCTAATAGACAAATTGGAGAAATACGGCATTAGAGGACCCGCTCTTGATTGGATTAAGACATATTTACTAGATAGATGTCAAAAAGTCTCTTTAACGGTTGATAATAGGATTTACAATTCTGGTCTTGAGTGCGTTCCAAGTGGGGTACCCCAAGGAAGCGTGTTGGGACCCTTATTGTTTATAATATTTATCAACGACATTCATTTCCATATGACTGAAAGTTTTATATCTGTCTTTGCCGATGACACAGCTACTGTTAACGTAGACAATGACTTAAATATTCTTGCAACTAAAACAAATAACACCGTATCTCTAATGCGAAAATATTGTTCTAATAATGGTCTTGACCTAAATGTTGATAAGACCAATTTCCTAACATTTTCCACTAAGACACTAGACTCTAGTTTGTTAATAAAAATGGAAAATAAATCTAGAAATCATCTTGGAACTGTCAAATACCTTGGACTCCAAATAGACTCTTCCCTATCATGGAGTGATCAAATTGATGCGTTATTAAAAAAATTGTCTACCCATTGTTTTGTACTATGGCAAATGAGACAGCATGTCAGCTTAAACATCTTGAAAATGTATTACTTTGCATATATACAATCGTGTCTCAACTACTGTATAATCTGCTGGGGAAATTGTTCTCGGTTAGGGGAACTTCTTGTAATGCAGAAAAAAATCATTCGCACGATGACATTTAAATCTCCACGCGACTCTTGCAGATCTTTATTCAAAGAATTAAATATTCTAACTGTCCCAGCTTTATACATTTTTAACTGTGTATCTTATGTGAAATCTCATATGGACAAATATATACCAGAAAACGATAGTTCGACATATTATCTAAGGGAAAACTTAAACATCACTGTTCCACAACAAAGACTAACTACTGTTGCCAAGGGACCTAACATAATGTCTATTAAGTTATATAATAAACTTCCAATTGAAATTAAAAAGATAAAAAATATTAAACCTTTCAAATGCACAGTACGATCCATACTAACTAAAAATAGTTTCTATTCTATCAGTGAGTATATGAACTGCGATCCCGTCATTTTGACATAATGAATTTTAATTTTATGTGTATGTGTATATATTGTTTTATTATTATATTGTATTTTTTTTAATGTTAATTTAATTCATATTGTATTTACCTTGCAATTTTAATGTGTAAAACTTCTTGTTACTTTTGTGACTAATATTAATAAGCCTTATCTTGTTTGACTATATTTCGATACTTCTTGTAAGTCTATGAAAATAAAGTTATTATTATTATTATTATTATTATTATTATTATTATTTTTGTACGACATGCTTTGAAATTAGCCGAACTGTCAATAATAAATGTCAGTTACTATTGGTATGTCATATACACAAATACACACTGTATTTTACAATTACTAAAATTGGTAGTCTAAATGTTTTCATAAGTGATTCATCACCACTGAATAATAAATAATTAATTTGTTTCTTTTTTAATCAACCTCATCTACTTGTCTTTTTTTCAAATAATTTTTTAAACCCCAATTGAAACAAAATATAGAATATGATGAGTCAACATCAATAACAATTTTTAGTTCATTCTTTGAGAATTATTTCTCATCTTATTTCCTCTATTTCTGCAATTACACCACGGATATCGCATGTCTGTGATAAGTTTCAAAAAGACAAGAAACACAATGGCCTATTTTTACAGAGCGCGTTAGCAATCCTAAATGTATTAACAACACAGTGAGTATCTAAAGAAAAAGTGTCTTCACCATATATACGGTGCCAAAACGCATATACATATCGGGAATATATAGGGAGCCACTTGCTCACATTAAATGCGGAAAATATTGGGTGCGGGAACGTCAATTTAGTTTTCGGTGCCACTTAGTGATTTTACGCGTATATATATATATATATATATATATATATATATACAATATATGGAGTGAGAGCTCTCACATATTTAATATTAAGCATATATTATTTTTGTTGTCTCTTTTTAGTTTATCCACTCTCACGGCACATACAGGTGTTTAGTCATTTAGGTGCCGAATATAAAAGTTTGTTTACAATTGTTTTATTGTTTTGATTTTATTAATAATTGTTCATGTATTTTTATAAAGTTACAAATAAATTTATTACTATAAATTATTTAGATTGTGCTCTTCCATGAGTCCAGATACGAATGTGCCATCGATATATCGTAACCAAAGCTTTGGTTTCAGTGGTGCAGTTTCTATTGCATGGATTTCTAAATCCTCCATGAAAAGATTAGCGATGACTGGAGCTGCTTACGTTTGCTTGTGGCGCTGGTCATTGTATGTAAAATATGTGTTGTTTAAGCAGTGTTTAGTTAGGCTAGGAATATACTCTTCTGGATGATGCTTTTCTTTGATCACTTCGAGGAGTAGAAGAATCACTCTGTAAAAAGCTCGGCAATGTACATCCATTCGTCATTGTTAAGGTTATCAATTAGCCACAGTTCATTAAAATAAGTCTTCTTTGCCATCTTAAACTTCCAAGTAGTGTACTAAATTTATATTTATTTCATTGATCAAATTTATAACCTGTATTTTATGGCAAATTTAAACCCAAACCAACTAACACACAGTAAAAAGCATACACAGGACCAGTAGAGTTGTTTAAAAAACAGAAATTTGAGACACTAACGAATTCGAATAGCATACAGTTGAATGAAATGAATAAATGCCCCCTTGATTCAAGAGACATAAGTTATTAGTAAACAGCTGTGAAAGCAGTATCTGAAATTTTGAAGAAGTGGCATAAAAGTTGTACTTGTTGTCATTATAATTAGTGGTATGTTAAACTGTAAGTATGTTTTACTTACACTGTGGATAAAGTTGCGAACTCGTAGCGATATAAATATCCTTAAAGCTATGAACATGAACTGACGTCATCCATAAATTGTAAATATTAGAGGCTATATTATAGTTTTACAGATTACCTGTTAGGTGTCGAATAACTCAGTGTGTAAAATGGTTAGCTTAGGATACGGATAATTCGGGTTCAAATCCATGTGGCTGCAACTTTTTTTGTTATTATATTAGTTGTATTAAAAGTTTTAAAAAGCCTGTGTACGCGGACTTATTAAGGTTCATTGTTTAGGTTAGGTTGGTTCTCCTTTTTTGGAAGTATAGGTAAAATTAACTGTTAGATATTTAGTGGCTGTGCTGAAGTTGTTGACTTGTGGACATTTAGTGGTTTAAGGATGAATTTTACAAATACAAATGCTTTTTACAGAATTCAAATGAATTTTTCAGTTATCGAAAAAATAGCCCTGGGAGTTTTTAGCTGTATACATACATGCCCCTATTAAGAGATAAAAGTCTTTATTAATACTTACAGATAAATGTTAGGCAATTCATGTACAGTTTGTTGCCTTATGTCTTTATGAGCTCTCTGACTACAACTAATATAGGCTTTTAAAAGTTCTTTTTTTATACACCAGCTTTTCACATCATCTTCAATAATAACATCAAAAACTTTTTTCGTAATGGTTTTTACAAAAGTGGTTCGTACTTGTTCTGAAATTATTTCCTAAAAGTGTGGTCAAATTAAAATTGGCGTTTAACTACTTTAATGTTATATCATAAGTTAAGTAGGTATAAATTTTAAATAAACTTACAGTTATTATATTAAAACTGTTTCTGCAAATTTTTATTTGATCTCTGAATCCTTTACTTGAAGATATATTTATAATAAAGTCTATATACTTTAAAATGCATTCAGTAAGTAATTGTGCATTATTTTCTTGAATTGAAGAATTCGATAAACATCTTAGTTGTACTTGCAGCTTTTGAATATGTGACAGGTCAGGCTTCAATGAGGAAATCTAAAATAAGCATATAAAATGAAAAATTCTTAGTATTAGAAGCAATACATGTTATGTAGAAGTCAGTGAACTAAGAGTAATAGTGGATTAAACAATAAACAGATAATGTAACAACTGCCATCTCAATAAAATGGCAGTGAACTTAGCAAGTAACAATAAAAAAAAAACTTTGTTGAGTATATATATTATACAGATTCGGAAAGTTTGGTTTAGGTATTGCACTAGTTTCCACGATTTAAGCGACCGCCCACAATAAAGGTAAAATACTCACAGTACTCTAGCAGAGGTAAAGAGTGACGCCCCATCAAGAGAATCATGTACATGATTGCTTGCTTTGCTCTTGCTTGCTCTTATTGCCATACCAAAACCAACACTTTCCGATTCTGTATATATGTAGAGTTATATTAAAATTTGTCTGTATAATTTTTTACAAAATTCTATCTTATGTTTATAAATTGTATTTTATGTATTAGATTAGATTAATCTTTATTAGTTCAATGTGTAAATGTTAAAACATTACAAAATACCCAGTGGGTGTTGAACATGTCATATGTGTACCTATAACTAAATTACTAAATTTTAAAAATGACAATGTATAAAACAAAACACTTAAATGAACAGCCTGTCTGAACAGTCTGCACAAACGGACAGAATTTAGGATAGAAAGATTTGTATATAAACATAATTAAAAATTAATATTTGATTTAGAACTCAGTTTAAACAATTTATATCACCATCATTAAAATACTCGTCTATTGCATAGTAGGCTTTATTTATTAGAATGTTTTTTAATTGTAGCTTCAGTTTTTTCACTGGGAGAGTTTTAATTTCCTTTGTGAGTTTATTAAATATTTTTATTAGGGAGGATTGTACATTTTTTTGAATATAATTGAGGTTGGGGATATTTGGTTCTATTAGTTCATATTTATTTCTGGTATTACAGGGATGTCTTCTATCGCAGTCATTAAATAATGTTTTATTTTCTGAGACAAAAATCACCGCTTCTAAGATGTACTGACTAATAATAGTAGTTATTGAATGATATGTACAAAGAAGCCTTCCAATATAGATTTTTGCGAAAATAATTATCAGTTTTTTGAGAAAACAGAAGTTAAAATAAGTGGAGCAACAGGTGTTTTACATTGGTAACGTAGGTAGTTTGGCCGATGACGTAGCTGGACTGTATGGATTTGTTGATAGAATGGTTTTATACAAAACAGTGTGGTGTTGTCAAGTCGAAATTCCTTCTCTAGTTCTAGCAAAGATAATTGAAGAAACAGGAGTATAAAGCTTATTTATTAAATCCATTTTAATATATTTATCCACGAAATTTAATTTTCTTATGTAAAAAATAATAGGCGTGAATTATTAAATATTTTAAATAATTTTTAATGCCGATTAGATTTTTAAAAACATATTTAGCAAAACATGACAACAATGTCAACGGCTAGTCAAATGACAGATGTGGTTCTAACGTCGCCGTCATGTTAATTTGAAGCATTTCAGTTTCTTTCATCGAGGTATTTGCTGTAATTTACAAATAGTAGATAATGTCATTTAAAAGGAATTTTATAAAAGTTGTGGAAACACAAATATAAGTGCTTCGGAAAAAAATTTTGTAACTGTTCCGAAAAAATTGATATTCGAAGAACTTGGTGGCAAGCTTCCAATATTATTGATCCCATCCCTTCAAAAATCCAAATTTTGTTATAGAAAGAATCTATCAAGTCATAATCAACTTTGGGCAAATTGGACGAATCTCCTTTCACAAAATTCAACTCCATCTTAATAGTTTATTGATAAAGTAAAAATCAAACGTCACATAAACAAACAACAAATAAATCTAACCAATATATCTCTTTCACTTGGATTGTGACAAGTGTCAGCTGACAGCAAGCAAGAAATGCTGCCACATAATCCTCGCCATAAGTTTTGTTTACATTTTTAAGATAACTTCTACATAATAACAAATATAAATACCTTTTAATTCCTTCTAAATACATGTATAATATTTATTGATTATTCGAGATATTGAGAAAAATAGAAGTGTCATAGGTAAAATAATGTAAAGTAAATACACAATTTGGCATTCATATAAGTTAGTTACAGTTTAAGCGAAAGTTGTCTATGATTGGTTAAATTATTTCCCGCCAAATAAAATCATTTGAAATCTGTGTCTAGACGGGTGTATTCTTATTTCTTATTTTTATTTAAGAAATTATTGTTTTGGTTGAAATTGATTATGCAGTAATTGTTAAAATAATAACTCTACTTGATATATATCACCAAAACTGAATTAAAAAAAAAAATGGAAAATACCCCATTCCTTTTTCTATAAATATTAGTCTACAGCTATCTGTCTGCTTCATATTTAATATGTTTCTAAGGCATCTCTTTTGAAGGATAAATACTTTATTTATATTTGTATATATATATATATATATATATATATATTTTACTATGATGTCCATATATGTACCCGGAACATCTAGATGATAAATTATAAATAAATAAATAGATAAATAAATATTTTCAATCGTTTAACGTGATTTATTTAAAAAAATTTCTCAACCTCCCTTTTCAGCTGAATTCTAGATATGCTACTAAAGGATGCATGTTGCATTGATTATCGCTCTCACACCTGAAGATAAAGATATCCGTTTCTTAAGAGAGGCTCAGAGAAAAATAAAAAATACAGATTACAGTTCTCGTGACTTGCAGTCCTCGGAAGTTTTAAAAGCTGTATGGAGACAGTTTTGTTTGGCCACACGTTCAGTGGATGCCATGACACTTCAGCTTTCTTTGGTAGAGGAAAAGTGCAAACGGTGGAATGCGTCAATAAAAGAAAAGATCTCGAAGAGGTCCGTATATTCAACAACCGTAGCTCAACGAAAAAAGAAATTACAAGAGCTGGAGAGCAATTCGCGGTAGCAGCATACAAAGCCCCCAAAAAAGAGACATCTTTGAATCATCAACGATTCATTATCCTCAATAAGTTAGTCAGCCAATCTAGTACTACCGGGATTCTACCAAGACTGCCACCAACATCCGGGGCATTACGTCAACATTTTTGCAGAGTATTTCTCCAAATTCATGTTTGGCGAGGAGAAAACTTGGAACCAACGGAATGCAGAAAAGCAGAAAATAATATAAAATATTTCAAAGAGATGATATAAAGAAGTAAAATATTCAAAACTTAGATCATTTTGGAGCAAAAATGTAAATATTTCTCTCCAGCAAGAGAAAAATTTTTGAAATGTTTAAAAAATTCCTTAAAAGCATTCGAGACGACTCCAACAAACTATCATTAATTAGTAGCAAAATTTATGATTAACCAACAAATATATTCTAGAGTTTTGAACCGAAATATTTGTTTATTTTTATAAAGTTTTCAAAATATCTTTGGAAGGTTGAAGATTATTATTATTTTTTATTTTCTGCTTTATAGACTCCCCCCCCCCAATAAAAACCGTCTTCTACTATTTTTTTTTACTTTTATTATATAAGGCCAGCGGCAGTGACAAATAGTGAATTAAGGGCAACTAGTTATGTTGAGGAATGTTCGTGTCCTGTTGGTTACGCTGGAAGTTTTTGTGAGGTAAATATGTTCTATTTAGTAGAAGATGCTTATTATACTCTTCGCAAAAACGAAGAGTATATTGTATTTGATCGGCACATTTCTAAAATCGTAAATATCGCTCGTAGAGAAAAAATTTTCATATCATTGTGTTAGTGAACGAATTCTGAACAACTTTCAAAATGTCCGCCTGTCCGTCACGTTTCTTGTAAGCACGAAAACTCCAAAAAAGAAAAGTCCGATTGTACTGAAATTTGGACATTAAATTAGTGTTAGCTAGAGGAAGAACCCTATTGTTTTTGAACAAAATCGATTGGTAAATAAAAATGTTATTAATGATTTAAATTTGAAAAAAAAAAATTTTTGATTTTTGTTTTTGTAATTGAATAGAAATCTGGTGAAATGATATTTCATTTTAATATCTAAATATTTATATATTTTACAAATATACATTTCATAATGTAATATGCAACCGTGGAAATATGATTTTAGTGCGTGTATTATAATGTAAAAATTTACTTTTTTTTACATGTAAGGTGGTGGTGTAGTTCTTACGCTTTTGACTCGGAATCTAAGGGTCCCAGGTTCGAAACCCAAATGGAGTATGGCATAATTTTTTTTAATTTTCACTTTATTTTCACTGAGTATTTTACCAACTAAGTTCGTACTATAAAATTAAAAATGTCTAAAACTAACATTATTTACAAAAACCTGCGAAGAGTATCCTATAGAACTATAGAATGTGTAACAGTTATATAAAAAGTTCAATGAACAGGCGAAGAGTACGTTTTTAGCTTGTTTATTATTAAGGGGCCCCGAAAAAGCGAAAAATAAAAATATAATAATTGTAGGTGATCGCGGAAATCAGACGTATTCAGATCATATCTACAGTCTAACTATCAATTATACATATAGCCATTACTGCTGTACGTGAGTATCTATAGAACTAAATAAGTGTGACATCAAGACAGGAGGACAAAAATTTAATTTCAATAAAAACCTTTTTACAAGTATCTAAAACAAGAAAAATTACTTGCATCTTTATATCCCGAAGGTGGTGGTTAAATAAATAAATTTTTAATAAGCTCCAAGCTACAAAAATATTTCTTTCTGAACAAAATAAACGTTTTTTTATTCCCAAATTGGAAAAATTTTAAAAAACCCATTGATCTCTAGAAAGTATTATTTCTGTATATAAAAGTTATTTATATTTTTAGTAAAATAATTTTAGTTATCATGTCTACAGATGTATATAGGAATAGTATGCCTCCTTACTTTGTTGCCAAGTTTAGGAGGCGATATCGCTACTTTACTGTAAGGAGGCATTTAATACCTATATACATCAAATGTTTAAAACAGCAGCGCCACCTGGTAAAAAATGTAGTGGACTATGGTGTATGTTTATATATGTTTATAGGTATTTTCCGCCTCCAAAAAAAGTGTCGTTAAATGCTTCTATCTCTCTATCTCTTCCTCTTTTGTCATAATCTTATATGCGCACCAATAAAGCTGATCATTATTGATAATAATGAGTCATGAATTTACTAATTATCAAGACATTCGCGATGAAAACGACACAAAACGTCTCCGCCTCCGAAATCGGAGGCAAACACCACCTAACCGTATAACATTCGAAGGTGTATAAGTACTAAATGCATATATATATATATATATATATATATATATATATATATATATATATATATATATATATATATATATATATATATATATATATATATATATATATATATATATATATATATATATATATATATATATATATATATATATATATATATATATATATATTTACATCTCCATATAAATATGACTTCCGGTGCGTATGGTGCGTATATATGGCTTCCACCAGAAAGAGTAGAAATATATATATTTTGACTCATGTATATATCATCATTTGTGATTCACATCTCAGTTATCAATCAGGAACAGTTCTCATCACATGAACAAATCGCGATGGATATGAGCTCCGACATAGAGTGCAGTGGATACTGCTTCCGACAATATATGGCTGATTACATTCTGCAGATATATAGCTTCCGAAATATACATTATTTTAGGATCTTCAGTGGATACGGCTTCCAGCAGTGTTGCCATGCATTTAGCCTATAGACTTTAAATTCTGCTTTATTTTCATGATTTTATATCTACATAATATGCAAGTGTTCATGGATAAATATAGGTATAAATGAACAAAAAATTTTGAGCTGATGGGTGTTCATGTTCTGGATTTAGCTCCTACTTGATTTGAAATTAGGATATACCAATTGTTATTAAAATTATTTATATATAGGGTATTTTAGAACCAATTTTCTAATAATTGGCAAAAGTAAACTGCTTTTATTTTCCAAATTACAAAAATTTTGTATTAAAATCTATTGAGAATAGAGAGTTAACACCAATTTACAATTTTCGGAATAATCGACCCACAATGATTTTTTATTTTTTTCTCGAAAATTAATAAATAAATACATCGTCAAATTAATTTTCACTTTCAATTTATCAGTTTTTAATTAAATAAAAATTAGTATAAAAACAAAGACTTTTAAATATTATACCATTCACGTTCATATTGAATGAGCCGTATGTTTGAACAATGTATTAATGAGTGAGTAACGGGTGATCTGATCTGACTTTCACGGATAAATTTGGTTGTTTGGAAGAAACCACCAAGTTACGACTTAGACGACCAATGACAAAAAGAAGTTAAAGATCTTATCTTTATTTTGGCGTAAATTTCATCCTTTAAATCGATAACATAAAATTTTATAATTTGAAATTTTTTGATACGAATAAGGTCATTAAAAAAATGTTAGATTGTATAAAAATAATAAAAAGAGTATAGGAGCAAGTACCAACCCTTGAGGTATTCCATGTTTTATAGTCAATTCTTCTGAATAACTGTCATTAAATTTAATACATTGTTTTCCTATTTTCGAGGTATGATGTAAGCCACTGTAGTACTATCCCGGCAATTTCTTATTTTTTAGATTCAATACAAGTAGATCTTTATTATAATATAAATAATATAAAATATGTTATGTTGTAAACGTACTTTATATAATAAAAAAAAATCTCTTCTTAAATTCATCTTTCTGACGCTGTATCTCTTTAAACATTAGACTTACAATAAAAACCGCTGCCCAAGGAATCACTACTTCCACATCCAGATTTTCGATCCAACTCACTCACATCGAAAAAAATTTGTATGTGAAAATAATTGCTTATGGAACCTTAATAATATAATATTTGAAATCCTCTACCCCAAAAACCTATAAAACGATACCCCACATCGGTAGTGGGGTGGGGGTGGTAGTGGGGGTGGATGAAGCAAAACAATATTTTGAGGTTTCTGGTTCTTGTACACACACTAAATCACATTTTTTTTTCATCCCCTTTAATAATGGGGTGGGGGGTGGTAATGGCTAATGCCAAAAATTTGTTTGAGACCTTAGCTTCTCTTGTATATACTAAATGCCAATTTTCTGGACTCTTACCTGCTTGATTTAGTTATTTACCCCAATTTACCCCCCAACCCTTTGACGGAACAAGATAAAAATATAATCTAGTTCCAGATCTCGTTAAAGTACATATGTGTCCCAAATTTCAAGTCAATATCTTAAACGGTTCCAGAGTAAACGTGCGCACAAAAAAGTTACAGACAGACCGACAGAAGTATTTTTTCGCTCAAACTTAAAATCTCGACGTTTCATGATATTCTAAGCCTATTTGGACAATAAAAATTTTTTTAAAATTTTTTTGTCGTTACTATACTTCCACTGGATGTGGAAGTAAAACGCAGGAAATTTTGTCGTCTTCAACTTTGTCTCGAACATTTTTCTCTTAGGATCGAGTGTTGCCGAATTATTTTGAAAACCAATTTTTTGCAATTTCAATCAATATGGCGGCTCTCCTTAGGTATCTTTCATCAACAACATATCGTGTTAGGTTAGACATAGACATAGGATCTTTTCTCATACTTATCATCGTATTCATGTATGTTGTATAAGCAATAAATTAATTTAAGATTTTAATTGACTTTTAAAAAATTGCGGTTGGCAGTATATGGTCCTTGACCGAACGCCTTAAAAAAAACATATCAAAATCATTACTACTCCACCTTTTGCAGGACAAAACCCCCCACTGATTGGACTATAGCCCATTAGAATAAAACGAAATATAATATTTTTTTACCGTTGCTGTACTCCACTACGTGGATTTGGAAGTAAAACAAAATATGGAATTAAAATCGACAGGTTCTTTCAATAAATGGAACTTAAATAATACACATTTTTAATGGTATGAGCTTGCATTCTAAAAAAATAGCATACTTATGTAAAATATCCTTAAATTTACTATAATAATCATTGTATTCATTTAATACTACTTTTTATTAGTTTAAATTGAAAAAAATTATAAACGTTTTTTTTCTTTGATATTACTCAATATTACATCTGACTAAATGTACTGTCGTTAGCATTGGGCAAAAAAAATAGGACAACTATTTTTTCTACCGTAAATCTGTCTCTATTTGCACACTTGCAATGAATTTTGACAAATAACCGCAATGTCACAAAAATTAAAGTTAGACGTACACAACTAGATTTTAGCAAAAATACGTTATAAGATTTGTCCCATTTTTTTGCGCACGACAGTACCTACCCTATACTGGAAATGTAAATTTGATGGGTTCGAAAAATGAATAAATAAATAAATAAATCTTTGAGGGGGCTCGAACCGTCGGTGTGGCGCTGCCTCTGAAGTAGTTTCTACATCAAAATACTTGAATATTGCTCGACTCGCGTTTCGCCAACCATGTTGGCATCATCTAGAGACTATGAAACTGAATTTACAAACAGTCTTAGTGTTCTGTGCCCAAGAATGTTGTTGCATATTTATCTGTTACTGATTCATGTAATTTTCGTATCCTTCATAAAAAAAAATTCTAAACGATTTTAACAAAAACAAGTTTCTCCAGTCCGACACTGTATTTCTTTAAAACATTGTTGCGTGCAGCCCAAACTACCACAAAAGCATGTACTAAGTTTTAGCTACTTGGGAAAATGGTTAAAAAATATGACAACTTAACAACAAAAATATTTCTTTCTGAACAAAATAAACGTTTTTTTATTCCCAAATTGGAAAAATTTTAAAAAACCCATTGATCTCTAGAAAGTATTATTTCTGTATATAAAAGTTATTTATATTTTTAGTAAAATAATTTTAGTTATCATGTCTACAGATGTATATAGGAATAGTATGCCTCCTTACTTTGTTGCCAAGTTTAGGAGGCGATATCGCTACTTTACTGTAAGGAGGCATTTAATACCTATATACATCAAATGTTTAAAACAGCAGCGCCACCTGGTAAAAAATGTAGTGGACTATGGTGTATGTTTATATATGTTTATAGGTATTTTCCGCCTCCAAAAAAAGTGTCGTTAAATGCTTCTATCTCTCTATCTCTTCCTCTTTTGTCATAATCTTATATGCGCACCAATAAAGCTGATCATTATTGATAATAATGAGTCATGAATTTACTAATTATCAAGACATTCGCGATGAAAACGACACAAAACGTCTCCGCCTCCGAAATCGGAGGCAAACACCACCTAACCGTATAACATTCGAAGGTGTATAAGTACTAAATGCATATATATATATATATATATATTTACATCTCCATATAAATATGACTTCCGGTGCGTATGGTGCGTATATATGGCTTCCACCAGAAAGAGTAGAAATATATATATTTTGACTCATGTATATATCATCATTTGTGATTCACATCTCAGTTATCAATCAGGAACAGTTCTCATCACATGAACAAATCGCGATGGATATGAGCTCCGACATAGAGTGCAGTGGATACTGCTTCCGACAATATATGGCTGATTACATTCTGCAGATATATAGCTTCCGAAATATACATTATTTTAGGATCTTCAGTGGATACGGCTTCCAGCAGTGTTGCCATGCATTTAGCCTATAGACTTTAAATTCTGCTTTATTTTCATGATTTTATATCTACATAATATGCAAGTGTTCATGGATAAATATAGGTATAAATGAACAAAAAATTTTGAGCTGATGGGTGTTCATGTTCTGGATTTAGCTCCTACTTGATTTGAAATTAGGATATACCAATTGTTATTAAAATTATTTATATATAGGGTATTTTAGAACCAATTTTCTAATAATTGGCAAAAGTAAACTGCTTTTATTTTCCAAATTACAAAAAATTTGTATTAAAATCTATTGAGAATAGAGAGTTAACACCAATTTACAATTTTCGGAATAATCGACCCACAATGATTTTTTATTTTTTTATCGAAAATTAATAAATAAATACATCGTCAAATTAATTTTCACTTTCAATTTATCAGTTTTTAATTAAATAAAAATTAGTATAAAAACAAAGACTTTTAAATATTATACCATTCACGTTCATATTGAATGAGCCGTATGTTTGAACAATGTATTAATGAGTGAGTAACGGGTGATCTGATCTGACTTTCACGGATAAATTTGGTTGTTTGGAAGAAACCACCAAGTTACGACTTAGACGACCAATGACAAAAAGAAGTTAAAGATCTTATCTTTATTTTGGCGTAAATTTCATCCTTTAAATCGATAACATAAAATTTTATAATTTGAAATTTTTTGATACGAATAAGGTCATTAAAAAAATGTTAGATTGTATAAAAATAATAAAAAGAGTATAGGAGCAAGTACCAACCCTTGAGGTATTCCATGTTTTATAGTCAATTCTTCTGAATAACTGTCATTAAATTTAATACATTGTTTTCCTATTTTCGAGGTATGATGTAAGCCACTGTAGTACTATCCCGGCAATTTCTTATTTTTTAGATTCAATACAAGTAGATCTTTATTATAATAATATAAATAATATAAAATATGTTATGTTGTAAACGTACTTTATATAATAAAAAAAAATCTCTTCTTAAATTCATCTTTCTGACGCTGTATCTCTTTAAACATTAGACTTACAATAAAAACCGCTGCCCAAGGAATCACTACTTCCACATCCAGATTTTCGATCCAACTCACTCACATCGAAAAAAATTTGTATGTGAAAATAATTGCTTATGGAACCTTAATAATATAATATTTGAAATCCTCTACCCCAAAAACCTATAAAACGATACCCCACATCGGTAGTGGGGTGGGGGTGGTAGTGGGGGTGGATGAAGCAAAACAATATTTTGAGGTTTCTGGTTCTTGTACACACACTAAATCACATTTTTTTTTCATCCCCTTTAATAATGGGGTGGGGGTGGTAATGGCTAATGCCAAAAATTTTTTTGAGACCTTAGCTTCTCTTGTATATACTAAATGCCAATTTTCTGGACTCTTACCTGCTTGATTTAGTTATTTACCCCAATTTACCCCCCAACCCTTTGACGGAACAAGATAAAAATATAATCTAGTTCCAGATCTCGTTAAAGTACATATGTGTCCCAAATTTCAAGTCAATATCTTAAACGGTTCCAGAGTAAACGTGCGCACAAAAAAGTTACAGACAGACCGACAGAAGTATTTTTTCGCTCAAACTTAAAATCTCGACGTTTCATGATATTCTAAGCCTATTTGGACAATAAAAATTTTTTTAAAATTTTTTTGTCGTTACTATACTTCCACTGGATGTGGAAGTAAAACGCAGGAAATTTTGTCGTCTTCAACTTTGTCTCGAACATTTTTCTCTTAGGATCGAGTGTTGCCGAATTATTTTGAAAACCAATTTTTTGCAATTTCAATCAATATGGCGGCTCTCCTTAGGTATCTTTCATCAACAACATATCGTGTTAGGTTAGACATAGACATAGGATCTTTTCTCATACTTATCATCGTATTCATGTATGTTGTATAAGCAATAAATTAATTTAAGATTTTAATTGACTTTTAAAAAATTGCGGTTGGCAGTATATGGTCCTTGACCGAACGCCTTAAAAAAAACATATCAAAATCATTACTACTCCACCTTTTGCAGGACAAAACCCCCCACTGATTGGACTATAGCCCATTAGAATAAAACGAAATATAATATTTTTTTACCGTTGCTGTACTCCACTACGTGGATTTGGAAGTAAAACAAAATATGGAATTAAAATCGACAGGTTCTTTCAATAAATGGAACTTAAATAATACACATTTTTAATGGTATGAGCTTGCATTCTAAAAAAATAGCATACTTATGTAAAATATCCTTAAATTTACTATAATAATCATTGTATTCATTTAATACTACTTTTTATTAGTTTAAATTGAAAAAAATTATAAACGTTTTTTTTCTTTGATATTACTCAATATTACATCTGACTAAATGTACTGTCGTTAGCATTGGGCAAAAAAAATAGGACAACTATTTTTTCTACCGTAAATCTGTCTCTATTTGCACACTTGCAATGAATTTTGACAAATAACCGCAATGTCACAAAAATTAAAGTTAGACGTACACAACTAGATTTTAGCAAAAATACGTTATAAGATTTGTCCCATTTTTTTGCGCACGACAGTACCTACCCTATACTGGAAATGTAAATTTGATGGGTTCGAAAAATGAATAAATAAATAAATAAATCTTTGAGGGGGCTCGAACCGTCGGTGTGGCGCTGCCTCTGAAGTAGTTTCTACATCAAAATACTTGAATATTGCTCGACTCGCGTTTCGCCAACCATGTTGGCATCATCTAGAGACTATGAAACTGAATTTACAAACAGTCTTAGTGTTCTGTGCCCAAGAATGTTGTTGCATATTTATCTGTTACTGATTCATGTAATTTTCGTATCCTTCATAAAAAAAAATTCTAAACGATTTTAACAAAAACAAGTTTCTCCAGTCCGACACTGTATTTCTTTAAAACATTGTTGCGTGCAGCCCAAACTACCACAAAAGCATGTACTAAGTTTTAGCTACTTGGGAAAATGGTTAAAAAATATGACAACTTAAAAATTTGACATAAATTAGAAAATCCTCTGTATATTAATAACAGAGAAGGCTCCAGAGGGTACATATGAAAGAGTTTTGGAATCAGCTCGACCTCCTCTATCGCCAATTATGTACGGAACATTTTGCATAACGAATTAAAATCTGGGTCAAAATTTCATTAAAAGAACCAATATTTTTTAAGCTAACTCCGTAGATTTTTCATACTATCTAACGAACTTTAATCGGATTACACTTACACAGTCAGTGTTTTACAACTTTTTAAAAGCTTTTATTTAACTTGCAATTGCTATGTTTGTTGGTTTGTATGTATGTATGTTTGTTTAGGTCAAATCTTGCAAGCTGAATTTCGACTAGTTCTAATTAAGCTAGAGCATTGAAATTTGGCACACATATATAAGTCCGGTGACAATGCAACATAGTATAGCCATTATCCAAATCCAATATGGCGGACGTCCCAAGATGGCGGATCGGCTTTTTAGTCACATACCCCTCGATATGGGTATCAAATGAAAGGGTTTGACGAGCAAAATACAACAAACAATGTGACGTCATTCTAAATTCAATACGGCGAACGTCCCAAGCTGGCGGATCGCCTTTTTATTCACAACCCCCTTGATATAGGTATCAAATGAAAGGGTTTAACGAGTAAAATACGACAAGCTATGTGACGTCATTCTAAATTCAATATGGCGGTGGGAAGAGGTGGGGATGGGGTGGAACAAGGTGGGAAGAGATGGGAAGAGATGGGAAAGGGGAGGGGAAGGCGTGGGAAGAGGTGGAGTGTTAGAGGGGTGAGAATACGGGAGAGGGAAGGTGTGGATGGCGGTGGCAAATAAAGTGTTATGTTGTCTGTCTGTAAAATAAGTAGAATAAAAAGTAAAAAATAAAATTACATAAAAAAAATATTTTTAAGAAAAAGCTTTTATTTGAAAAACTACTAAAAAGTAAAAATTTTTTTTTTTTAAATTCATACACCTGGAAACCAAAAGCTTTGGGGGCGGTCAATTAAGCAAAGTAACTATGTAATAGCCCCCTATATGACCGTCCCCAAAGCTTTTGGTTTCTAGATGTATGAATTTAAAAAAATACATATTTTTACTTTTTAGTAGTTTGTCAAATAAAAGCTTTTTCTTAAACATATTTCTTTTATATAATTTTATTAAATTTCTTTCTACTCCGCTATTTATGCGATATTCTCAGTTGAAATGAAGTGTCAATATATTTAAATTTCAATTTCGTATTCCTATCTATGATTTCGAAAAACTCCATGCATAAACCTTAAGTAAGATACCAAAAAAATTGTTTTTAATTATTGTTCTAAAACACATCGAAAACGCCATACTAACTGAAAGATATTTTCACTAAAAATTCAAAATATTTATGATTTCGGATAACATATGTCTTAGTTGTATATTAATAAGTATTTCTAAGCAATTGCAAATTGGTCCTATAACAAAAACAAAAGTCGTTGTGGTGTAGCGAGTAGCAACAACGAACACTTTGCAGAGTCATTTGAAACGTTAAAAACACACAAAATCATACCTAATTTTCTAAATGCCATGTGATCCAAGGTTGCCAATATTTACCGGAAGCAGTATCCACTGCAAAACTGATAGTATATTATACGGCATGGAATATACGGGAACCTTCGTTGATGTGGCCGCCTCGTTAATTAAAATATGCGGAAGAGTTCAAAATCCGAATATCTGACTTCCAGCTGAAATTAGCACAGCAGACAACTGAGGCACCATGGAGACGTTTTACATTGGTTGCGTTACGGCTTCCGTATACGGAAGCCGTATCGCAGTCGGAAGTCGTATAGCATGTAAATGGGCTATCATCGGAAGCCGTATCCTACGCAGTCTGTATATATATATATATATATATATATATATATATATATATATATATATTTATATATACATTTGTCCTGCAAATAATGCTGCGTCCGTACATGTGCACGATACCATACACTGTTGCGTCCTGTACAATACTGCGTCTGTATACCGGACGCAGTATTGTTTTCCCGTGTTATCTTCAACAAATCTCTGAAATGGTCGATTTTCAGTACCTCAAAATGTTCTTCGTCTCCTGGGTTATATGTAAACATAGAAATGAGTTCTCTTTCGTTTCAATTGAGCAAAATATCGACCCGAGTTTTTTTTGGATTCGGACGCAGTATCATATGTTCCGTAAAACTAAAAGTATATTTTTAGTTCCATCGAATTATGTTTGGGGGCGCATAGATTTGTGAACATAAATATACTTCAAATATTCTCTATTCAAAAATCGTATAATGTTGCGTCCGAGATTTGACAACACCGGCGCTATTAAATATCCAGTCATTCTTTCATGCTTACTTGGAAAGCCGGAGTTCGGACGAGTGTAAAATTCTTGTGAACATTTATATAAGTTTACAAGTAATTATATTTCATATTTAAACAGTTATCTTCTTACTTATAATCTGAATGTTTTTATCACAGAAATTTATTTTCAGGAAATGAAATTAATTTCAACGGAAAATAATTTACAAATATTTAGTTATATATAATCATAAAAACAATACCTCCTCCAAAATTAAACTGGTAAGCCGTTACTTTGTGGTAATTAATTATGATGATATAATAATGAAACACCAACATTAACATTTACTTTTTACCGCCAAATTATTGTAACTTGCACCTTACTGCAGTTCGGCACTCAACGTGACATTTTTAGATGATTAAAGTGAATGAACATACAAAGGCAGTCAGTCTACAGGACATTATGCTAATTTTATGGTTACTGTTTTGAATCAGGAAATAGGAGAATTACAGACAATATTATGAATGTAAAATAGGATTAGAAATATTAATAAGATATTGTAGGTAATATTCTAGGTATGCTAAGTTAGGAGCAACAAAAATCTATGACTAATATAAACTACTTTTGGTTATTTTATTTACTCTTATTAGGTTATATACTAATTAATGAACTGCTTTTGAACAATTTATAGTATCCATAAACAAATAGGGTGAGTTATAATGAGTGAGTTATTATAAATCACTAGGTGATAGTGCCAATCATCTGTATCTTCATACCTAGCCTATCCAATCGACGTAACGCGCTTCACGAAGGTGTGTCTCTGTCCGAGAGAAATCCTTAAATTAAGTTAAGTTAAATTTTACAGTTAATTTTATTAATAAACAAACTGAGTACCTAATTAAAACAAAATTTTCTCAATTTAATATTTATTGTTATAATCGTAGATAAAATATAGTATTCAACTTGCGGTAATGGTAATAACCGACTTGATGAATTACAGAACTTGCCTGCGGCTCATGCTGTAAACTTCATTTGCGTGAGTTATTACCTACATTACCGCTCGTTGAATAATATACTACAAGTTCATCAAATAGTGTGGTTTATTATAAGTCTAATAACTATAAATAGAACCATTATTATACCTTTTTGTTTGATAAAAAGGGAGGTTGAAATTTTAGGTTTTTCCAGAAACGGTTAGATGCATGATGCATGAAATTTGGCAGACATATTTTTTGTTGAAATCTATTAGATGGTGTTAAGACGAAATTTCGATTTTCACTTTTTGAAGAGGTCAAAACGGGGGTGGTAGATGGTTTAAAGCGCACTTGTATTTTTGAAATCGCGTAAGTCAGAAACGTGATTATTCGAGCGATGGACACTTCTGAGAAAATAAGAAGACACGCACGTATTTGACGGTTTTCAAAAAGAGACCTCCGAACGGGTGAACGGGGAGGGGGAGGGGGAGGTTTTTTAAGCCTTCCGGAAACGGTTAAACCCAGAATCATGAAATTTGGCATAAATACTTTTTATTAGAATCTGTTAGACACGAGTAGGACGAAATTTCGATTTTCACTTTTTAAAGTGGTGAAAACGGGGGTGGTAGATGGTCTAAATAGTACCCGTATCTCTGAAATCGCATAAGTCAGAAACGCGATATTCCAGCGATAGGCTTTCCTGAGGAAATAAGGAGACACGTATTCGACGGTTTTTAAAAAGAGACACCGCGAACGAGTGAACAGGGAGAGGGATGTTTTAAGCATGAAATTTGATACATACCCGCCCATGTGTTCTATTGCGGATTAAAATAATTATTTTTTCGTTTAACTCGCTCTAACACAAAAAAAGAATAATGCATTGTTATCAAATTCCGATGTGCAATGGGTTTCCCCGAGTACTATAGATGCGTAGTGGGTTTTCTCTAGTACAATGGATGCGCAGTGGATTTCCTCGAGTGCAATGTATGCGCAGTGGGTTTCCCCAAGTACTATGGATGCGTAGAAGGTTTCCTTGAGTGCGCAATGAATGCGCAGTGGGTTTCCACTAGTATTATAGATGTGCAGTGGGTTTCCTTGATTACAATGGATGCGTAGTAGGTTTCCCCGAGTACCATGCGTACCATGATCCTCAATTTTAACCAAACTTTGATTTAAGAATGTTGGGTTATTCCTATTGTTGTGTTAAATTTGATTCGTTTAGAGTCGCTTGGTTAAGATTGTTGGGTTGTAGGGAACACGGTTTCAAATGAATGTCACCTTAAAATGGCTATAACTTTGCGAGGAAACATCATAGATGACCATTCGAAAGCTTATTTTAAAGAGGAAGGATGTTACTAAATGATATATTTATTAGAAATAAGCTGAAGAATTTTTTGGGTTCTAGACACAACTTCAAAACTTGCTAAAAAGTCATTTTTTAAGTACTTAACCTCAAATATTTCAAAATCCTGACGTGATGGGCCAATTCTGAGGCCAGATTCGGATTCAGCGCGAAAAATTACTTCTGAAGTGACCTTAGCTGCACAACAACATTCACGACCTGTGTTATTGAACTGTCAAACTGGATAATATAAGTGAAAACATCCCTAAGGGATCTTATCAGTGTAATTTTGTTCTGATTGGTTGTTTCAGCACACGTGATTAGAAATTGGCGAATTAAATTGCTATTTGAGCTAAAAATTTTCAACAAGTTTTTATTTCCCAGTCAGTACCACTAAAAAGTGTTAAGCTCTCGGAATTATTATTCAATGAAAATTGTATTGAAACTGTCTTTGTTTTATTTAGAATTAGGTTATTATTTTGAGACCAATGTATGATTTCTCGATAAAATCTTTCAGTGTTTTTTTCTTCAATTACGTTGTTGCCGGTAACTAGAATGTTTGTATCATCAGCATAACAGATCACATGAACATTTGGTATCTTTTGTTGATGGCTGACCACATAGTTAGTAAATATTATATATAAAAGTGATCCCAAAATTGACCCCTGTGGAACTCCTTGTGTAATATCACAAATATTACTTTCAACTCCACCGACCATTTTTACAATTTGTGTCCTGTTGTCTAAATAGGAGGAAAATATTTGTAAATCAGTTAGTCGAATACCGTATAGTGCTAGTTTGGTCTTAAGCAGCTGATGGTCTACCAAATCAAAAGCTTGTGAGAAATCTTCGAAAAGACCCACAACTGATTTCTTGTTGTCTAAAGCTTTAATGATTTTGTGATGAAAATCACACAACGCAGACTTGTTGCTTTTGTTTGTAGTGAAACCATGTTCAGAAGGAGACAGTAACATATTCCGATGTAAAAAATCTGATAATTGCTCCTTGAGATGGAGTTCTAAAATTTTAGAAATTCTACATAGTAGACTAATGGCTTCATAATTATTATTATAGTCATTTGGATCTTCCTTCTGGTATAATGAAGATACTATGGCTCTTTTAAATTTACTGGAAAATATGACTTTCTCTATAGAAATGGACCGCTTATCGCATATTTGCATTTTTTATCCAAATTATTAGAAATATCATGACCATTAGAGTTTGAAGACTTTAATTTATTTACAAGAAGTTCAACATCCTTAGTTGAAACTGTAGATATATAGAAAATAAATTCCCTCTTTTTCCAATAATATTTGGTTTCTGGTTTAGAAAAGAATTAAATTAAATTAATTAATTAAATTGATATTAAATATGAGTACAAAAACTTTTATCTTCATAAAAACAGTTTTTAAAAATTCTAACGCGGTAAAGTGGTGAAGCCATCTTTTTTTACTAATTTTGGGGGGTTTAAAAAGAAACCGTTGTCAGTTTTGCCAGTCTAGGGAGCACAATAAAAGACGACCCTTATTTGGGCGCCATAAAGTGAAGGTTCTCATGTTCCCAACCCAAAGTCCTTTAAATAATTAAAGAATTTTTTAATTTAAAAACAAGTAATATTTTCTGAATAGTGATACACACACCTTACACCCCAACCCCAAAAATATGAGAAATATATATCTGAATTGACTAAATCACCTCATTATGATAGAAAAACATCAAACTGGGTGATTAGGGATTTCTTTTGCAATTAAAACCAATAAAAACTCTGAAAAGATAAAATCCACCACCTTGATTGGTGGGGATGGGTGTAAGAGTATTCAGAAGTAATAATAACCTGATAATAGCCATTTAACAAGGAGTAAAACTGTAAATATACACCGTTCTTAGGGTGGTGAAGGGTGAGGGAAACAAGGGGGAGGGATGGTGAATTTACAATTTTTGCTTTCATTACTTACCTAATGAAACTGAGTATCTTGAAAAGAATTCCCTGCACTAAAGAATAACTTTTTGTTGCAAGCTATAATATCAGTTTCAATGCCACCCCCCAAATAAGAGTTATTTTTTACTATCTTCCCGATGTTTTTAGCCAAATTGGATAACAGATTAGTATTCAGCACCCCCAAAATAGTAAAAAGATGGTTTCCACACTCTACCGTGAATGGGCCAAAAAAGGGCTCTCCCTCGCGTTCCCCTCGCCTTTCACCAGCCATAAGAATGGTGTAACTTACAATATATAATATACGATTATTTATTTATTAAAAAAAAAAACAAAATCCCTTATTAAAAGGCTATTATAATGTGATTACTTCTGAATACTCTTACACCCATCCCCACCAATTAAGGTGGTGGATTTTGTCTTTTTATCATACTAAGGTGATTTAATCAATTCGGATGAATATTTTTCATCCCTGAATATTTCTCACACTCTTGGGGTTGGGGTGTACTATCCAGGAAATATTGTTTTTTATATTAAAAATTCTTTAATTATTTAATTGACATTTGGTTTGGAAAATGAGAATATTCACTTTATGGCACCTAAATAGGGTTTGTTTCTTAATGTGTTCCCGAGACTTTTCGTTAAAACGGTGGGGTGAGGATTCGTTTTCAGCAGCCCAAAATTAGTAAAAAAAAAGATAGCTTCCACACTTTACCACGAATGGGCCAAAAAAGCCATTTTTTAACATTGTTCTTTACAAAATAGTAAATCCGAAGGCATTTATTATCAAACACATTTGTACTTCAAGAAATGTGTTTTTCAACTTTCAAGACTAAAACACTTATCATTCGAGATATGTGCAAAAAGCAAAAGCAAGAAGCATATGCTCTCCCTTCTATTCTAAGGTGAACTCATCGCTTAGTGAAGGAGTAAATAAAAATGAACATCTATCCAAAATTCCATTGATCTCCTAAATTCAGCATTTTATATTGCAAATTTGAGACTACTTTTAGTGCACAATTGAAAAACTGATCCTAAAATAATAATCGACAGAAAAATCATATTTCGAATTTTACTGACATTTAGAAATAACTGACGGCTATCGATTTGTTCTACTACAAGTGCAATAAAATAATTAGGGTAAATATGACAACCGCGCCGGACGCAGTAATATGCTAAGTTTCACAAAAAGTAGTCATCTCGGATGCAGCATTGTATTGAAGAAGAATGAAATTATTCTCGGACGCAATAACGTGCTGTTTTTGAAAGGACGCAGTATTGTCCTGTATATTAAACTTTTTTGTTTCTTGAGTTATTGCAATTCTAAAACCAGATATTAACTGAATTTGGTTAGTAGATCCAATATACTTCATTAGATTTGAGCTAACTAGCGTATTTCTGGGAGACGCAGTAAGGTTGGCTTGTGAAAGGACGCAGCATTGATAGCGGGATATATATATATATATATATATATATATATATATATATATATATATATATATATATATTGTAATGATTTTACTATAAAGGATCAAAATTTTATACTTACTATTTCAGTTGTGCTTAATTTTGATTTAAAAGCCAGAAATTTATTCGGCGCCACTGACTTCGCCCCTTTTAGTAAAAATTACACTTTGATAGCATGATACGTCGTTTGACGTCGATTCTCTTCAGTGCGAGTTCTTATTTTTGCTCAATTTTTTTTTTTTAAATAAATTTTAGAGACCAATATGAATAACAAATTCAAATAGTAACAATTTTATTGTAAGAAAAGGTAAATCAAAATAATTTCACATTTAAACAGATTCAATTCTTAAATTTATGAACCTTGGCCTTGGTTTATTTAAATTAATTAACAGATATCTGTTTCCTTACAGTTATGCAACTTTTATTACAAATAAATTAAAACTAAGAGACTACCCTTTATTTAATAACTAACGACAGGTACCTGTTTTGCGGAAGATCGGTTGTGAATCGTAGCACAAAGATGCCGCACTATTCACTCAGGTTGACAGCTGGTTACATAACGATCCGTGATCTAACACCTAACTGCTCCCGCTATGTGAAGTTTTCTTTCTTCTGATAAATTTTGAGTTAATAATTTGTTTTGGAATATGTTTGTATCTAAAAATCTTTGTATTAAAGGTAAAAGGAATTTACTTGCTTTTAAACAGGTAAGTCAATCTGACATTTCTTGAGACTTATAGGTTATAAATATTTTCAGATCCAAAATCTCACAATATTTGGTCTGTCACCTTCTGGAATGTTTATTTAATGTTTCGTAAACTTTTCTTTCATATAATTTAACTTTCAATACTCATTTCTTCTTTAAATGGTAATTAAATTTTTTACATGTTTGTTTTTTATCAAAATTAATGCACTCAATAAACTTTTTCATGGAAACGGTCTTGTTTCCTGAAAATTTGCAAATTTTTTATGACTTTATTTTAGAATTTGGATTGCTTGATGTGTCAAATTTAATAAATTTGATTTGGACATTTTAGTTAATTTACTTTTCAGGCCTTTCTTGCCTTCTTTTATACTTGAAACAGATTCTCTGTTTAATACTGATTCTCCCAGTACCTTTCTCCTTTTATAATATTGTAAATTAAACCAGCACCAAACATTATGTGATTTTTTTAACAAATATCATTTTACATTGCTTTAAACTAATATTAAGATATGGATTTACCTTTCCTATGCTACAATTTACCTAACTTACTTATTTCTAATAACAAATTAATATTTTCAATATAAATAAATGCTAAATTTCTAACTTCTTATTTTCAGGTATCGTAGGCAATGTGTTTTCACTTTCTGCACTAGTGTCCCTTTGCCTATCGAACTGAAATCATCGTGAAATGTTCTGTACAGTATTCTCTTGGAATTGACTGCAAAATTGCATGGAGCGCAAAGTTTCTTAGTGTTTAAAGGTTGAAATAACCATTAACAGCATGCAAGTGGTGACTGATGTTAAATTTTGAAATTTTTATGAAGACTAAAGTATGTAATCCAGAGGTAGATGTCCTATGATTAACCTTAGGTAATTGTCTTTGATTTTTAATGTTCATATTTTAAACACGAGCACTGATTCTTTAGAAAGTTTTAATCTAAATCTGCTGGTGCTCTTATTTTCTTTAATAGTCTTTATGCACACATTGAGCTGTTTACATAGTTTTTATGTGATTTTCTTTCTTTCTTTCTCATTGTTTTTGAATTATTTTACTTAATTCTTGAGATTTTCAGTACTATTTTGAATTAAATTAGAATATTTTGTTTACAGATATGGAAATCTGCTCTTCCTATTTAATGAAAGTTCTTCCACTTTGAGATGTCCCGGATCAACTTGTGACTGTTTATTGAACCGAAACAATGTAACGATGGATTCGTTATATTAATTTATTACCTTTGGTTTTTCATTTCAGAAGTCTAGCTTTCTAAGATAAAGTAAGATTTACACAATTCCTTAAATCTACTTATTTAAGTTTTAAGCTAATATACAGTGTTTATTGTTACTATTTAACCTTTGTTTAGACTAGTGAACGTTACACTGGCAGTGCAATTATCATTTGTGATTAATACACTGGCAGTGCAATTATCATTTGTGATTAATGCTAGTTTCAAGTTTATTTCTTTCTCTTTTAATTGTTTTGTGTGTAATTTTTAATACAAGTTCTTTAAACAGTAGCTTCGATTGAGGCTTTTAACTGCATTTGTCATTTTGTCCTTTATGTATAATCGTTATATCACATCAAACGTCATTATATATATATATATATATATATATATATATATATATATATATATATATATATATATATATATATATATACCGGGTGAGTCACGAATTGCGCTCGCCCCGATATCTCCTAAAACATTTGGAATAGAAAATTGAAATGTGGAGGGCTTATTACACGACTAAAATGCCATCTTTTCAATAAAAAATCAAGTTTGGTGCACATCCGGTTTGACCGGAAATGCCCACAACTTTCGATTTTTAAATGGAACACCCTGTATATTTTTACATTTTTGGAATCTAGAGGAAATTTTGAATACAATACATCCATTTTGGTCACTTTTTGATAAACATTAAAAAGTTTATTAAAAAATCTATTTCTGAATCCAGAGTGCTGTGGTGCCCAAAACATATTTTAGTTTGTGTGCTACGTTACTATAAAAATACAAAGAGCAATATGATTTGCATTACTTAATTGTCTAGAGGCGTTTAAAATTTTCAAATGTGATTTTTACCCACTAACTCGTTTTTTTTAAATGGGAAGTTAATCGTTCACCAACAATTTTAAATACCTCATTTTCATACGAATCTAATAATACCAAAATTTTGAAAATCCGCTCAGAAATATTTGAGATTTCAGCCAAAATACAATGCAACCAAGCTTTCAGAAACATGCGGCTAAAAGATAATAGATTAGTGGGCTTTGGAAACTAAAATGACACATTTCTGTGTAAATCTGGTAACCTAATAACATTGGAAACATCATAGTAGCCATTGAATGTAATAAAACAATATCAGCTGCCAGACAGACTCGTGTAGTTATAGGCAATCTTGAGCTATCAAACATTTAATAATTGTGAGCGCAAAGAACGTTACAAGTAAGTTTAGCATAGGTATGTTGAGGTAAACACAGTTACATCCACAAGGAAATTAGCAATAGAATGCGACATCAGTACGGTTTTCAGAGTTTTATTTAAATGAACATAAATATCGGGCCTATAAATAAACAAAAATCAATTCCGTTTGAACAATTAAACTTCAACTAGGTAACAATAGGTATCCATATTAAAATAATTAATATAATTAAACCCTAAATTGACATTTATAGATATTGTTCAAAATGTCCACCATTTTTTTCTATACACAATTCGGCTCTGCGTACAGTTGCTTGAATGGCTCTAGGCAATTCAGCCGGCGTTAGTTCATTAAGAGCCCGTACAACTTTATTTTGCAGCTCTTCACGGGTATTTGAAGAAGTTTGATAAACTTTATTTTTGAGAGTGCCCCATACATAATAGTCGAGGGGTGTTAAGTCAGGTGACCTAGGAGGCCACCTGATATGACCTTGATTTGCGATAAGGCGTTCACCATACAAGTTGTTTAAATATTCCATCACTCTTCTGGAATTATGTGGGGGAGCACCATCTTGTTGGAAAAACAGATTTTGTAAATAGGCAAGAGGAAGTAAGTCAAGAAATTCTGCTGTCTGGTTTTGTAAAAAGAATAAATATCGTTCGCCAGTAAGTGTTCCATCAAAAAATATGGGTCCAATTATTCGATCTCCAAGTACTCCAAGCCAACAGTTAAACCCAAATCTTTCCTGAATATTCCCCCGCCCTACCAACCTCGGATTTTCTTGAGCCCAGTACCTAGTATTATTTCTGTTAAACATACCTTGGTTCGTAAATCTACTTTCATCTGAATATAAAATATGAAAAGGAAAACCTGGGTTTTGTTGTACTGCATTTAAGAACCAGTTGCAATATACTAGCCTCCTATCGTTATCATCTCCATAAAGATGTTGGTGTATTTGGTATTTATAAGACCGAAACTTTATGTTTCAGTCCTGCAGCTGCAGTTGAATTTTTGTGACACTCTCCATATATCAGTAACATATCGACCTTTTCATTTCTACTAAAATTATTCATTTTCTTTAATTTTTAATCAAAGAGATTTCCGCAACGCTTTATTTTTTATCTGTCTGGCAGCTGATATTGTTTTATTACATTCAATGGCTACTATGATGTTTCCAATGTTATTAGGTTACCAGATTTACACAGAAATGTGTCATTTTAGTTTCCAAAGCCCACTAATCTATTATCTATTAGCCGCATGTTTCTGAAAGCTTGGTTGCATTGTATTTTGGCTGAAATCTCAAATATTTCTGAGCGGATTTTCAAAATTTTGGTATCATTAGATTCGTATGAAAATGAGGTGTTTAAAATTGTTGGTGAACGATTAACTTCCCATTTAAAAAAACCGAGTTAGTGGGTAAAAATCATATTTGAAAATTTTAAACGCCTCTAGACAATTAAGTAATGCAATCATATTGCTCTTTGTATTTTTATAGTAACGTAGCACACAAACTAAAATATGTTTTGGGCACCACAGCACTCTGGATTCAGAAATAGATTTTTTAATAAACTTTTTAATGTTTATCAAAAAGTGACCAAAATGGATGTATTGTATTCAAAATTTCCTCTAGATTCCAAAAATGTAAAAATATATAGGGTGTTCCATTTAAAAATCGAGAGTTGTGGGCATTTCCGGTCAAACCGGATGTGCACCAAACTTGATTTTTTATTGAAAATATGGCATTTTAGTCGTGTAATAAGCCCTCCACATTTCAATTTTCTATTCCAAATATTTTAGGAGATATCGGGGCGAGCGCAATTCGTGACTCACCCGGTATATATATATATATATATTATTACTTAGAAATGATCAAAAGATCCCAAATTTACCTGTTTTAGGAAAATTCGTTGACAAAGTAAATATGTTTATTATGAGATCCTACACATTGTAGCATTCCGAGATCCAACGATATATACTTCTATATACTTAGAAAACCACGAGGAAAACGAGATCCGACGATGTTGCCACATTTTGGATCTCGCATGATATAGGTAACAATATTGTATATAAACAGTTCTATTTATAGCACAAGGTGAAATCTTGCATCTAAAATGTATACAGTGTATATAGGGGTATTTAATTTCGGTAAAAATACTAATAAATCTAGAGTAATTAAAAAGCGTACTTTCAAGTGGATTTATGAATCATGACGGATATTGGGTCTTGCTATTTTATATTTCGTATAGCATGCTGATTTTTGCAAGCTTTTATTTAACTTGCAATGTTTGTTTGTATGTTAGTTTAGGTCAAATCTTGCAATTGAATTTTAAAACAGTTATCCCCAACCGATTGAGCTGAAATTTTGCATACACGTTTAGTTTGAATGACAATGCATGGTTAGCTGAGTGACGTCATTCTAAATCCAATATGGCGGACCAGTTCTTTTTTATGCACCCCCATGATATGGGTATCAAATGAGAAGAATACAAACATAAACGAACGTCACACTAAATTCAATATGGCGGACTTCCAAAGATGGCGGACCAGCTATTTTTTATGCACCCCCATGATATGGGGGCTTGCTGGGAAGAATACGGAGACGTCATTCCAAATCCAATATGGCGAACTCCCAAAGATGGCGGACCAGTTTATTTTATGATATGGATATCAAATGACAGGGGTTTGCTGAGAAGAATACGAAAATAAAATGCCGTCATTCCAAATCCAATATGGCGGACTCCCAAAGATGGCGGATCAGTTATTTTTTATGCACCCTCATGATATGGGTATCAAATGCTGAGAAGAATACGAAAATGAAATGACGTCACACTAAATTCAATATGGCGGACCAGTTATTTCTTATGCCCCATGATATGGGTATCAAATGAAAGGGTATTCTGAGAAGAATACGAAAATAAAATGGCGTCACACTAAATTCAATATGGCGGACTTTCAAAGATGGCGGACCAGTTATTTTTTATGCACCCCCATGATATGGGTATCAAATGAAAGGGTTTGCGTCATTCCAAATCCAATATGGCGGACCAGTTATTTTTATGCACCCCCATGATATGGGTACTCCCAAAGATGGGCGGACCAGTTCTTTTTTATGCACCCCCATGATATGGGTATCAAATGAGAGGGTTTGCTGAGAAGAATACAAACATAAAATAACGTCACACTAAATTCAATATGGCGGACTTCCAAAGATGGCAGACGAGCTATTTTTTATGCACCCCCATGGTATGGGTATCAAATGAAAGGGCTTGCTGAGAAGAATACGGAGACGTCATTCCAAATCCAATATGGCGAACTCCCAAAGATGGCGGACCAGTTTATTTTATGATATGGATATCAAATGGAAGGGGTTTGCTGAGAAGAATACGAAAATAAAATGACGTCATTCCAAATCCAATATGGCGGACTCCCAAAGATGGCGGATCAGTTATTTTTTATGCACCCCCATGATATGTTTATCAAATGAAAGGGTTTGCTGAGAAGAATACGAAAATAAAATGACGTCACACTAAATTCAATATGGCGGACTCCCAAAGATGGCGGACCAGTTATTTTTTATGCACCCCCATGATATGGGTATCAAATAAAAGGGTTTGCGTCATTCCAAATCCAATATGGCGGACTCCCAAATATGGCGGACCAGTTATTTTTTTATGCACCCCCATGATGTGGGTATCAAATGAAAGGGTTTGCCGAGAAGAATACGAATATAAAATGACGTCACACTAAATTCAATATAGCTAACGCCTCAATATGGTGGACTAATTTTTTTAGTTTTAACACTATAATTTGATCGTATAGTGTAGTGAATGACAATGCATGGTTAGCTAAGTGACAGCATTCTAAATCCAATATGGCGGACTCCCAAAGATGGGCGGACCAGTTATTTTTTATGCACCCCCATGATATGGGTATCAAATGAAAGGGTTTGCTGAGAAGAATACGAAAATAAGATGACGTCATTCCAAATCCAATATGGCGGACTCCCAAAGATGGCGGACCAGTTATTTTTTATGCACCCCCATGATATGGGTATCAATTGAAAGGGTTTGTTGAGAAGAATACGAAAATAAAATGACGTCACACTAAATTCAATATGACGGACACCCCAAGATGGCGGTCAAATTTTTTTAGTTTTAACACTATAATTTGATCGTACAGAGTATTCACTCATACGTTGCATTCTAAGAAATGGTGAAGGATTCAGTTTAAACTATAAGTTTTATATCGGATAGGAACGACGCAATGAATATATAAAACTAATTAAGGCGTAGCTAAAAATTTAAAAACTGAGTTAAATTTAAAAAAACATTTTTAAAAACAAGCTTTTATTTAACTGCTCTAAAAAGAAGAAAATAAACTTTAAATTAAGTCAAACCCATCAATTTATTACATTGTACAATTTATATGATATGAAAGCTTGTTGCGAGATTTACCTGTGTGTAAATAAACAAGAATACAATATGTAACTTGATCTTGACATAAGTAATTCTAAGAAAAAATGTATGTATTTCATAAAATAAATTTACCCAGGTAAATCTCGCGATAAGCTTTTATTTCATATAAATTGTATAATGTAGTAAATCGATGGGTTTGATTTTAAAGTTTATTTTCTTCTTTTTAGAGCATTTAAATAAAAAGCTTGTTTTTAAAAATGTTTTTTTTAATTTAATTTTTATATCTGATTTAATCAAATGGGTGTATTAGAACCAGAGAAAATTCTTTATTAATTAATTAATTTATTTATTTTTTTATTTATTTATTCTTTATTTATTAATGATTATCACTGTACAAAAACTTTTTTCCACACATACCGTTTCATAACAAACTACCAATAAAACAATTTGTATCAATTCAGCATGCAATAATATTATTTTATCATACAAACTTTTTTCTTGACTAGAATATATTACCTAGTTAAATATTTTTTTAAAATATGATATTTAAACCCATGCTGGCGCTGAATTTGTTTGTTTTTCTTGTTGGTAAGTTTGCATAGAGGAACAGAGAAAGCCACGCGAATCCATGCTCCAGAAAAAAATTGCAAAAATATGTTGTATTGGACAAAAAAAAATGGGGCAAGTCTTATAACGTATTTTCGCTCAAATTTAGTTGTGTATACCAACTTTAATGTTTCTGACAGTCATTTATTTGTCAAAATATATTTCAAGTGTGCAAATATAGAGATAGATTTAGACTAGAAAAAGAGTTGTCCCATTTTTTATTGTCCACGACAGTACGACAGTTAACAACTAAAAAATTATAGGGCCATTCAACCCCATTTAGGAACTATTGTTATTTTTTCTGACACAAAAAAGGGACATTCTTCTCAAACTGAACATTTTCTCAACTATTTGTTGCTTCATTACCAGGTTGAAAATAATGAAGTAACTACAACACGAATGAAGAAAATCAATTTCAAATTCTGCAGTTCTGTTTAGGACAGAATAGAAATTTATTTGCCAATAGCGGATACAAATTCTGTACATTTGGCATGTCAATAAAAAAAAAGATAAAATGTTTACATACAGATATATAAGTAAAACAAATATATAAAATATAAGTTAAATAAAAATAACCTTACAGTATATCAATGTCTCTATCGGGACAATATCAATTTAAAAAGAAAAGCATACTCCAGACTTCAAGCAGTTTCAAATTATATTCAGAGGTTTTTAGAAAAAAATGAAGCTTGGTTAAGCAAGCTTTTTATTTTCGGTTACGATGATGCCAGCGAAGAACCACAATCTACTTCTTCAGGAAGTGGAGTAAGTCGCGGACATCCCAGACTACTCTATTCAGGTAGTAGTTCAAGAACCAAGTGAAGAAAAGCTGATTAGTCTTCTACACATTTCGGCTCCAAGTAAAGGTTTGAAGCATGAAGGAAAAGCTTATACGGCGAACTTTATTGCTGAGGCAATATTCACGACTCTTGCAAGAGCCAGCAAAATATGGGAAGTTGACATAAGAGTAAAAAAATCACAAGGTGCTAAACTGTTGACGCCTGATGAAGCTCTTTCAATCATGGTAGAAAACAAGGAGACAAAACATGGATATTTAATTCATAGGCGAACTGGAAAGGTCCAGTTTACAAATATATATACCGGGTGCCACAGAATAGTGGCTCCCCTCTATATTTCCTTTATTTTTTAACTTATTCATTTGAAATTTGGGGTGCACAAACTACCTGTAAAAATGGATTTTTTGGACATAAAAAATGGTATGAGACCATTTCCGGTTTACCCGGAAATGACCTCAACTTTCGATTTTTAAATGGAACACCTTGTATATTTTTACATATTTGAATTCAAGAAACATTCTGGGTATACCATGAGATTTTTGCGAATTTTTGAGTCGATGTTCATTTTCTTAAGCATTTTAAGACATTCGTCTAGAGTGCTTTGGAATACCAAAATTTGTTCTACGGCAGGTAAAGTCCGAGGGAAAAATATAATTTTTCGTTTAATTTCATTAATAAATATTTACGAAGCCTCCAAAATTGAACATACCACTTTTTTATCGAAAACTTTTTTTTTTCAAATGGGAAGATGGTGGCTCCTAGTGTTCAATAAATTATAGATTTTTTTCTGAATACATTGATATCCATTTCAAATCTATGCTATTTGTTTTTCTATTTTATTGAAATTATTTAAAAATAAAAAATCACTTTCAATATAATTTTTCTGGAACTCTAACGTAGTTGCCTTTGCAAAAATCATGTCTAATAATGAAATGTGAATAACTACCTTTTTGTGAATAATAGCCTTTTGGATCTCTCTTTTGTTTCTTAATAGGTATAAGTACTAGTGCAAAGTATAAGGATCAATAAAAATTATTTTGAAAGTGATTTTTTATTTTTAAATAAATTTAACAAAATAGCATAGATTTGAAATGGATATCAATGAATTCAGAAAAAAATCTATAATTTATTGAACACTAGGAGCCACCACCTTCCCATTTGAAAAAAAAAAGTTTTCGATAAAAGTGATTTGTTCAATTTTGGATGCTTCGTAAATAGTTATTAATGAAATTAAACGAAGAATTATATTTTTCCTTTGGACTTTACCTGCCTTAGAACAAATTTTGGTATTCCAAAGCACTCTAGACGAATGTCTTAAAATGCTTAAGAAAACTGAACATCGACTCAACAACTCGCGAAAATCTCATGGTATACTCAGAATGTTGTCTTGAATCCAAATATGTAAAAATATACAGGGTGTTCCATTTAAAAATCGAAAGTTGAGATCATTTCCGGGTAAACCGGAAATGGTCTTATACTGTTCTTTTATTCCCAAAAATTCATTTTTACAGGTAGTTTACGCACCCCAAATTTCAAATGGATAAGTTAAAAAATAAAGGAAATATAGGGGGGGAGCCACTATTCTGTGGCACCCTATATATATATATATATATATATATATATATATATATATATATATATATATATATATATATATATATATATATAGATAAGTAATACGTTGTCACCTCAGGGTCGTTGATTGGGCGGCCTGACCTCACCCTTTTCTGGTGGTAATAATTGACCTATTTATACATATATCCTCTAAGGGCCAGTTGTACGAACTAAGTTAAGCCAAGTTCAGTTTGAACCAAGATCAAAAGCCATGGTTACGATTATTGTAACAATCGTAACCTTGGCTCTTGATCTTGGTTCAAGCTGAACTTGGCTCAACTTAGTTCATACAACTGGCCCTAAGGAGAGTCCCAGGAATAGGTTTCTCAAAAAAAAATTAGTGATTTCTTAATTCAAAATTTTGTATATAGGTTTAGATATTACAAATGCGAAGAGACCTCAGTTATATATATTACCGCACGAGAGTTGCAATTCCAAGTCGCCTCATACAGTGTTGCCAGCATTTTTGAGGTGTGTCCGTACAGATTATACCTGCGGTATATACAGCAGGTAACAATCTGTTTCGTTAGTACTATTAAGGGAAAATGAATAGTTCAAAACATGTTGAACTTATTTCTTTCTGAACTTTTCAAGAAATGATACTAGGACATAAATTTCATGGGTAGGAAGAGAAAAAAAAAAGGTGATAGAAATATAATCTTATTTGTTAAAATTATGATTTAAAAAGATCTTAGGCAAATAAAATAATGTGCTGAGTAAACAAAAGTTTGAAATTTATGATTTGTAACTACATGAATTATTTCCCCCAATCGGCCTTTTTGAACTGCGTTGATTATAAGTATTTTTAATAAGACTATTATGAAATGAATCAAAGTTTCAGACAGGCGTTGCCGACTGCGAATATCTAATAAGTAAACATGATAACGTATGTTGGACTTGTTGTTCGACTTGTCTGTTGGAAAATTCTTATTTCAAATTGTAAACATCTATAAAATAGCACAGTAGAATAGTTCTGATTGAAATTGAATCTTATCCGATATACACAGCGATCGTCATATGCGTGTAAACTCATAAAAAATTATGTTTTATTATAATTTTGGAGCAAAATATTACAAAGGTTTTTTATTAAACAAACAAAAATATGAAGGTGTACAAGGCATCTAAACCTCAATACACAGGGTGTCTCTCAGGTTTGAACAACTCTATATATATATTAGAGAACATATCAAACCTTACCTTAAAAACCCTAAAATATCATTAAAGTATTTTTGATAAAACTGTTTTGAAATGAATAAAAGTTGTTGTTGGGTGTTGCCGAATGCGAATAAATATATGAAGTACGCGAATTTTTTTTTCGAATTTGGAACATAAAATAGCCCGATAACATACTTCCTATTTAAATTGGATCATATCCGTCGTACAGAGGAATCATATGTCATCTTTTATATAATTTGTTTTATTATGATTTTAGAGCAATGTCTTCCAAAGGTTTTTGATTAAGAACATAAAAAATGCAAAAATATACAAGATATCTATACTACAATATACAATGAGTCTTCCAGGTTCGTGCGAACATTACGTGAGTTAGATGATATATCAGTTTTACCCTAAAATGTTATTGAGGTATTTTTAATAATACTATTACGAAACGAAAGTTGAAGTTGGGAGCGCAAAGCGGACTCAATTGTAAGACAATAATAACAGAGAAGTCTATTAAAATTGTGAGCAGTAAAAAATAAATAAAAACTTACCTTGTTCATAATTTAAAAAAAAATTAAAAAAAAGACATTAAAAAAATTTCAAAAAAGAAAATGAAATAGAGAACAGAGAATGGTTAAACAAAATAAGTTCTTATTTAGTTTACGAATTTAATTATGTTTATTTACTGTTCACAAATTCAATGGGAATGTAACCCGTAACTGAAAAAAATAAAAATTGACCTGCCACCTTTGTAGTTTTTAATCCCAAAACCAAGCCCACTTCACACTCCCAAAACTTAAACACAAACGATATGATCACCTTGTATGTAGACTCTGCTGCTGTATTAGAATTTTAGATCGAAATGTTACTAAGGATTTTAATTAAGCACAAAAAATTCTAAGATGCATAAAAAGTCGAAACTCTAACATACACTGGGTCTCTCAAGTTTTAACAAAACTTTACGTAGATATATATATATATATATATATATTACATATCAATGTTACTTTAAAAGGTATACATTGTTTGTGTTTAATAATATTACAATCGAATGAAAGTTGCAGTCTGCCGTTGCCGACTGATTTATTGATAAAAAATATATATATTGACTGTGTACTTAATTTCAGTGGCACCTTTTAAAAGTGAATTGTACCGTGTTGGTACAAAATATGAATCAAATAGATTTTCGCAGTCGGCCACACACGATAGCAACTTTTACCCATTAAAATCAACATATAAATTCGAATCTAGTCCTACCAATAATTAAATGTATAAATAAAATAATCACATCTGAAATAAAATTTCTGCATCTTTTGAATTGAGTTTTATTGCAGATTCAATTTATTTACGATTACTAGGAAAGACTTTTTTATTTTCTTTCTGAAAATTCGTCTAGGTAGAGGCCGGCGCAAATACGGAATTATAGTTAGAAGGGTTTATTTACAGTTGTTATTGAATTCCAGTATTTCATCTTCAAAAGTGAATTAGTGATTTTATATTTTTTAAGCGTTTAGTTTTGGTTATCTAGATTTATGCTTTTCCTTTATTTCGTTATTTATTTATAAAATGCATACGAATTCCAAGCTGACTGTCACTTGCATTGTTTGAATGACATTAAGTAAGAATGAGGTTTAACAACCAATAAATATCAAACACAGATGGGTTTATTATAACTAGTAAAAACCTTTAAACTTCTCAAAATATTTTTCTATTGTTCTGGATTGCACTCCAGATGTTAGTCACATTGAACAGCTCTAACGATTGTTTTCAGATTTGTCAACTTAAACAATGTCACAAAGAAAGTTGAAATCAGGCAACATTTTATAAAATTGTGTTCTGCAACTTATTAAACTGAGTTAGAATTATCTGTTAAAATATGTAATCTAAAAAAATATACGATTTGCGGGGACAAGATTATGACAACGGAGCAAATATGCGTAGTGAATACACTATGACAGAAAATCTTGGGAATAAATCCTAGAGCGTTTTATGTACTATGCTGTGGGCATTATTTAAATTTAGTGCCAAACAATGCTGCAGATCGTTCTTTTAAAATAACCTTTTTTTTAATTAAACTTGAATTTAAGTCCACATTTTTTGAGAAAGAGAATATATATCAAAATGTGGCTTTGAGGATCTAAGAGATAATTTATTTGTGAAACAGCGAGTTTTGCCCGACTCTTTTAATTTGGGTACATTACTATTAAGACAGTAAAATTAATAGTTGACCCGGAACAAATTTGTAACAACCTGATTTCTTAGGAATTGTATTCTATGGCTATTTAGAATTCTCTAACTGAAAATCTCAAATAATCCGCCTTGTAGAAATGAAGAAAAAATGCGCCGCCATGTTGAAATTAGGCACTTTTTTTTAATCGGTAATAGCCCATATGGATGACACTTTAAGAAAAAAGTAAAGAGGTAAAATATTGAGAGAAAGAACTAAGTTTTAATGTGGTATAAAATTTTTTGCAATCGTTTAAATATTAGCAAAGTTACGGTTGTCAAAATGACAGATTTATATAAAAAAAAGATTACTTTTTGTTTTTTAATATCCAATTCTCTGGATTAAGATTGTTGCCTAACCAGACTTGAATTTGCCAATACACTCTAGAAATATGATATTTAGTGGCATCGGATGTTGGTGGAAGAACTGCTAGATCGATGTGTTAAAAAATATTTTGCCCAGCAGAAATCTGATTATACCAACGAACCTGTACCTAATCATTTAAACTATTAGTTTTTTTTACTGCCATACCATCTTAAAATAAATTCTTCCCCAGTTACCGCAAGCTGATTTGCTTCAGCAAAACTTTTGAAAATTAATGGGCTGTTACTTAGTTCAATATTATTTTCTAAAACTGAAAATACTGTTTTTTTGCCCTTTTTATAAAATGCATATAAAGCGCATCCGGCATGTGTAAATAGAATATTTTTTACTACATTTTCATTTAGTTCTGAACGTAACTTACACAGATTCGTTATTTTATCAGATTTACCTCCATCACCGGGTCTCATCATGTACACATTTTTTGTTTTGCATTGTTCAATGAGTAACATTATTAAGTTTGTATATTGACCCACAACTATAACGGGGTTACACATATCAGTTGAGCAATCAATAGCAGTTTTTACAATTAAATAATCAGCATCTGAATCCGTACATTCGACTGTGGTATTGTTTTGGGAAAAATTTGATCTTTATTTAATGCTGATGGTAAAAATCCGTTTTGAGATATCTCTAACCATGTTCAATTAGTATTACCGACAAAAGTTTTTGTTGAGTATTGTTACATTTTTATGGTGTTAAAATACGAAAAAAAAAATATCCCTTTTTATAAGAATCTGTCATTTTGACAACCATACCTTTGTTAATATTTAACCGATTGATGGCATACTGAAGCTTAAACTTTTTCTCTCAAAATTTTGCCTATTTACTTTTTTTTCCATAAAGTGTCGTCCGTGTGAGCTATTACCGATTAAAGGAGAAAAGTGACTAATTTCAACATGGCGGCACATTTTTTCTTCATTTCTGCACGGCGGATTTTTTGGGATTTTTCAATCTACAGAACGTAGAAGAAAAACGTGTTTTTTGACAATCTTTATAACTACCGAAATTCCACAAAAAATGCTTTATACTTTTTTGAAGCGCATTTTTTTAGTCACTGGTTTATAGGACAAAAAGCTATTTCTCAAATTTTTTATATTTCACTTATTTTGTAAATACCGATTTTTTCTAAAACCGATAATATTTCAATTTTTTTGACGTTGTGCCTTTTGTGCTTTGTAAGAGCCGACCGTGGTAGGTTATTTTAATACCTTGTGACAGCTCCGTTAAAATTAGAATAAGCAAATTTTTTTGCATGGTAATCAGTGGAGTACCTAAAAATTGGTACACGTTTACGGATTGAGGGACCGTTTTTGTGTTTCCTACATCAAAATATAAACAGAACCTCACTTTATCTCCGGAACGGTTAAAAATATCAAATTGAAATTTATCACTAAACCTGTAGATATAAAATTATTTTTCCAAATTTTGTTGATGTATTTTTCATACCAAAAATACAAAAATATGCGAAAAATTCGTTTTAATGGCATTAAATAGAATCTAAATATCTATTTATTAATTTTTATAAGCACTATTATTATATAAAATGTCAACTAAAGAAAAAGAGAAGAACCAAATTTTTTATTATTAACTGATAGTACAGTAAGTGAAGCAGTAAAAATGGTCCCGGCCCGAAAACGATGAAAGGAATTTCCTTATTTTTTTTGCAAAATACGTACATCAAAATCTATATTGTCGCATTACCTGCTTTTTATTTTTAAGGGTGGAAACTAATTCTAAAAACTGAAAAATTAATAATTCTTCTAATTTTTAAATAAATAAACGAAAATCAATATATTTATGTTTTTGAGGTTGCTGAATATGACTGTGAGGTCAAAACTTATGAGACGAAAATATTAAGGGTAGAAATCACCCTTAAATACTGAAAAATTAATGTCTTCTAATTTTACGAATAAGATCACGAAAATTTATATACTCATGTTTTTGAGGTCGCTAAATATGATAATGAGGTCAAAACATAGGAAAGACGGAAATATTAAGGGTTGAAACCACCCTTAAATTAATAATTTTTCTAATGTTACAAATAAATTCACCAAAATCCATATACTTACGTTTTTTAGGTCGCTGAATAAGATTATGTGATTTAAATTTGTCTAATTTTATTAAAAAGTAAAAATGATTGTTATAGACTAGTTCACAAGTTAAAAGCTTGTTAGAGCTCTTAAAAATATGAGTGAGAGCTCATTGGATTTGGAATGACATCTAGAAAAATGTGCAAAATTTCAAACTCACACATAAACAACTGCAAAGGTTGAAAACAAATGAACATTGAAAAAATAACGAGTTTCGTTTTTTGCAAATAACTCGAAAACTATTAATATTTAAGAAAATTTAAAGGAAGGTTCTTAAAGAGGAAGAAATTTCCAATAAAAAAGTCAGGACTACCGAAACTCTATCTCTATTATCAATAATTTTAATTGAATGTTGAAAATAGAGCTCCGCGCGGTGAACACTAAGCCGTTACGATGCTCTGAAACCGGCCGTAACGAGAAAAAATATTACTTCCACATCCAGTGGAAGTATAGTAACGACAAAAAAAATTTTAAAAATTTTTATTGTTCAAATAGGCTTAGAATGTCATGAAACGTCGAGATTTCAAGTTTGAGCGAAAAAAAATTTTCTGTCTGTCGGTCTGTAACTTTTTTTGTGCGCACGTTTACTCTGGAACTGTTTGAGATATTGACTTGAAATTTGGTACACATATGTACTTTAACGAGATCTAGAACTAGATTAGATTTTCATCTTGTTTCGTCGAAGGGTTTGGGGGTAAATTGGGGTAAATTTGGAGTAAATAGGTAAATTAAACCGATAAGAGTTCATAAAATTGATATTTAGTATAGACAAGAGAACCTAAGGTCCCAAAAAAAATTTTAGCATTAGCCACCCCCATTACCACCCCCACCCACCCCATTATTAAAGGGGATGAAAAAAAAATGTGATTTAGTGTGTGTACAAGAACCAGAAACCTCAAAATATTTTTTTACTTTATCCACCCCCCACTCCCACCCCCTGTCACCACCCCCACCCCACTACCAATGTGGGGTATCGTTTTATGGGTTTTTGGGGTAGAGGATTTCAAATATTATATTATTAAAGTTCCATAAACAATTATTTTCAGATACAAAATTTTTTCATTGTGTGACTTGGATAGAAAATCCGGATGTGGAAGTAGTGATTCCTTGGGCAGCGGTTTTTTTTTATGTTATTAAATATTAATTTAAAATTTTTAATAAATTATGGTATTATTTAGACACTTAAAGGAACAATATCCCGTTGGAAAAATTTTTTCACCGATTTTTCATAAAATGAGCCTATTGTTAATTAACAATTTTTTTTAGAGTTTGCGTTTATGTTTCAAGTTGAATAATTGTTTAACAAGTGGACCATCACTGTATTGTTTGAATGATATTTAGTAAGGATAAGATTTAACAACCAATAAATATTAAATACAATTTGGTTTATTACCAATTAGTAAAAAAATTATAAACTACAAATATTTTTCTATTATTCTGGATTACACTCCCGATGATAATCATATTGAGCAGCTCTAATAATTGTTTTCAGATTTGTCAACTTAAATAATGTTACAAAGAAAATTGAAATTAGGCAACATTTTATAAAAAGCAACGGATCGATCAAACTGAGTTAGCATGATCTGGATTTGTTCAAAATGTGTTTTGTAATATAAATTTAAATATATACGATTTGCAAGATTATGACAACGGAACAAATATGCGTAGTGAGCACAGTGAGGGCTGTAACAGCAAGTCTTAGAAATAAATCCTAGAGCATGTTAAGCACATGTTAAGTACAATGTTCTGCACATAGTTTAAATCTATTGACAAACGGTGCTGCAGATCGTTCTTTTAAAGCAACCGTTTTTTAACTAAACTACTGGCTAATTGAAACGGACCAAGGAATAGATATCAATATGTGATTTTCAGGATTTAAGGGATAATTCATTTGTGAAAAGGCGAGTTTTGTCTAATTCTTTTATTTTGAAGAGTGTTACTTTTTACAGGGTGTAAAAGAAGAGCGTGTTTTTTTTTTTGACAAACTTTATAACTATCGAGATTCGTAGAGATTCCACAAAAAATGTTTTATATTTTTTTGATGCGATTTTTTTTTAGTCACTGGTGTATTGTAAGAAACGATTTCTCAAATTTTTTATATCTCACTTATTTTGTAAGATGCCGATTTTGTTTTTGTCTTATTGTGCTTTGTAAGAGCCGATCATTGTAGGTTATTATAATACCTTATGATAGCTCCTTTAAAATCATAATAAAAAGTAAATCTTTGCATGGTAATTAGTGGAGTATCCAAAATTGGTATATGTTTACGGATTGGGGAACCTTTTTTGGGTTTTTACATTAAAATATAAATTTTTTTGACAAATTTTGTTGATTTAATTTTCACACCAAAAATACAAAAATGTACGAAAAATTGTGTCTTTTTAATACAATTAAATATAATCTAAATATTTATTTATCTATTTTTATAAGCACTATTATTATATAAAATGTCAACTAATGAAAAAGGGAACAACCATACTTTTTATTATTAATGGGGCAATAATAGTTAAATGTATATTAGCGAGAAAAATGATATGTATTCACCATGAACTGAAAGTACAAAAAATGCACTTATTATTTTAAAGGAACGACATAAGGTATTATAATAATCTACAACGATCGGCTCTTATGAAAACCAATGAGGCCTAAGGGCAAAAAGATATTTATTTTTTTTTAAACTAGTGACCAAAAAAAATGCCTTCAAAATAATATTAAATAATGTTTGTTGAATCTCGGCAGTTATAAAGTTTGGTTAAAAAAGCACCCTTTTGTTTCACACCCTGTAGACAGTAACGTGCTTCAAAATAAAATAAATGAACAAAACCGGCTGTTTCACAAATAAATAATCTCTTAAATTCTGAAAACCGCATATCGATATCTATTCTCTTTCTTAAAAAATGTGGATTTAAATTCAACCTAAAAATTTGCTTGGTCCCTTTAAATTGGCCAGCGGTTCAAGAACTATAAATATTTTTGTTGCTCACTGGCCGCCAACGCATATACAAATTGATGCAACGTTGCCAGTAACCTGAGGGGATGGCGAATACGTAATATCTGTAGTCCGCCTTATACTAGTTAGAGGTGACTTCGTGTTGACCATTCCTACTTAGTACGGCGACTCTAGCGCTGGTGATATACACTCGAATTAAAACTCAAAATTGTAGATACCAGATGTGTGAAGTGACCTCACAACTATTTTTCGCTAAGTAACTTAGGATGGCATCTGGATTCATTTTAGATCGAAATTAAGGCAAAACGTTGTCGCCTCAGCTTTATGAGGTCACAGCGTGTTTAGTATATCTATTCTTGAGGCGACAACGTAGTGTTTATAACTATATATATATATATATATATATATATATATATACATACACAGGGGCCACACAATAGTGGCTCCCCCCTATATTTCCTTTATTTTTTAACTTATCCATCCATTTGAAATTTGGGGTGCATAAACTACCTGTAAAAATGAATTTTTGGGAATAAAAAACAGTATAAGACCATTTCCGGTTTACCCGGAAATGATCTCAACTTTCGATTTTTAAATGGAACACCTTGTATATTTTTACATATTTGGATTCAAAACAACATTCTGAGTATACCATGAGATTTTCGCGAGTTTTTGAGTCGATGTTCAGTTTTCTTAAGCATTTTAAGACATTCGTCTAGAGTGCTTTGGAATACCAAAATTTGTTCTAAGGCAGGTAAAGTCCAAGGGAAAAATATAATTCTTCGTTTAATTTCATTAATAACTATTTACGAAGCATCTAAAATTGAATAAATCACTTTTATCGGGTGGTGGCTCCTAGTGTTCAATAAATTATAGATTTTTTTCTGAATTCATTGATATCCATTTCAAATCTATGCTATTTGTTTTTCTATTTTGTTAAATTTATTTAAAAATAAAAAATCACTTTCAAAATAATTTTTATTGATCCTTATACTTTGCACTAGTACTTATACCTATTAAGAAACAAAAGAGAGATCCAAAAGGCTATTATTCACAAAAAGGTAGTTATTCACATTTCATTATTAGACATGATTTTTGCAAAGGCAACTACGTTAGAGTTACATATATATATATATATATATATATATATATATATATATATATATATATATATATATATATATATATATATATATATATATATATATATATATATATATATATATATATATATAACAATCTAAATTTAGTAGGGCTTCGGACAAGTGGGCGATGAAGTAAAACTCTTATTTACTATGCCGAGCTTTCGAAAATGTTTATTTTCTTTTTCAAGGCTACAATTAGATAATGAAAATTAGTAAAATTTAATTATAATATTATAATTGTTAACTTACTAGTAAGTTGAGGTTATAATTTAAAATTGGTGAACTTCTGTACAGACATTTTCACTATCTTACTATTAGAAATGAGCAACAATTGCTTATGATGTTTATGTAATCTATTGGTTTCATTGTTAATTGATTGCTAAATAATTAAAAGATTAACACTGACATCATTCTGCTTCATATTTTCAGAAACAGCCATGTGATGTATAGCAAAAAAACACCACAGGAACCTATGATGGCGCCATCTTGTATCTAACTGTCAAAGAACTTTTATTAAATTTTACTACGTTTACATGATGGTTTCCATCCACGGTTTTGTGGAAATATGTTGAAGTTAAAAAATTTTAATTAATATTAGGTTTAATTATTATTTTAATTTGTCACACTGATCATTGTCCACTTGCACTTCTTGTTATATACCAATCACTTATTAAATTAATTACTCATTAAGAATTGCTAGGGGAGTTAAAGTTATGATTTCAGTTTGAATTTTTTTTTTGTTAAAAAATTTTTGTTATTCAATTGTTGATCAAAAACACTTTTTTAATATAATATTGGGTCTCATGGTTCCGTAGAACTACTATTGTTATCATTTATGCTGAGTTTTTTTTTTTTTTTTTTTTTATCCAACTTTAATATATACGAATAAATTGTACTTAAACCACTAATATCTGTCCTTTTGTTCATATTTTGTTCATCATTATTGATCTCTACCATTTCAAGAAAAAGTCTTTTTGTTAAGTTAGTTTCGGTGTGCAAGATTTTATAATTATTAAAATTCATATGATGTCCAGTGTCTATTGAGTGTTCTGAAAGAGCACAAGTGCGTTTTCCCGTTCTGCAATCGCTTTTGTGTAAAGTCATTCGTGTATTGAGTGATCTTGATGTTTGGCCAATGTACTTTTTTTCACAATTATGACAAGGAATACTATATATCACGTTTGATTTTTTAATTGGATCGTCTTTATCTTTAAGCTTTGTGTACAGTTTACCGATATGTTTGATGTTTTTTTGTGCAATTTTTATGTTTTGTTCGTTTTTGAAGACATTAATTAATCTTGGAGACAGATCTTTTATAAACGGAATGGACCCATATGTTATTGGGATTATATTATCATTGTTATTGGTGGCTTCCGTTGCACCAACGTTATTCTGATTGTCATTATTTCTTGTATTGTAAAGCCATTTTTTTAAAAGATGTGGAGGATATGAGTTATCTAGTAAGATACGGTAGAGTCTATCTAGCTATGAAAAATAGAATACAAAAAATATCACATTCGTCTTTACGCAATACTAACATTGATAGACTCTACCGTATCTTACTAGATAACTCATATCCTCCACATCTTTTAAAAAAATGGCTTTACAATACAAGAAATAATGACAATCAGAATAACGTTGGTGCAACGGAAGCCACCAATAACAATGATAATATAATCCCAATAACATATGGGTCCATTCCGTTTATAAAAGATCTGTCTCCAAGATTAATTAATGTCTTCAAAAACGAACAAAACATAAAAATTGCACAAAAAAACATCAAACATATCGGTAAACTGTACACAAAGCTTAAAGATAAAGACGATCCAATTAAAAAATCAAACGTGATATATAGTATTCCTTGTCATAATTGTGAAAAAAAGTACATTGGCCAAACATCAAGATCACTCAATACACGAATGACTTTACACAAAAGCGATTGCAGAACGGGAAAACGCACTTGTGCTCTTTCAGAACACTCAATAGACACTGGACATCATATGAATTTTAATAACTATAAAATCTTGCACACCGAAACTAACTTAACAAAAAGACTTTTTCTTGAAATGGTAGAGATCAATAATGATGAACAAAATATGAACAAAAGGACAGATATTAGTGGTTTAAGTACAATTTATTCGTATATATTAAAGTTGGATAAAAAAAAAAAAAAAAAAAAAAAAAAACTCAGCATAAATGATAACAATAGTAGTTCTGCGGAACCATGAGACCCAATATTATATTAAAAAAGTGTTTTTGATCAACAATTGAATAACAAAAATTTTTTAACAAAAAAAAAAAATTCAAACTGAAATCATAACTTTAACTCCCCTAGCAATTCTTAATGAGTAATTAATTTAATAAGTGATTGGTATATAACAAGAAGTGCAAGTGGACAATGATCAGTGTGACAAATTAAAATAATAATTAAACCTAATATTAATTAAAATTGTTTAACTTCAACATATTTCCACAACACCGTGGATGGAAACCATCATGTAAACGTAGTAAAATTTAATAAAAGTTCTTTGACAGTTAGATACAAGATGGCGCCATCATAGGTTCCTGTGGTGTTTTTTTGCTATACATCACATGGCTGTTTCTAAAAATATGAAGCAGAATGATGTCAGTGTTAATCTTTTAATTATTTAGCAATCAATTAACAATGAAACCAATAGATTACATAAACATCATAAGCAATTGTTGCTCATTTCTAATAGTAAGATAGTGAAAATGTCTGTACAGAAGTTCACCAATTTTAAATTATAACCTCAACTTACTAGTAAGTTAACAATTATAATATTATAATTAAATTTTACTAATTTTCATTATCTAATTGTAGCCTTGAAAAAGAAAATAAACATTTTCGAAAGCTCGGCATAGTAAATAAGAGTTTTACTTCATCGCCCACTTGTCCGAAGCCCTACTAAATTTAGATTGTTCTTTAACTAGTCGGACGTGACTATCCTTCATTATTTTTACAGGAATGGGGTTTTACCAAGTTATTAGTGAACAATTCGGTAACGAAACTATGGTAAAATTAAAAAATTTGGCGAAATTACACATCAAATTGGCAGCTTCTAAAAACAGAAAAATTTTCCTCTTACAATGCAGAAAGAAAGGAGTAATACCCTCTCATATTATCAACAACACTAGAAATGTAGAAACACTCATCGATGTACACAGTGGACGGACGGGACAACAAGTGAACAATTTTAATAAACGGTTAAAGGACAAAATACTAAATTTAGAGATCAAAATCACTCATGGTAATCTCAAAGCGTTGGAAAGGTCCCTTGAACAAATTCACATTGATTTACAAAACATTTTACCAAATGATATGTTACAAGAATTTATCAGAAGACAAACAATCAAATATAACAAAGAATTTCATAGCATTAAAAAAATTAATATTAATAAATTAAAAAATCTTGAACAACAAGTAACGTTTAATATAAAAGTAAAAGAAAATTGGCTTAAGAATCTTTCCAACGTTGAGATCCCTGATGATATCAAAATTTTCTTATCTTTGGGTTTCAAATTCTGTATACCTCCTAATTTTCAAGACATTTCAGCAACAAAAATATTATCAGATATAGAATTTTTAATTTCAAATTTTGACATTAACAAGAAAAACTTTTTTAGATCACAAGTCACTAACATCTTAACAAATTTTCTTCATAAACCACATAAACAAAATTCATTTTTTAATAATATTTTCAATAAAAGTAAAAGGTTCCTTAAAGAACATGCAGAGTTGATAATTACTAGGTCAGACAAAGGTAATGTTACCGTTATTATGAATAAAAGTGATTATATAGAAAAGTCGCTAGATATACTCAACGATGCAAGTTCTTATAGTAAACTAGAAAGAGACCCTACCTCTACCTTTCAACAAAAAGCTAACAATTTTATTTCTGAACTCAGTGATGAGGAAATGATAAGTGAACACGAGGCTAAAAAATTGAAATTTTATAATGCAGTACCAGCAAAATTCTATGGGTTACCTAAAATTCATAAACCAACATTAACTGTCAGACCTATTATATCTAGCATCGATACACCAAACAGTAATATAGCTCAATTCATTACAAATATTCTTACTTGGTCATACAATAACGACAATGAATACTTTATTAAAGACTCGTTTGCTTTTTCTGAATTCATAAATGAAAAACAATTACCAGATAACCATGTTATAATAAGTTTAGACGTAGTCTCATTATTCAGCAATATTCCGATCGAGTTAGTTAACAATAGCATAGAAAAAAGATGGAACACGATTAGCACTTATTGTAATATGCCTTATGAAAAATTTATAGAAGCCATTAAATTGATCTTTGATACAACGTACTTTACTTTCGATAATAATTTCTATAAACAAATACTAGGTACCCCAATGGGAGCTACCGTTTCACCAATAATTGCTCAGTATGTCATGGATGACTTGTTAGATACATGTATTCCACAACTCAGTTTCGCAGTACCTTTCTTGAAAAATTACGTAGATGATATCATTTGTTCAGTACCAGCAACAGGTATAGATGAAATTCTAAATATTTTCAACAGCTATGATACGCATTTACAATTTACATTAGAAAAGGAAACGAATATGAGAGTACCTTTTCTCGATACACAACTTATACGAAGACCTGATAACACAGTGATACTAGATTGGTATATTAAACCAACTAGTTCAGGCAGGTACCTAAACTATAACTCTCATCACACCGAAAGAATGAAAATCAATCTCGTACTAGGTATGAAAAATAGAATACAAAAAATATCACATTCGTCTTTACGCAATACTAACATTGATAGACTCTACCGTATCTTACTAGATAACTCATATCCTCCACATCTTTTAAAAAAATGGCTTTACAATACAAGAAATAATGACAATCAGAATAACGTTGGTGCAACGGAAGCCACCAATAACAATGATAATATAATCCCAATAACATATGGGTCCATTCCGTTTATAAAAGATCTGTCTCCAAGATTAATTAATGTCTTCAAAAACGAACAAAACATAAAAATTGCACAAAAAAACATCAAACATATCGGTAAACTGTACACAAAGCTTAAAGATAAAGACGATCCAATTAAAAAATCAAACGTGATATATAGTATTCCTTGTCATAATTGTGAAAAAAAGTACATTGGCCAAACATCAAGATCACTCAATACACGAATGACTTTACACAAAAGCGATTGCAGAACGGGAAAACGCACTTGTGCTCTTTCAGACACTGGACATCATATGAATTTTAATAACTATAAAATCTTGCACACCGAAACTAACTTAACAAAAAGACTTTCTTGAAATGGTAGAGATCAATAATGATGAACAAAATATGAACAAAAGGACAGATATTAGTGGTTTAAGTACAATTTATTCGTATATATTAAAGTTGGATAAAAAAAAAAAAAAAAAAAACTCAGCATAAATGATAACAATAGTAGTTCTACGGAACCATGAGACCCAATATTATATTAAAAAAGTGTTTTTGATCAACAATTGAATAACAAAAATTTTTTAACAAAAAAAAAAAAATTCAAACTGAAATCATAACTTTATCTCCCCTAGCAATTCTTAATGAGTAATTAATTTAATAAGTGATTGGTATATAACAAGAAGTGCAAGTGGACAATGATCAGTGTGACAAATTAAAATAATAATTAAACCTAATATTAATTAAAATTGTTTAACTTCAACATATTTCCACAAAACCGTGGATGGAAACCATCATGTAAACGTAGTAAAATTTAATAAAAGTTCTTTGACAGTTAGATACAAGATGGCGCCATCATAGGTTCCTGTGGTGTTTTTTTGCTATACATCACATGGCTGTTTCTGAAAACATGAAGCAGAATGATGTCAGTGTTAATCTTTTAATTATTTAGCAATCAATTAACAATGAAACCAATAGATTACATAAACATCATAAGCAATTGTTGCTCATTTCTAATAGTAAGATAGTGAAAATGTCTGTACAGAAGTTCACCAATTTTAAATTATAACCTCAACTTACTAGTAAGTTAACAATTATAATATTATAATTAAATTTTACTAATTTTCATTATCTAATTGTAGCCTTGAAAAAGAAAATAAACATTTTCGAAAGCTCGGCATAGTAAATAAGAGTTTTACTTCATCGCCCACTTGTCCGAAGCCCTACTAAATTTAGATTGTTCTTTAACTAGTCGGACGTGACTATCCTTCATTATATATATATATATATATATATATATATATATATATATATATATAGACGGTATATTGTGTAGCCCGATATATCGACAGGTCGTTAATAAGCCCGGCATTTCCCGAGTGTATAAATTAACAAATTTATTAAATATGGCGATTGTTATGAATCTTTTCTAATAGGAAGCCACTAGGGGTAGCTAATTATTATTTTTCTTTTAATTATATAAACATGGCATATTTCAGAGCCCGGATATATTTACTGATCCTTTCAAAGCCCGCTGTATATAAGAATATAGCTAGCGTTCGTTCTCCGTCCCAGCGATGTTGCCAATGTAATCGGGCCTCAGTAGGTTATATTTTTATAATATATATTTCTTTGATGCATGCATCGTCACGAAGCACAATATAATAGGAGTACTTGCTATACTGCGCCACTACCATTACTGTTTACAGTAGAGACGTTAATGGAGGGCCAGCTATTAAAGGAAATATATTCATTCTTTGAACGCCAAAATAATATAACAGTTACGTTTTTTATTATTCATTGTTACGAATTTGAAGATATATTAGAAGAACCTAATAAAATATTAGGTTATTTTTTTATGCAAATAGACATTAATTATTAATAACTGATAATGTAATTACTCCGTGGTAGGCCTATAAGTATTTAAATATTTTGAATTTGTCATCATTTTTTGTTTTCCACTTTTAAAGTATTGCCTTATTAACAGTAAAATAAAAAGATGCAAATGGGTAGAAATTAAATTACGTTTATTTACCTAACATAGATATATAAAACGAATTGTTTTAATAGTATAGTAATATCAGGTATAATAGTAATGCAATTGATGCAATTTTTCTTTTGAAAATGTACTTATTTTGAGACAGCAAGTGACCTTTGTGTTTCAAATAACAACAAAGCATGAAGTTCTCTTTGAAGTATTTATAAGTTTTTATTTAATTTTATTTCACTGTCACTATAATACTTATAGGCTTAATTTTGAAAAAGTTATTACAATGACCTTTACTACGTACCAGCTGTCCCAAGTTAACATCAATTGAAAGTTGCATTATATGAAATAAGTTTTCAGATTCAGTTTGTTCCACTGTGCAAAGAAATATCTTTAAAAATTAAAAAATATATATTTTTTTAAATTGCGCAGAACCCTTAAAGTGTACAGATAAACGTATAGGGACAAAAAAGTGTCTTTACAAGAGCTTTCAAACAAAAAAAAAAAAAAAAAGAAAATAGAAATCGAACCATTAGGAGCTGAGATAAAAAAACATTCATTGTGGCTATTGGCAGCCATCTTTAATGGTCGCCATTTTGGTGTTGCATGGATTTTAAAGAGGCGCCCTATCTGGAAAGTTACCTTTTGGCATCAACTATGACCACAGAAAGTGGCACATCCCAAAGTATGGCAAGCAAAAATTTAATATTTTCTTTTATTGATTATATGTTATATGCTTGCACTAATAAAAATAGTAATTATTATTATAGTACAGTACCTAGTAAACTTCGGAATAATGTCATATTGAATGGATTTCGTTCATTTTGGAAGTATAAGCTTCAGAGAAAAGTTTCTATATTGTGCGGGGGCTTGCTAATTTATAGGGGGTAGATGCCACCCCCTCTCAGGGGGTGGCACTTAAAAATATATATATTTATTGGAGCTGAAGTAGAATCAAATTTTAAGAAGAAAAGGTTCTATGTAATTTTTCACACCAATTGATAGTTTTTAAGTTATAACAACTTCAAAATTGCGATTTTAGCTTAAAAAAAAAAGGTTTCCAAACGGTTTTCGTCAGGTATCTCGAAAAGTATTACTTTATCGAAAAAATGTTACAGACCAATTACATAAAGTACAAACTGGGAATTAATTATATTTTTTGTTTATTGATGTAGCATTAATAATTTCGGAGATATTTAAATTTACATTTGGCATCCAAGTATTCATAAGATAATTATTTAGAGTGAGAGTTAAATATCTCAGAAACTGTGACACATACGTCAAGGATGCTAGTAGGTAGAATAATAGGTTATTAATTAAGCTTTCAACTGTTTTTTTATTTGTTTCTATAGCATAAAAAACAAAGAAGTTATGACCGAAGTAATGTGGGTCTATACATTTTTTTTAAACAACGTCGCCATTTTGTTACTGTAATTAGCCAGTAATTAAAAAAAGAATTTTAAACTGTTTCTCATTAATATATAGCATGACGTAGATGTCAAATTTTTTGGTTTGTATACAGCACTTGCTTTAGAAAAAAACAGGGATCGAGGATATATATCACTTGATATATATCATGATATTTATGGAAAATATCACACCATAAATATCATGATATATATCGCAAATATAAAAATAAAACGCCTACGCCTATAGTGCGCGATTAAACACCTACGCCATTGGTGAAAAATATATATGTATATTTTTTAAATTAGTTTCATTTTAATACTTATAGGTACTTCTTCATTGTCCTTATAATACTAATATTGAACATCTATGAGAGCAATTTTGTTATGTTTTTTTAAGCCAAATTCTTTTCAGCTGCTTAGCTTTACAGTTGGAAGGGGCAAGATCGTCATTTTAATTTTGATGTAACAAAACTCATGATTCTCTTCCCACTTGTACGAACCCAATGATACCCAAATGCAGCTGGGAGGATAGAGGAGGTAACCCGGTTAAAGTGATACATCATTGGGCCATGAGAAGAACTTTCGGGCGGGTGCCTTGGGCACCCGAGGCAGCTGAACAGAATTTGACTTTATTTTAAATTGTTAGAATTTATGTTTTGTTTGTTACATTTTCAGAGCCAAGACATAATAAGCTTAAAAAACATTGAATAAAAACGATTTAAAATATGATATGCACTCTTTTAAATTCAATCGTGGTTTTATTTGCATGAATAAGTTACATGAATTAAAAAAATAAAAATAAATATCATAAATATCAAAAAGTGATATATATCACGTTTTTTGTGATATATATCAGTTTGTCTGATATTTATATAAATATCATGATATTTTCGATCCCTGCATATATTCATATATTATTATTATTATTACCATCGTATGCTTAATAAATTTCCTTTTCAAATTCATGAAATTTCATTTTGTATTAAACTTTTGAAGTTACGAGACTTTCTATAGTATATTTCATTTTATTTCGATGAAAATTGGGTAAGAAAAAAGGAGGGTCAAAGAAAATACATTTTTGAAAACTTTTACAATGCACTTTTTGTGAAAATAAAAAAAACGCACTTTTTTGAAAATTAAAAAAAAAAAGAACTCCGTCCCCTAAAAGTACATAGAATGACGTACAATCGAAAGAAAAAAAAGTGACGTACAATGCCTCCTTGATAATTGACAAAGAATTAAAAATTTTATTTTGTCCGCCATCCTTGACCGTTCTATTTGACATGGTGTCCAGGATTGGCGCATTATATTTAACCATAAACGAGTTTTATTTTTGCCAACTTTGGTGAAATTACTCCTTCTTATAGAAAAGATATTCAATTTTGATTCTTTCGGACATTTTTGGTGTTTGCTATTTTTTTCCAAGATGGCGGATTGACAAATACATATCGGACAGATCTATATTTTAAGAATTTTATTCCAAATAAGCCAGTATTTTTAAAATTCCTATATTACTAGTACAAGATATATTAAGCAGATAAGTTGAAAATGCATGAAAGCGCGTCAAAAAGTGCATATAACTTTTGACACACAAGGAATTTTCATTATTATTATTATTTTTAATGGGTATGCCGATGAACATAACTTTTGATGCACAAGGAATTTTTGGGCACAAATATTTTTTTTGTAATCAGGAGGTCATAATACATGAGAATCAATAATAAAATTTTAGGTGGAATGTTGTCGCTGAAAAAAATCAATTCAACTGCACTAAGAAGAGATAGCTGTTATGTATCTAGTAATAAGTTCTTTGATCGGAGATTTTATTCCATTAATACTAAGCTATAGTGATATGTTCTAGTGTAACAGCCACTTTATCTATATTAGTGTACGGGTAGGTACCTTAACCAGTTGCTAATAAGAAATTGGATTTGAGACCCGTGACACACTGGAGGCCAGAATGCAAAAGACACTGTGTACGTTCTGATAAGCCATTGTTGAGGTTTTCTGGCTTTTTTCTTTTCTTCCCGGCTTTCGACACATCAGGTTGTAATTTATTCTGTCAATTTATTTATCTTGATTTATTTTATTCATCTTTTGATTATGTATAGCAATAGTAGCTTAATAGTATATTTAAACTTGGAGTAAACCTCCGTATAGAGATATTTTTGATTTCTAGTTCATTTTGGGAACTTTTGAGAGTTAAATTGATATTGTGTACAAGTGGATATTAATTTTTTGTTTTATCTTTACCTGTGATTGGTTAAATCCACCTGAAACGGAGCCGAAAAGAAAGGCTTATAATTTTTTTTTAAGTGAAAACAATTGTTGCTGATGTGACATGGCAAATTCTTGTTGCAAGCTGTCTGTTTAACAGACATTTTTGTTTTTTGATTTTCCTACCTATCTATCTATCTTATAAAGTAAATTATATCTAGTATCACAGGCTATTTAATTAATTTTTTTTTTCTAATAAATAATAATGTACCTTTTCAATATTGTACGCCTGCCTAGTCTAATTAACTAGTTTATTATTATACAATTTTTTTTTATTTACTGTAATTTAAACTTTCAGTATCATAAAACTTAACTTAGTCTAACTTTTATTTTTTGCTTGGTTTAGTATATATGTCAATTTTTATTGCATTAATAGAGTGGTACACTTCTGTGCAATAAAATCCCGTACATTTGAAAAATCAAGTAATCCAGTTTTTACTAATATTAAGTGATGTGAATCAGTCTTTTGGAATTTAGATTTTTTATTATTATATAGGTTATAAAAAAGTGACGTTTATTGCGAAATGTCATAAGTGAGGTATTTGGAAAAATGTTAATGATTTAATGATTTCGATTTATAACAAATGTAAAAATTGACATTGAAAAGTTGTGTCCGAGATAAGGCCAGATTCTGAAAGCTCAAAACATTAAAAAACGGTTTTCTGCATGGAGGTTCTGCACGTGCCTGGTATTTGCAGGACGGTACACCCGAATATGTCCATCATTACAAGACTGAAAAACTTTTTCATCGGTAAATATATTGTTCCAAAACTTCAACGGGTGATAGACATAATTTAAACAAAACAGAATGCGGGCTTGCTTATGTTCTTCTGTTAATATGGTCTTCTTCTAGCTCGATTCTGGAAAATTTGTCATGGACACAGCGAATATTGCTGTTTGAAACGGATTTTCCCTCAAATAGCCAAGGAGCGCTTCATCTTGAGCGAGATTTGAACTTCTCGGTCGGCCTGAACCGTGTTTTCTCTTTATGATACCTTCCTCCTCTCACCTTTTCTTCACACTTATAACGGTACTTTTATTTAAGTGATAATGGTTAGCAACTGCTCTGATAGACCATCCCTCTTCTATTTTAGAGAGAATTAGAATTTTTTCATGTTCAGTTAATTTCGGCATTTCGAAAATATGACACTGACACTGATAAATAAATAAAGAATGATTTAATATAGCGAAAAATAGTTGTAGGGGATTTTATTGCACAGAAGAGTACTTAATCCTTTGGTTAACTTCATTTAATTTTATTGCTAAATAATTTAATTTTTTCCAAATTTTATATTTCTAGTCTTTTTCTTGTTTAAAATTTAGATACCTTTATAAACTAATTTCTAGTTACTTCATTTATTAAATCTGGCTATCTTTTCCCCTTACTGGTTTTTTAAAGATCTGTTTTTTCCCCATTTTATGTAAAAAAACCCTGGACCAAACGAAGAGGATGCGTAGCAATATATGAGGACATACAACAGCTGATTGCAAGTATTTGATTTGGTGGTCTAGAATCCCTGTTGAAAGGAGACGAGCTCTGTTAAACGTTACCAGCTCTACATAAGTCTTTTATCCACCCGAGTACTCAGCAGCCAGCACCATTTCCACCTTTGGCCTGTTCGTCTAAGTTACATAAGCCTTGTACTGCTCACATTAAAGAATTTTTTGGTCAGAAGATTTCATTTTAAAAAATAGTAAAATTATTTTTTTTTCCTTTTCAAATTTCAGTAATTTAATTATATTCATTTTTTTTTAACTGTGATATTGTTACAATACAATATTGTTGATTAGAGTCAAAAAAAAATTATCAACCATTGTGAAGGAATTGTAATTGTAAAAGTTGTTTAATAGATTGCTCAAATTTTCTTATCTTGTTTAATTATTCTCCACTCACTATTATACTATTCAAGAATTTTCTGAATTTTTTTTTTAAACAAATTTTTGTATCAAAAATACGCTGGAACCCTTGTGGCCTAATACAGCTGACAAATAGTTTAAAAAAATAAAATTAAAAGCCCCTTAGACCTCCGTTAAGCTAGCTGGAGCTAAGTTCTTGTCTTGAAATTCAAGACAAGACCAAGACAAGACCGAGATTAGTCTCGACCTTGCGGCATCTCTACCCAAGGCTCCAATTGGCGCTTAGACAAACAGAATGAAGTTATTTACTTCTCCACGCATAACATACCTAGGGCATGTATTTATGTCTCGAAAGATCCCCACACAGCACAATCGGGATATGGGATGACAAACTGACGTACCTGGATATCCTAGTATGTAAATTTTCTAGAGAAACGGATATACCTTTTAGGACGTCCTCAAGACAGCCCATTTTAGTACATCCCAGGATATCCTTTTATGGATGTCAATGAGTTATCCTGAATAGGTTATTTTGGCATTAACTATGTCGACGACATCGGGATTAAGAAAGGATATCCGATGAAGAGCCCTAAATCTCCTTAAAATGTACCCTAATATTAGGTCTCTAACATATTTAAACAATTAGGGCAACAATATACAGAAAGTAGGTATTTTCATAATGAATAAAAAGTGTGTAAGTTGTGATTTGCATAATACCTAAATAATATTCTCTAATATTTAAACAAGCTAAAAACGTACTCTTCGCCTGTTCACTGAACTTTTTATATAATAGGCCTCTTGCATGTGCCGTATATTTTAAATTAATCTATATATATTAATATAGTGTTACTAAACATTGCCAATTATCAAATCTGTTTTCATAATTTCTAACTAGAAAGTATTTAAATCACCGACTAATATCCGGGAGAAGGGGCAAATCTCAGAAAACACTCATATTGGAGAGACGTCATCTGTCACTAGTTATATCGCTGCGCATGCATGCGTGCAATGGTTGCGTTCATGAGGCGGTAGCGCTAACTAAGCTATCACTCATTTACGTCATTGATCAGTTGTGTGCTGAATGGTGTATTCTGTCACTATGATACATGACAGACAGAGAGCAGCTGTAATCTGAATTAGCATGCAAGTATTAGTTGAGATTATGATAGTACCGCAACAACTGTATCCAATTTAAATAAAGAATGGTTTAATATAGCCCCAGTATCGAAAGCTTGATTTATTTGGCCACTAAAATCAAAAGAAAATAATATTTCATAATCTTCACATTCCTAAATAATTTCCAATTTATATTGGTTCATTTTTGTGACCTTCCAATTATGTATCCGGCGCAAACAGAAAATGTTTGCTTAGGTTTTTATGTTAATGGATAAGGCAAATGTTGTGTTTATGTCTAATTTTTTCAAATTCAAATAACTGATCAGTGATCACGGATCATGAATGGAATTAATTTAAAATTTATGCTAGCACTGTGCATGCATACCTGACACATGACGTCACACGTTGTTTGCACGCCTAATGGATTTATTCAAACTTTAATTTTGAATACTGTCTGTAAAAGAAAAAATAAGAAAAAATCTTTTACACACTGTGTTTTGTATTAAGTAGAGATTCTAAAAATGCCAAAATTATATTTTGTGCAAGAGGCCTATTGTTACACATTCTATAGGATACTCTTCGCAGTTTTTTGTAAATAATGTTAGTTTTAGACATTTTTAATTTTATAGCACGAACTTAGTTGGTAAAATACTCAGTGTAAAATAAAGTAAAAATTAAAAAAAAACTATACCATACCCCAATTGGGTTTCGAACCCGGGACCCTTGGATTTTGAGTCAAAAGCGTAAGAATTACACCACCACCTTACACGTAAAAAAACGTAAATTTTTACATTATAAGACACAAGCTAAAATCATATTTTCACGGTTGTATATTACATTATGAAATGTATATTTGTAAAATAAATAAATATTTAGATATTAAAATGAAATATCATTTCACCAGATTTCTATTCAATTACAAAAACATAAAAATCAAAAAAATTTTTTTTCAAATTTAAATCATTAATAACATTTTTATTTACCGATCGATTTTGTTCAAAAACAATAGGGTTCTTCCTCTAGCTAACACTAATTTACTGTCCAAATTTCAGTATAATCGGAATTTTCTTTCTTGAGTTATCGTGCTTACAAGAAACGTGACGGACGGACAGACAGACGGACATTTTGAAAGTTGTTCAGAATTCGTTCACTAACACAATGATATGAAATTTTTTTGTCTGCGAGCGATATTTACGGTTTTAGAAATGAACCGATCAAATGCAATACTCTTCATTTTCGTATTTGCGAAGAGTATACTAAAACGCCATTTTGATTTCCAGTCGGCCAAACCGTCAAACGTTCAGTGGGCCAAACTGGCCAGGCCAAAGCAAACAGAAAATACCCCAAACACACAGCAACCGTGCCTTATTAGTTTTTATTTCAGGGTTAGGAAAAACGGTTTTTTATGAAAAAAACAAAAACACGTTTTTTTTTGTTTTAAAACAGTTTTTTACTACCTCTTGAAAAAAAAAAAACAGTGTTATAAAACATGTTTTAAAACAAATATTTTAAGAACTTCTGGGAATCTGTGATACCCGTGACATGCCAGACGAATTAAACTAAATTGGTTCAGAAACACACAAACAAGTTCAAACTTTTAATTTCTCCTATATGGCGCAACTTCGAGATTTACGGTTGGTGGGCCAATAGGATTCCTGTTTCCATGTTTACATATACGATATCGTCGATCTCACTGTCTTACATTAGTCATTACTGTTACTTCACTACAAACACCGAAAGTTGGCCCTTCAGCGGGCCATCACTGGGCCAGAAATGAAACTTCTCTCCCAGTCATGGTCCGCTGATGGGCCGATCTTTGGTATTTGTTGGGTTGTTCAATGTCCATCCATACATGTTTGTAAGACAATATAAAGGCTTATGTAAAAGTGGTTTCCATTAATTTGGCTATATTTTTAATATCTTATGTATTTCGGCATCCTGAACAAATATGTCCCTGGGCACGAAGTCCCAAACCCTAAGAATTTCGAGATACAATACGTTAAAGTTGGATATTTTATGTAGATCATGTATAGTCCCTTGAGATAAAGTTTTTACCCAAAAGGTTCTGCGACTGGACCACAAGACATTAACCCCCCCGTTTTCGAGGGCGGGGAACACCATGGTGACAATATTTTCCGACCTACCGTCCAACCACTACCCCCAAATCGATTTTTCGATGCTAGGCTTGCAAGGGCTTGTCGGATCGGGTTTTTCTTGGTCAATTTGAATAAAATAAGTAAATATTGACCACAGGTGACCTAACTCATCCCAGGGGTTGAAACTATACCTACCCCCACTACCAAAATGCCACGAAAATAACGAAAATCACCTGAAAACCGGTATACCCCCGTTTTCAAGGTCGAGGAATACGATGGTGATAATATTTCCCGACCTACTCTTCACCCACTACCCCTTAGAAGTAAAAAAAATTTTTGTGGCCTTTGGTTCTTGCACACACACTAAATCACAATTTTATTTTTTTCACCCCCTGGTAAGGGAGTCTCTAATACAATTTTTGGAGACGTTAGCTTTTCTTATTTATACTCAATATCTTAAACGGTTCCAGAGTTATCGTGTGCACAAAAAAAAATAGAGGTAGTGGGTGAAGGATAAACCGGGAAATATCGTCACCATCATCTTCTTCGCCCTAGAAAATGGGAGCATACTGCTTTCAAGCTGATTTTCGTTGTTTCTGTGGCACTTCGTTATTGGGGGTGGAAGTAGTTTCAACCCCTGGAGGTGGGTTAGGTCACCTGTGGTCAATATTTACCTATTTTATTCGAATTGACCAAAAAAAAAATCCGATACGACAAGCCCTCGCAAGCGTAGCACCAGAAAATCGGAAAAGGAGGTAGTTTTCAGGTTTAGGGGTGGGGGTTAAGAGTAGGTCGGAAAATATTATCACCATCGTATTCCTTGACCTTGAAAACGTGTACCGGTTTTCAGCTGATCTTCGTTATTTTCGTGGCATTTTGGTATTGGGGGGGGGAGGTAGTTTCAACCCCTGGGGGTGATTTAGGTCACCTGTGGTCAATATTTACTTATTTTATTCAAATTGACCAAGAAAAACCCGATCCGACAAGCCCTTGCAAGCCTAGCGTCGAAAAATCGATTTACCCCAAAGTAGTGGTTGGACGGTAGGCCGGAAAATATTGTTACCATCGTGTTCCCCGCCCTCGAAAACGGGGGGATTAATGTCTTGCGGTGATATACATAAAATATCCAACTTTAACGTATCGTATCTCGAAATCCTTGGGGTTTGGAACTTCGTGCCCATGGACACATTTGTTCAGGATACTGAAATACATAACATATCAAAAATATAGCCAATTTAACGGAAACCACTTTTACATAAGGTCAGAGCGTGGTCCTTTGAAGTTGAGAAAGTAGAAGTACGTTTCCAAAGGGCTATGATAGATGTGCATTATTTAGCTTATTTGTTAGATCCTAAATACGGTCAGAAATTGACTGACGAGGAGATTGATAGATGCATATATTTCAGATTTTTACCCAAATGTAATACCGGAAGTTCCGTCATTTCGTGCCGTAGCACCGCCTTTTAAACAATATCTGTTTGCTAAAAATTCCGTAGAAAATATTAGCTCTTTAACATGGTGGCAATCTCAGAAGCAATTCATTTCGCCTGGGTTATTATCTTTAACAAGTCAATTATTTTCAGCCGACTCAGAATTAAGGAACAGGTTAGGTGGGGAGAAAGCTGCAAAACTTGTGGCAGTTTTTTAACATTTAAACAAAAATGTCGAATCTTGTTAAGTTGAAAATGTTAAATCATTATACAGGGTGTTTCGAAAAGATTGGGACAACGCTTAGCAGTAGATACTTGACATGAAAACAAGTCGATTTAACTCAAAAAATAGTGGTCCAACTCTTAACGTTTTCAAGATAGAGGGTGGTAAATTAAAAAAATTGTTTTTGTAATTTGTCTCTATCTTGGAGACTAGAATACGTATCTACTTCAAAGTTGGTAACGATACTTTTTTAGATCACTACTTATAATGGTGATATTGCCGATGTCATATTTATTGATGGCACTAGTTACAATACTTTTATGTTACACTTTAAGCCATAACTTTTTTGTGGTTAGGTTTTGGACATCGTCTTCTATTATAATCGAAACGCAATTTGGTTTCTTAAAGAAAATGTGTACTTGTTTAAACGTGATAAAATGCACCCTTTCAGAGAAATACGCAATTTACAACTTTGTCACACAACTGTTCGAAGGAATTCAACACCCCGGGTGTGTTGAAAAGAATGGGACAACACTTAGTGTAGACTCTTGACATCAAAACTAGTCAATTTAACCCAAAAAGTAGCGGTCTAACTCTTTTCGTTTTTAATAAACAAAGGTATAGTAAAAAAAAATTTTATTCGTATTTTTCTCTATCTTGGAAAATGTTATACGTATCTACAACAAGCATTATTGACGATTTCAAGATATACTTGACGTACACCTACTAGATAAGAAATAGGTACAATTGAATTTCTTTGAACTGGTGTGTTACAAAGTTGTAAATCGCGTATTTCTTTGAAAGCAGGCATTTTATCGCGTTTAAACAAGTACACCTTTTCTTTAGGAAACTAAATTGCGTTTCGATTATAATAGAAAACGATGTCCAAAACCTAACCTCAAAAAAGTTATGGCTTAAAGTGTCACGTAAAAGCCCTATAACTAGCGCCATCTACAAAATATGGCATCGGCAATATCACCATTGTAATTAGCGACCTGAAAAACATGTCATTATCAACGAAAAGAGTTAGACCACTATTTTTTTAAATTAAATTGACTTGTTTTGATGTTTAGAATCTACGGCTAAGCGTTGTCCCAATCTTTTCGAAACACCTTGTATTATACCGCCAGCATTGGTGCATAGAAATATCTAAGTTAATTTTTTCAGTTCTCTTTTTTATTTTCGTCTCTTTTATTAGAAAAGGAAACACTTTCTATATTATTTGTTTTGTTTATTATTATTTGTTAAATGCTTTGAGTTGTACTTAAAGAAGAATACAGTTTTTTTAGTATATTTGTTTTGGACTTTATTACTCTTAAAATTAACCGTCTTTGTCTTTTTTTTTCGAATAAAACAGCAATAAAAAGAACAGTGTTTTAAACAGTTGTTTTAAAACACTAATGTTTTTTTTTTCAACTATTTTAAACATGTTTTAAAACATTGTTTTGAAACAAATGTTTTAAAACAACCCAACCCTGTTTTATTTTCTCAAATATTTAAATAATAATTATTATTGGTGACTGTATGAAATATTTTAAAGTTGTATCCTTGTTTTTTATCTGTTTAGTTCAGCTTTATTTGAGTGTCTTCATTCCAGACTATAAAAAGTGAGTACAAATGTATAAAAATATAACATAACGTATTAAACTTCATGTTATGAAAAACTTATCCGATTATGATTGAATATTTAATTAGTTTAATGGCGTGTTCGAAACTACGAAAATTTAATACTGTAACGTGTTTCCACCCTTAGGAAACCACCCTCGCAAATTCCGTGGGTTCCAAAAATTATAACAAGAGATTGTCCACTAACACACTTTATTAAATAATTTACTGGATACTTCACAATACTGATTATTAACTTCAATTGTACTTTACTGACTAAAAATAACGTTTATCACTTTGTTTTCACTTTGGACTCTTAAACCTCACTTCTCACATGTCAAATCCAAGACTTCAAAACTTTCTGTACTTTCTAAACTACTCGCCGAGAATGCGGTCGGTCTTTTATACCTAAAAATGACAGATCTCGATTTTTCTGTGATGACGCCACCATTCTCTAGATAATTCCAGATGTCACTTTAGAGCTAACTTCTGGTAGGTTCTTTCTCGAGTAGGTGCAAATACATCTGAATTAATTGAATTCATTCTAGGGGTAGCAACACATCACACTGCCCCCTCCTTAAGCCTGAACGTCCCGGTCAGGCAATTTGGAATCATCAGTGTATTTTGCCAGTCTATCCAAATGTACGATCTTCATCTTGGACTTTTTGCTTCATTGAATCCGATAAACGACATCATTAATTCGGGTAATAACAGTATACGGTCCATCCCAAGGAGGTTGAAGTTTCGGGGGTCTCCATTCCTTCCGCTGTGGGTTGTACAGCCAAACCAGATCTCCCACCTTGAATCCCCCTGTACTGGCATTCTGATCATAACGAGCCTTCAATCGGTTACTAGTTTTGTTCATCTGCTCTCGGTCATTCTTCGGCTGTTCTCGACTTCCATTTCTGTAGTTGCTCATAGAAAATGGTTCCCCACGGGTAGCACAATTCTTACACTTGCGACACCAGGCCTCCACATCCTGGCGACTATTAACCCAATAGAACTGTTCCCGTGCTCTACTCAATGTCTTGTTTATGCCAAAGTGTCTGCTGGACGTTTAATTATGCGCTTCCTGGAGTACTTCTGGTACACGACACCTGGGAATCACTAGACGCATAGCAACCTGTTTCCCATCCGGGCTTTCCCATGCTCTCCTCAAAAGCCCATCTACGACCGTAAGAGAGTCCCATTGTGACCATAAAGCCTTCAGCCCCACTTCTTTGTTGGAAACATCCTTCCATACTGGACACGTTCCACCTTCTTTTGCTCTCAACATGGGTCCGATTTCTACATCGCGCAATTGCTCTTGCCTCAGAGTTTTCTTTGACCAACTGTCTGGAAGATCGGCCTTGACAGTGTCAACTTCAACCATGTTCGGCAATTTCCTCACCTGAGGGTAGCGCTTGCAATCTTCTTTGTCTGGTTTTCTGGATAATGCAGGACTCTTGACTGCCTGCGTTGTCAATAGCCTTGTTTTCTGGCATTGGTCGTTCACTTTTGACAGAACAATTTGTTCGTTCCCAATCCTTAAGAGTCGCTTTCCTACGTCAACAATAAATTCATACTGTTCCATGATGTCCAGACCCAAAATGAAGTCATCCGTGATGTCAACCACGATGACCCTGTGGTCTAACCTTAAATGTCCAACCTGCAAACCCAGGTCTACTTCCCCATGAACCGTAGCCCTGTCTCCCGTAGCTGTCCGGACGATCACTTCATTTTGCCTCTTGGTAATCTTTATACCCGATATAAATCCTGGACGTACTATTGATGACGTAGTACCTGTGTCGATGGTAAACAAACATTTTCTTCCATTCACATAGCCTTGTAACAGCAGACTATTCGAAATTTCTCGAAGCTGGGAAATCTTTATTTCTCTGGGGTCACTGCATTCCTTAGCCAGAACAACCCCCCTGGGGTAGTTTTCCTGCTTCTCTTCAAGATTCGCAGCATTTATTCGATTCTCCGAGTTCTGCTGTTGACAATCTCGTTTCATATGTCCTACCTTGCCGCAGTTGTAACATTTAATACCACCACTCGGCTTTCCTTTCTCTCTCAACTGTCGTTTAAGCCGGTCTATTTCTCCTTTGACTTCTTCTTCGAACTCGCTCATTTTTCCTCTGATGTCACTTACTTCCCCTTTTACATGACTGACTTCCGTCTTGACTTCAGAAACTTCAACCTTGATTTCTTTTTTTAGTTCCTCAGTGGTGGAAATGATAGCGTCCTGTTGTATTTTCATTTGTTCATTCAGAATTTTCCTTAATTCTTCCTGGCGTTTTTCTTGCTCCTCTTTTTCCTCTTGATGCCGTCTTTCTTGTTCTTTCTCCTCTTGCTGTCATGTTTTCAGGTCTTCCATAATTTGTCTCAATTCGTCTTTCTCTTCTTGACGTCTTCTTTCTTCATCCTCTTTTTCTTTCTGACGTCTTGTTTCTTCATCCTCTTTTTCCTTCTGACGTCTTCTTTCATCATCCTCTTTTTCTTTCTGACGTCTTATTTTCTGATCTTCCATCATTTTCTTTAATTCGCCCCTTTCTTCTTGACGTCTTCTTTCTTCATCCTCTTTTTCTTTCTTTTCTCCTGTTCTACTTTGTCTTCCTGGCGTCTTCTTTCTTGTTCGTCTCTATCTTCCTGGCGTTGCTGCGCCATCATCCTCGTAAACTCTGCAAGTAGGTCCTTCACTTGTTTCTCCGTAGCCATGCTTCTTGTTGTAATGGGCATACGATTATGTTAAAATAAAATAAATTTAACTGCCACATCAATATCGGTAATGGAACTTTCCAGAAAAATCTCAAAACAGCACGAAAAAGTCTTATCCAGAGTCTTGTCACTATCCAGTTCAGAGATTTTAATAATCTCCACTAATGTCCAAATAGAGAAGTTCTAGAAATTTTTCACGCACTAACACAAGTGAGTCTCCTTCAGTGTCTCTATCACTACTCAGTTTAAAGGATTTAATTATTACACTAATGTCCTAATTAAAATGTTCTACAATGTCTCAAAAATGCACTTAACACTATTTTCCTGTTCTAAAATAACCCTCGAGCAATGTCCGGTAAATTAGTCCTGTGTTAGCACTAACCCTCGAGAATACTTCTCGAACACAACTACACAACTTCAGAGCTCCTCTTGTCATAAAATTCTGCTTCTGACACCAATTTGTAACATGTTTCTGTCAAAGTGCCTTTTTATTATAAGTTAAAATCGGGTAAAATCATTTCTAAAAATCATTCTGTCGCTCTGTACAAGTTTCAGTTCATAAAAAACATTAATTTTCATTTTACAAATTTTTAAAGTTCCTTTCGCTGCAACAAATTCTGACCATTTAAACCTCCGTCCGACTACACATATTTATACTGGATATAGTCGAGCACGCCGTTTTTGATTGGTTAATCTTAAAATTTTGGCTCCTCCCTTAGTATAAATATAAAATTTACTTCGCGACTCGAGCATTCCAGAAATAGTTAGCATTCCAGACATTCTAGAGACTTCGAAATTCGAAAAATACGGGAACAAATCTAGAATCTTTTATTTTTAATATATAAATGGGCACTCTGCATCGCGGAGTCAGTTCATCTCAGACATCGATAACATTAAAACTTCGAATCGGGACAAAATTCAAAGGCAAATTTTTACTCTAGTGCTTATCATTGAACATTATTAATTAACAAATTACTAATTAAGTTCATTCAAATAATCAAAGTATTGGAATGTGAACAGCAAATAAACTGTGATTTATTTTTCGTTCTTGTGAAAAAGTGACTTTTATTTCAAATCATCTTTCCAAAACCATATACAGGGTGTTTCAAAATTAAGTGACAAAAGTTGACAGTGGTGCAGTGTTTATTGTGCAAGAATTGATAAATCCATCCCATATTGGTTCGTGTTCGTGGCGCCCAACTAAGGGGCTTTGAGAAGCAGAAGAAACCAGAAGAAAGAAGAGAAGAAAGAAGAGGAGAGTAGTCCCAGTAAACATTAATGTAACTTTACCTCTCTGAGAGGTAAGATTAATAGAACATCTTTATATAAAATATTTTACATAATTTTACATAGCATATACGTAAAATAATATCATATTTAAGTCAACTTATTAACTTAATTACTTATACACAAGTTTACATATTTTCTACATAATTTTACTTAAAAATGTTTACCTCTACTTCATTTTACGACATCGAAATCATAGAACGCGTCACACGCTCACGCAGCACGCTAGTGCGCAGTGTAAAATGATGTAAAATCTAACGTTTGTGTTTTTTGATCATTTTTTTGAAAAATTGTGGACGATGTCTTTTAATAACTTTGATGCAGAACTGTAAACCATAAAGCGTTGTGACTTTTTTAAATATTATTTTATTTGGACGTTTTATTAGTGTAGAGGTTAGGTGCAAACATAAACATGCCCTCTTGTTTGCGAATTTGGTGTACATACCTTTGGAGGTGCACCATTTTCCAGTGAATGACCCAAAAGTAAGTTTGTGTTGTACCGTTTTTATAAAGATATTTATTTAAATGAAACGTAATCTTTTTATAGGTTAGAATTATTTCATGGGCAATCGTTATTCTCGACAGATAATTATATCATTACATGGATTTTGTTACCCAAAAGCTGTATGTTGGTGCTGTCCCCACATTATTAAGTTCAACTGAATCCAGCGTAAGAAGTTGTAATTCAAGGAAACCCAGATCTTAATAGTGACCAAAAGCTTTTGCGAAGTACTATGCATAGGTATGGTTATTGTTTACCGACATCTTATAGCACCTACTTTGTGTTCGTTATTGTATTGTACATATATTTCAAGGTTTTTATATGTAAAGTAGGCTAATATTTTCCTGCAATTTTTCTTTTGTCCAAAATTGGCTTTATTTCAGAAAAATTAGATCAGAACCTTAGGACAAAACCATTGCCCCTTTTTAGGGGATAAAAGGGGTGGTAACCAAAAACTGATACATTTTTTTTTAATATCAGAATCGGTTTCAACATGTTAAAAAACAGGATTAGATGGTTCTGATCAAAAGCGCAGCGCTTTTTTTTTTGTTGTCTTGTGATTAATGATATTGCTTGTATCGCCATTAAAAAAATTAATTTGATCATTATAAAACTATGAAGAAAACTGGAATTTTCTGAACCTTTATGGTTAATTTTGTTGCAAGAAATTAAGACAATTAAGATTTGTCGTTATTAAAAATATGCTTCTGGTAGAATTAAATCATCTTGGTAAAGGACCCCGCACATTTTCTTATATCAAATGGCTCTCGGTGAATGTAATAGTATAATATAATTTAATATTTATACAAAAAAAGCTTAAGAAACAGTAACAAGTTCGAAAATTGAATCGTTGATTGTTTACTTTTCAGTGGCGTTAATTAACAATTTGTTTATATGGCTGTTAAAGAAACTACTTTTATCATGGGATTCTCATAAGATTGATGCACTCGTCTACAACTTATGCATGAAAAAAGTACTGCTTTACACACTTGTTGCATAAATAAGTAGGTATTTTAAAATTATTTAAAACAATTTTTTGGCAATTATTTAACAAATGCATTTTTTTCATACTTCACGGCTCCCAATTGGCATAGAAAACCCCGTTTTTTAAAATTGTTTCTTTTTTTGTGATCTTTTGAAGCATTCTAATAATTTTTAATTGTTTAATTCTGAGAAAAAAATTCTTTATAAAAAATTTAAAATGATTTTAAATAGTTTAAAAAAATTGTGTTAACACCACTGAAGAGTAGGAGAAAAATCCACATTCTAAAACAAATTGTTCTATGACTTGATGCACTTAAACAGTCAACAGTTCAATTTTCGACTTTGTTATTGTTTTTTTGGCATTGTTATAAACATTTCCACTTGAAATTTGGTGTGATGATTTAATGGACTTATTTAGCATATTTTTTTATTACATTTTGCAAAAAAATCTCTTAATTTTAGAGCGAAATTCAAAAAACCTGGATATTCTAAGATCTCTAGAGACTTTAAAATTAATCAAGAATATAGACGCTGCGTGAAGTCATTCACTCCTAGTTGCATTTTCATTCCCCTTTTTTCGGCAGTTATATGCTGCATACTCTTATGTTGAAATACTCCAATAGTCCCCAAATCACCATCTCTGGCAGATTAGACAAATCTAATTTTAAATAGCTGGGTTTTAACAGTGTAAACTCAACTTTGAGGCAGACTTTCGGATTGAATGACAGCACTTTGAGCACATCGGTTCATGTTTAAAGCAGTATACTTCTGAAACTCATCGGATCGACCTCGTCATAAATTGTTTAATAACTTAACAAATTAATCAAAATAGTTTGCATCTAGTTTTCTTCACAATTTAGTAAAGGGATACAAGCTATATAACCAGATTTACTACACTATACAGGGTGCGCCACTTAAAACTCCCCAGACTTGTAACTTTTTTATTTTCGTAGCCATGACCATGTTGGGCACATCAACTTGTAGACATTTTTAAAGCCTTTAAATATCCATAGTGATTTTTTTTTTTGAATGGTTAAGAAAGGAAACTTAATTTCTTTGAATATTTTTTTACCTCACCCTGTACATGGACTGTGTTATTGTTTTCTTATAAAGGTTTTAATTAGCTCCAATTTATGTTATTAAAATAAAAAAACTTAAAAAATAAAAAATTTGCAATTTTCTACTTAGTACATTTTAATACGTTAGTTTTTTAAAAAAAATTTTTTTTTATTTTTTGTTACTGTTTTATTACGCTGAATTTTGTTTGTTTATTTTACAGATAAAGCATAAAATTATTATTTACATTCCTTTCAAAGCAATTAAAAAAAAAATCAGTTTGGCGTGTTTTTAATTCCTTTCTCTAAAACCAAAAAGAATTTCGAATATGACGTAATAATATAAATTGAAGCTAATTAAAACCTTTAAGTATAAGAAAACATTAACGCAGTTCATGTACAGGGTGACGTAAAAAAATATTCAAGGAAATTAAGATTTCTTTCTTAACAATTTTTTCAAAAAAATTTTTTTTCAAATACTTTAAAAATATCTACAATTTGATGTGCCTTAAAAAATAAGAAAATTACAAGCCTGGGGAGTTTTAAATGGTGCACCCCGTATATGAAATAGACTAATATTTCAATTATTTTCACAGGTTGTGTAACTGATGTTCAAGTAGCAAATGTCAGAGTGACGAAGGCTGACCAAAGAACGAGTACAATCAGAAACGACCCGAGAAATGCTTAACACTTATTGTAGATACTTAGTTAACTTGAATATAGATTAGTTACACAAAAGACACTAGTATTAATCTCTCCTAAATCAACAGTTAATAAAATAAATTAAATGAAATTTGAGCTTTACTAAGAATGCAAGGCAAGGTAGGTAGGTGGGTATACATCATTGGAGAAGAAAAAAATATCGTATAGCTGCTTTCTAAAGAACATATAGATGACAACGTCGAGGACAACGCCTAATGCCTAGTTTACCTACTGGGATATGCAGATATTAAGATGGAATTGAAACCTTGTTGATACATACTAATTAACTTAGTTTAAACTGTAATTCAGTTCGAGAATCTTTCCTAAGCTAATATATGTTGACAAATCAGACAACCATATGTTGCATTATATATTTTTTATCTCTTTTTGATGTAGCATGTATTTGTTTTATATACCTACCATAATGTTCAAGATAGCACCCTATAGTACTTTTTAAATATTGATACTAGAGAACTGGATTCTTGGAGTTCAATATATGAATATAAATTCCTCATGAATTGTCCAGAAAAATTGATATTCTTTAGGAAATAACTGGAGGAGACATCAACTTTTATTTTTAAGTAGAATATCTCTGAACATTTTTAGAAAGTTAGATAGTTTTATATTTTAAATATAACCATTTTTTACAAAAAAAAATTTCATTCAAAATATAAAACTACTCGGCTCTCTAAGGTATCCGACTTGAAAATAAAACTTGGTGTCAACTTCGGTAATTTTCTAAAGAAATATAATTTTCTGTATAACTATTCATATATCTAACTTTAAAAATCCAATTGTGTAGTATCAATGTTTAAAAAGTGCTGGGATATCCTATTTTGAACATACGGTAGGTAGATAAAATATATACATGCTACATCATAAAGAGATAAAAAGTATATAAGTTACGTAGCATAAGGTCACTATCAAGTGGTTGAATATACATATATGCTACATCATAAAGAGATAAAATTAGTTACGTATGCTTTACATAGCAAGTGGTTGAATATACATATACGCTACGTCATTTGTTACATACCGTGAGGTCACAGTGTTACCTCTTCACTATGTAAAAATCATATGCACATGTTGCTGACATTTCGCAGAGTATGCACATATGATTATGCGTCACATTTTACATAGCACGTTACTTCTGCGAAACTTAGTTTACGTAGCATTTACGTATATGCTATATATTTATGTTTGCTGGGGTGTGACTTGCTCTAGGGGCTTTGAACCGAGTAGAGGTCCCGAAGGTAAGGCGAACGCTACGTGAAGATAAAAGAAGATTACGAATCAGCTTCTCAAGTCCGCCATTTTGAAAAAATGGACTCCTATGAACAAATCGTCCAGAAGCTTAGCGAAGCACCGGCGCGTCAGGGCGTCGTTCTTACAGCACAGGACGGACAACAATCTTCCTCAGGGAGGGAAGAGGACCCACATAGACGTACTTTGGATACTGCACCACCAGGAGAATCTTTAATGCATACTTCAACACCCAGAACAAGGCAAGTAGAACAACAATCTCAACCTAATATTGAGCTAAACCAAATCTTTTTGGGCATGGCGGAAGCATTTAAACAAGCCATCGAAAATGTCGCCACTACGAACGTGGGAGAAAAAAATGGAAAAAATTATGCAAGCAATTAGAAATTCGCCCATGCACACTTTCCAAGGACTTGACCACGAAAGTGCTAATACATTCATATTTAACATGGAAGAACATTTCAGAAAACACAATGTCACAGACAAGACTGAGAAATTAATTATGATCACTTCTCAATTGAAAGGATACGCCAAGGAATGGTATGAACCCCATAAAAATCTAATATACGATTACGATACTTTCAAGCTTAGACTTCGAAAGACATTTGACACCATTGCTAGGCGGGCTCAAGCAGAACACATCTTACACATAAAATTGCAAGGACTTAATGAATCCGTTACATTATTTATTTCCAAAAAGATCGGATTATTCAATAGAGTTGACCCAGCACGACCGCCATGGGAAAAAGGTCCACTGCATATATAGGCAATTAAGGCCAGAAATCAGGGCCTAAATCAGGTTCAGCGATTTCGACTCCCCTGAAGCTTTGCTAATGGTAGCCACGGAAGTAGAGGAATATCATTTACCAGGAAGCAGTAATAACTCCTGGAGAAGACGCCCATATGAAGAAAATAATTATCCTGCATTGCGACCCATAATGAACACCCCGAATAATACAAGAAATACTAATCAACGGGCTATTACACAGGGATCTACACAATCAAACAGAAATGACAACTCGGGAAGACCACCACCATCAGCCTGTCGTTTTTGCAGTGATTGGCACTGGCAAAACCAATGCCCCGAGAACCCCTACAATAAAGAACGAACCCAGAGGCGTCCGGAAAACCCCCAAGGGGCCGGCGCCTGTCAGAGCTCAAACAACTAAACAACCACTCGGCGTCCGGCCCATGCCAAACGAATGCAGCTCCAGTACCGGCACCTCCGCCATCTGCTAAATCTTATTCAAAGACACACCTTAATTTATTTCAAGACGTCATTGACATCACTCTTCAACGAGACTAATTCTCGAGAAATTTCGACACAAACTGAGGACGATATTTTGTCCTACTCAATTCAAACAATCAATCAGCGACGACAGCTACCAAGAATTAAAATACTAGTCAACGGCAGGGAGGTAAATGTATTCATCGATACAGGGGCAGCAAGTAATGTAGTCAGGGCAGGACTTTTTGATAACGAACGACCAGGCAGGGACAAGAAATTATTTACTATGGCATGCGAAGGGCAAACTATTGAGTCATTGGGGAATATCAACTTAAATTTGGACATCCAAGGAAGCCAAATTCAGGGAGAATTTGCGATCATCAGAAACCTAAATGAAGAACTAATTCTCGGCGCCCCATTTTTGGAGGACGAGGGGGTCCACTTAGATTACTTACGAAAGTGTATGTACGTCGGGAAGACCTGGAGAAAAACCATATATTGGAATCAGGAAGAGGGACAAACCGCAGAACAGCCCGTTCTGAATGAAAAGGTTAAAATTCCGACAGAAGCCCAGGACTTACTCAAACCAGTGTTCGAAGAATATGCTGACATATTTAGCGAGAAACCCACCAAGGGCATAACCACTACAACAACTAAACATACTATTATCCTGACGGATCCTACTATCATTAACCAACGATGCTACCCGATGTCACCAAGCAAGAAAAAAATATTCTATGAACAGATAGACGAAATGTTGAAAGCTGGAGTAATTGAACCAAGCAACTCTCCGTACAGCTCACCACTAGTCATTATTGAAATTCCGGGCAAGAAACCACGTTTCTGTATAGTGTCATCGGGCCCAAGGGGCTCAGAAAAAAAACCTTAAAAACTTAACATAAAATAAACTAAAACTAAATATAATTGATTGTCTTCCGCAATAAATTACTATCTCTAAAATAATCAGGATTCCGTAAACACATATGCATACTCCAGTTTTCCGCTAAGTAATATCCGCACTCTGGCTGAATATTACCTGCCTACTGCTAAAATCCTAACCTAAAATATTCATTCATATGCTCCGTGATGTGCACTCTCCAACTACTGTCGAAAAACGCCAATATTCTTGGCTAAAGATGTCGGTCTTGGATGACTGGGGCCGGGCAGGACTATTGCCCTTTACCCCAATGCATCGCTGTAGACCGGGGACCAGCCTCGTGCAGGGCGGGCGAACTTACTTTACGTCGGCCCCACTCACAACTGTGAGCGGTGCAGACGATTTCGGTCCACCTTCCTGGGTCCTGGCTCGTTGGACCTTGCTGGCTAAGGCCTCTTCTGGCGTGGCGTTCTTCTGTCTTCGCCAGCTTGTTTGCCCCCTGGGGGGTAGTCATCTGTCAGTTGGGTATTTGGGTTTTGTGGCGGGAGTGACTGCTGGTACACAAGATGCCAAGAGGTCATCCTGTCATCCGGATCATCGGTAGGGTAAGGATGAGCTGTGTAGCTCGAGGAAGGGCAGACCTAACTGCTTTGATGGCATTTTTGGTCTGCCCGGAGCCAGGGTGACTACGAGTACTGGACTGTTGTCGAAAAATCGCATTGACAGTTAGGCTCTGCCCACCTAAGTTGCACATTCCTAGCTCAGTGATTGGAGTGACTCAAACAGATAAAATAAACGCTTTAAGCTCAATCAGCCCCTGTCACTGTCGTTGACTTCGAGCAGCCATACGTGCACGTTGCTTTTGTTTCTTCAATATTAGTTAATTGCTCGAATATCAAGTCATTCTTTATATTATATTTTACACTTTCAAATCATTTTAGGGACAGTATTTAGAGACCTCTCGAGATTTGGTGTGTACATAGAATACACACCAACCCAATTTAACAAAGAAATCGTTGCCTGCTCATGGCAGTACGGCTATAGCCTTTTCTAAGGTTGGCCCAGGTGCCTTTTGGCGAAGAACGTCGATCTCAGGACCAGCTTGGGGGACATAGGACGAAGAGGACGAAAGCCAGGAAGTATTTTAAAACAAACCGGGACCTGAACCATTCCAATTCCCAGTGCTCCATTTCATCTTCCTTAGCCTCACCTCTCTTCACGAGGTGCATATATTGGTGGTTCTCTCGAGGGTTAACCGACTGCAACGCCCTTGTAGTCAGTGCCTTCGTGGGAAGCGTGCCACGTCGGGAGTAAATTTGGTGTACAAGAGCGAAGTACCTCCGAACGACAACTTCGGTTGTTGAGTTGACAGGGGTCTTCACTCGAGTGCACCTAGAACGCGAAACATACAGACAACCCGCGTTAAAGCCAGACTACCCGGCAGATCTAAATTTTCAGATGGGGAGAGACAGGTGGAGTGTACCTTGCACGTGACCTTCAGTCATAGGGCACTCCGCCGAGGACTGAGTTATTTGAACCACTCTAGGCACAGCTATTTCCAGGTCATCCGGCTGTGTCTACTTACAGAATTTCTCAAGATCATATCATATTATATTAGTAAAGAGCTTCGATAGGGGAAATGGATATGACAAACCCACTACCAATTCACCCCTGGGCAGAGCTCCTTGGGGACTTCGCCGTGTTTACCAACGAACCTGCGGCGCCGACCGCAGTACAGAGTTTAGGCATCACCAGCGAACCCCACCTTGGCAGGCCTCAAGGCCATCACGTCGCTCGGCTTCCAGCGTCGCTTCACGACATGTCCGACGCCCGGGACGTTTTGAGCCTTGAGGGGCCGAGCCATCGTGGACAATAGACTACCGAAAACTCAACGCAATCACTAAGGACCAGTCATCAGCCTTGCCAAAAATTCACGATACTATCAAAACCTTTGGGGAAGCCAAAATATTCACTCTGCTTGACCTTACATCCGGTTACTGGCAAATACCCATGCACCCCGAGTCTAAGGCCTATACGGCATTCACTACCCCAGATGGAGCATCTTACCAGTTTACAGTTATGCCTTTCGGACTGAAAACTGCTCCATCCACTTTTCAGAATTTCATGGTTAGAGACGTGCTTTCTGGTTACATCCATAACTTCATCCAAGTATACTTAGATGATATAATAATATATAGTAAAACACTCGAAGAACACAGGACCCACGTACAGCTTGTTTTTGAAAGAATCCGTCTGCACAATCTGAAGATCTCCCCAGAAAAATGCAACTTAGCCACGAAAGAATTAAATTATTTGGGACACCGTATATCACAAGACAAAACCCTACCGCAATAAAAACACGTCCTAGCCATAAAGGAGTTTACCACACCACAAACCAAAAAACAATTACAGAGCTTTCTGGGAACATTCAATTGGATAAGAGAGTATATACAGGATGCAGCAAAATTAATTCAACCTCTCACCAATCTGCTACACAAGGACCGACGTTTCAAATGGACAGCCGAGCACGAGAAGGCATTCGAAAAAATTAAAGAAGAGGCATCCAAACCATTAGAATTACACCGGCCAGATTTCATGAAAAAATTCATATTACAGACGGACGGGATCGATGACCGGCATATCAGGAGTTCTTTATCAAATGGGAGAAGACGAGACCCGACGCATCATATCGTTTTCCAGTGCATGTCTGTCTCCTGCAGAGAAGAAATACCACATAAATGAAATAGAATGTCTCGCAATAGTCACATATATCAAGAAATACAAGATGTACTTAGAGAATACAAAATTCCTACTCCGAACAGACAACCGAGCATTGTTATGGCTTCACAAAAATCAGGATTCAAAAACCAAACTAACACGATGGTCACTCCTACTTCAAGAATATGACTTCGATATCGAGCACTGTGCTGGGAAACACAATGAATTACCTGACCTCCTGAGCAGACATCCAAATACAGACGAACCAAGACCTGAGTTGGATGAAAAGAGAATGTTACCACCATCTTTAACACCTTAAACATTTTCACTCGAGCAGACCTCTATGAAGAAATTAAGAATGTCCAACTTAGATCTCGACGAATCCAACAAGATATACGCAAGTGGGAGCGAATACAAAACGATGGCCCGGCTAACGAAAGGGAGCAACGTTATTTAAACGAATTCGCAGTTGACGACCAGCAACTATGGCGAAACTACCAGGGAGGTAAAAAACTTGTTGTCCCAAGAAGTATGGTACCCCAGGTGTTGGCGAGCTTCCACGACGAAGATATCGCAGCTCATTCATGGAGAGACGAGACTCTACGCAACATTCTCAGGACCTACTTCTGGAGGAACATTCACAAACATGTCGCTCAGTACGTCCGAAACTGCCGAGTCTGTAAGGAAATAAAAGCTCGACAAATACAGCCAAAAGCTCCACTGCAACCTCATCAACCAAGATTCGCCTTTGAGATGATAAGTATAGACGTAAATGGGACCTTACCAAGAAACTCCACGAAACAACCGATACATTTTCATCGTCGAAGATGTTTTTACAAAATGGGTAGAAGCCAGGGCATTTCCAGAATTAAACGCTCGAATAATCATAAACTACTTAGAAGAAGAAATAATAGCCAGATACGGAACACCAAAAACAATCATCTCAGATAATGGAGGACATTTTGACAGCGCCCTGTACAAACAGTGGTGCGCCCGAAACGAGATTAGCATCAAATACACTCCTATATACCATCAAAGGTCCAACCCCACAGAACGAAGAGTGCAAGAATTCAAAAAGGTCTTGAAAACCCTCACATATCGCCGAACACAAAACAGAGCCTTGATCTAACTAAAGTGTGCCTTGATCTAACGAAGGCTTTTGACAGTGTTGATCATGGGATTCTATGTAAAAAGTTGGAGTTGTATGGCATTAGAGGGGTGGCGTTGCGTCTAATGCGATCGTATATAAGTAATAGGAAGCAGTGTGTTGTCGAAATGGATAAACATAATGAATTATTAAAATCGAATGTTATAACAATAAAGAAAGGTGTTCCACAGGGATCCATTTTGGGGCCGCTGCTTTATATTCTATATACAAATGAAATACCAAGGACTGTTGAGCAGTCGTTGGTAATGTATGCAGACGATACGTCACTGATCTTTAGCGAGCCAGATATAGTTACTAGCCAACAAAGTGTAAGCAATGCAATGTGCTCAATGGATGCCTGGTTTTCGGCCAATAATTTATCACTAAATATTGAAAAAACACAAATTGTAAACTTTAGCTATCGACCAAGTGATACTTTTAACATATATTTTGAAACAAATAAAATAGAAACTAAAAATAGTGTTTCCTTCCTAGGTGTACACATTGATCATAGGCTTGACTGGGGAGTTCATATTGAGGCACTTGCACAGAGTATGGCCAGATACTGCTTTGCAATAAAAATAATTTCGGATAATGTTGGACAAAAAGAAGCATTAATAGCTTATCATGCATATGTACACTCAAAAATGAAATATGGCATAATTTTTTGGGGAAACTCTGCAGAAATACAGCGGATTCTTATCTTGCAAAAACGTTGCTTAAGAAATATTTAAAAAAAAAAAACGCAGAGACAGCTGTAAAGAAATATTTACTTCTAATAAATTGCTGACAGTAATTGGACTCTATATCTATGAGGTAGTAGTGTTTATAGTAGAAAACCCACTTTTCTTTAATAGTCACAATCACGTTTATGCAACACGAAACAAAGAAAACTTAAAACTTGATAAAGTCAATTATGCATATTTACAAAAAAATGTGCAATATACTAGTATAAAAATATGGAACAGAATACCTTTACAATTAAGAAATCTTCCCAAACATCAACTAAAAAATAAATTAAAACTCTATTTTCAAAGTAAAGCATATTACTCCCTACATGAGTTTCTAAATGATACTGATGTCTTTAATATAGGCCGTGAGTACTAGCTTAAAATACTTTATATACCTACATCCCATTTATAAAAATTTCTTTTCTCTTTCTTTTTATCAAAATAGATTGAAGTACTTTCAAAGCTAATCCTAAACTCTAAGATTTAATGTTAACTGTTAGTTATGTATCGTTTGTCTGCAAATTTTTGTTGAATGATCTTTGTTTGTTCTATACCATAATACTGCGTATTTATTGTGTATTTAGTGTGTTTTAATTAACGGATTCATACCTAGGTTAAGTACTATTTTTATTCTTATTGTCTCATTTTATATGTATGATGTAATGTATGCTATTTGACACGTTCTATGTCCACATTAATTGGAAAATACTGAACAAATAAACACTATTCTATTCTATTCTATTCTATTCAGATGGGACAGATACATTCCTAAGGTCTTATTTACGCTTAGAACCCGATTTAATGCCGCTACACAAATGACGCCAAGTCGTGCCCTACCTGGTTACGAACTACCGCAGCAAGGAGAGCTGAACATACCAGCGTACCAAGAAGAACGAGAGGCTCAAGAAGAACAGACCTACGAAGAACGTATGGATGAAATCAAAACCAACCAGACCGAGTACCAAGAGAGGTATTCGCTGCCAGAAGACAGACCAGAAGTGACCTTTGCTGAAGGCCAAGAAGTGATGGTTAAGGCCCTGAGAAAGAAGCCTAACGTATTCCTCCCATCATGGACTGGACCACACAGAATAACTAGAAAAATCTCAGATGAAGTTTACGAGGTCCAACGCGGCAACAATAAATATTTTTTCCACGTCGATGACATTCGTCCCAATCCCGCAGGAAATCCCCCTGCAGATCAAATAGACACCGATGAAGAATCAGGCTCAGAAGATGATAACCCTAACGATGACATTCAACCTGCCCCAGCGCAACAAAACATCGAACCTGCCTTAGCGCATCATCCAGACATTCAACCTGCCCCAGCGCAACAAAGCATCGAACCTGCCTTAGCGCATCATCCAGACATTCAACCTGCCCCAGCGCAATAAAACATAGAACCTGCCTTAGCGCACCATCCAGACATTCAACCTGCCCCAGCCCAACAAAATGGCGAAACAGCTTCAGTACAAAAACGAGAAATTCAACCAGCTCCAGAACCACGATTGCCAGAGAAACTTCGGAAAGCTCACAATCCCTGACACCCAGACAACCTACACACAGAGAGACGGACAGACCAATACCTCGAAGAAGAAGAAGACGAACCCGCTTCGTAATACTGGAGCCATGAACGTATCCTTTTAATTGCGAAATATCTATGTACATATCTTAAAAAAATAGCATTGTATAACGTTTTAGTTATTGACCTTTTCTCATGTAAATTACTTAAGTTTTAGGATTGTAATATTTAGGTTTCAAACACATCTCGTAAAAATTTGCCTTCGCAAATGGGGGGAGTGTCAAAGTGCCTTTTTATTATAAGTTAAAATCGGGTAAAATCATTTCTAAAAATCATTAATTAAATCATTCTGTCGCTCTGTACAAGTTTCAGTTCATAAAAAACATTAATGTTCATTTTACAAATTTTTAAAGTTACTGAGATCCTTTCGCTGCAACAAATTCTGACCATTTAAACCTCCGTCCAACTACACATATTTATACTGGATATAGTCGAGCGCGCCGTTTTTGATTGGTTAGTCTTAAAATTTTGGCTCCTCTCTTAGTATAAATATAAAATTTACTTCGCGACTCGAGCATTCCAGAAATAGTTAGCATTCCAGACATTCTAGAGACTTCGAAATTCGAAAAATACGGGAACAAATCTAGAATCTTTTATTTTTAATATATAAATGGGCACTCTGCATCGCGGAGTCAGTTCATCTCAGACATCGATAACATTAAAACTTCGAATCGGGACAAAATTCAAAGGCAAATTTTTACTCTAGTGTTTATCATTGAACATTATTAATTAAGTTCATTCAAATAATCAAAGTATTGTGGAATGTGAACAGCAAATAAACTGTGATTTATTTTCCGTTCTTGTGAAAAAGTGACTTTTATTTCAAATCATCTTTCCAAAACCATATACAGGGTGTTTCAAAATTAAGTGACAAAAGTTGACAGTGGTGCAGTGTTTATTGTGCACGAATTGATAAATCCATCCCATATTGGTTCGTGTTCATTTCCACCCCTAGGAAACCACCCTCGCAAATTCCGTGGGTTCCAAAAATTATAACAAGAGATTGTCCACTAACACACTTTATTAAATAATTTACTGGATACTTCACAATACTGATTATTAACTTGAATTGTACTTTACTGACTAAAAATAACGCTTATCACTTTGTTTTCACTTTGGACTCTTAACCTCACTTCTCACTTGTCAAATCCAAGACTTCAAAACTTTCTGTACTTTCTGAACTACTCGCCAAGAATGCGGTCGGTCTTTTATACCTAAAAATGACAGATCTCGATTTTTCTGTGATGACGCCACCATTCTCTAGGTAATTCCAGATGTCACTTTAGAACTAACTTCTGGTAGGTTCTTTCTCGAGTAGGTGCAAATACATCTGAATTAATTGAATTCATTCTAGAGGTGGCAACACAACACAATACGATTTTTTATACTTCCAGCATGCCAAAGGAAGCTAAAAAAAATGAGGATTTATACACGTCACATACCCGTATTTTACAATCACTGAGAAACCTACAAAATAAAATATTGATTTGGCTCAAGAACTGAATACTGAAATCAATTTGGAGAGAAAATGTGAATCACATGAAAGTATTGTCAAATCTAACAATAAACCTGATGAAATTGAATTTGAGAATGACGACAAATAATGTGCCTACTTAGTTAATAATTTTAAAACCAGCAACTGTGGATGAACATAAGTAAGTAAATATTGTGCTTTAAGATAATTACTTATTTGAAACTTTTATTACACTTTCAAACGAAAGATATGACACAATATCAGGCCGTACACAGGTGGACAGAGACCTATTACAATCTTCTATCTTGAAATTCTATTTGCCATAGTGTACTTGGATTTTAATTTATAATTCAGTAAATCATTATTATTCACCGAGTGCTATAAGTCATACCTACATCCTTTAGTAATTTCTATTATTTCTATCTTGCCCACTTTTCACATATCTTTTTAATAATAGTGGTTCAAATAATAATAACTACGTTTATTTTAGCTGCACCCATGAATGAGTATATTGTGGAAAACGAAGCAGAGAAGCTGTTAAAAGATTATCCGAGAAGTGCAAAAGATAGAAGCAAGGCAAAGAAGAGGGTAGAGAAGTAGGAGAGCGCTACATCCTAAAAATCTACGTTCGGCTATTATTAAATTTGCAAAAGGTATTTATTTTACATTTTTCTAAGAAGTTTGCCTTTTAACATCACAAATGTTTTTAAATATTGAAACACCCCTAACCCCATTCATGTATTTATCTCTCTCTTTTTGTTGAGACAGGAAAATACACAAATTTGGCAGTTTAAGTGATCGTCTAGATTTTTAAAGTTAGGACCCAAATTTGCGTTGTGATAGTAATAATATTGAAAATAGATTCTTTTTATAAAGTTTGATATTACTTGTTCCTATTTACTGCTTGAAATATAATTATTATTATTATTATATTATTTGGAAAACCTCGTTTAATGCGAACTTTCACTTTTGTACTCCTTTATTTGTTCTACACTTTATTTAAGACTGATTTCACTGTCATTACAAATTTTATTAGTACTTGTTTTATTTGTTTAAAGAATTATAGTGTTATTTAATCTCACTTATTCCTGAAAAAGTAAAATATAGAAGGAAAACACACAAACCGTTTTAATAAAATGTATTTCTAAATATATATAGATGTATAATCATTGTTGGGACAACTCGTCCTAATAAAAATAAAAGATAAAGAGTGCGCAGGGAACATTGCCACTTACGACTCTGAAATGATCAGCACACATCTGCAAACAGACAGTATTGTTGGTTTTTTCAAACGGCATCTCATGCCATCTCTAAAAACTTGGAATTTTGTGTTCGGTCAACATAAAATTTCACAGTAGGCTCCAGGAAATTTCCTGCAACATTGACCCACAAAACCCACACAAAAATCTATGTGATGGTATTTACAATTTTCGATGAGTAGTCGCAAACACCACAACAGGGTAGTGTGTATGTAGATAGGCGAACTGGGGCCCTAGCGTATTCGCTGGCGGGGTAGACAAAACTGGTTGTCTATGGCCCGATGATACGCTTCGTAGTTATTTATTTTATATAAATTGATAACACCATCAATAAAATCCTGTGTTAGGCATTCGGAACATAACCGAATAATCCATTACTTTGAGAAAAGAGCTACTGTCAAACCTTATTGTTGTTAAATAACATCCTTATTTACAATACCCCCTGCGTCGAACACTTAAAAGCTAACAAAGTGGGTTAACCACCGATGGCTCATAAAGTTCAACACATCTAGAGGGGCGGACATCATCGTATGGATAATGTCTAACACAGCTGACCGCGGTCCGAAAAGTTAGTGACCTATAAGTTTGTTTTGCTATGCATAACTGACTATTTCACAGCTTGATTGTCCAATTACAAAGAAATTCTCTCTGCGCAACCCTCATCACAATTAATAAGACAAATAAAAGACAAAATAATTACACTTAATTAAACGTATCTTATTCGAATAGTTTGACCTAAATTAATAAGAACAAATTACTATGAGTAATTAACTATAAGTGACTAATTACTCTCAATTAATATTACCATCATGGTATCACGGTGGTTTAATATAAAGTCGTAAATTGTAAGAATGTAATTCGCGTAGCCAAGAATTTGTGGAAACTTAGAGAGAAATGAATAAACAAATGGCCATTTTGCGATAATTATTTAAGTTACATTATCTCTACCTGTGTACACGGTAAGATTACCAGGATTCTCTCCCCTGTACCTTGCATGCCCTCGTGATTATCTTCTAGACCGTCCATTGTCCGAGTACCGACGGACCTGGAGGCCGTGTTCGAGAAGTTAGTTTGAAATAAATGAACCTATCAATTGACAGTCAGTAAGTCTGGTTGGAGACAACACTTCTCGTATTTATAGAATTGAAATCTTTCTCAAAATTATTAAATTTGGATGAAAAAAAAAATAGTTTAAATCCCTTTTTTTTAACAATTTGGGCTTGAACAAATGAACAAGCATTTGCCTATACAGACAACACTTCTTGTCCCTAGGAGATAATCAAAATTTAGTTATAATTTGAATCTGACTAACACTTACGAGTGTTTGCCTTAGTAGACAACGCTCCTCACGACTTTAGGAAAAATGAATAATTATTAAGAGTTAAGCTCTCACAAAAAAAAATGAGCATTTGCCTTATTAGACAACACTTCTCGTTCTGGTAAAAATAATTAAGGTGTTTCTCAAAGTTTAAAATTCAACAAAAAGAAACAAGCGTTTGCCTTATTGGACAACACTCCTTGCCTCTGATCAGTGGGTTACCAATGTTGATACTGCCGACTGACCCCTGTATGTAGTTTATCGGCGTTTTTATATGATTTCTGATGCCCGCGAGTTCCTTATGTTATCTTACATTAAGGAACTGCTTCGTGCCCCCTTACGACGAACCCTGTTAGCTAGCGTTCACTATTAAAATTCCTTCAGGTCCGATAAGGTTTACTTTCCCCAATGGATTTGTAGTACACCGTTAATTTGCAATAGAGTTCTTTATCGTTTGCGGTACTACTTTGTTTGTTTATATTTCCACCCTAGCTGTTACACTTTGTGCGTGAAGATTTTGCTGTTTTAGAACGTTTTTAAAATGTATTTATATACTGTACGAAATATTATTTACCTAAATAATGAACTTAATATTTCCATATTTATTAGAACAAAGGCATTTCAAACAACATTATACATGAAATATTTAGGAATTGTGATTTAACTTTAGATAGAATTATTTTAAAGTCCAAAAATAAATAAAATTAGATTAATAAATCAGAAAGTTCTTGAAAAATAATGTACCTAGGTACGGTGTATTTCAATATTGAATGTGTTTGGCTTTCTATTATTAAATTATTATTATTATTATTTAAGTAGCACTTAATTCGATACATACAAAATATTTCTGTTTTTTTTTATAAAATTGTAATGTCTTTGACGACGGTTAATAAACCAAATCTAAATTTAAGAATAACACTATTGTCTAAATATTGGTTGTAGCATTTTCTAAATTTTTATGTTCATTGATGGGATCCTTTGCCACATGTTTTCTTCTAAAACAATGTCCGTAAAATCTACAAAATAATGCAATTATCGAGTATTTTACTCGAAAATAACCTCTACGTTCCTATAACGTAAAAGTCACAGGCGTAGAGGTTATTTTCCAGTAAAATACTGGATAATTGTATTATTTTGTTAATTTTACGGACATTGTTTTAGAAGAAAACACATGTTGCAGAGGATCCCACCAAGAAACAGAAAAATTAAGTTGCCCGTGGATATCTATTTGCAGTCCGTAGGATATCCTGGGACATTTCAGTATGTAGTTTGTACAGCCTATTCGTAATACTTAGGACATCCCAAAATATCCCGGGATGTACATCCTTAGTACAAGCGCCGGTATATCCTTCAGGACGTCCCTCGTACTACTTTTATCTGATACCGAGTTGTGACATTGAGATGACTAAAAGAGTGCCGAAAAGCATACAAACTGGGATATTAGGATGTCCATAGGCAAGCCCAAATACTAAATGGAATGTGCCATAGTACGCCCCTCGCACACCATTGTGTTGTGTGGAAGGATATAAAACACTAGGTTATGCAGATGACTTAGTCATTCTAGCACAAGGCAAATTTAACAACACAATAAGGGAACGTATGCAACAGGCCCTAAATGTTGTAACAAAATGAGGAGGGACTAAATATTAGTCCCTCAAAGTCAACCATAATGGCATTCACCAGAAGAAGGAAATTAGAGGAGCTTGGACCACTAAAACTTCGAGGTGATCTAATACAACTATCGGGCGAGGTAAAATATCTGGGAGCAATACTAGATCCCAAACTTACCTGGAACCAACAGTTAAAAAGAACCAAAAGAAGGGCAGAAACCACACTCATGATGGCCAGGCGCACCCATGGGAAAACATGGGGACTAAGGCCAAGCATGATGTACTGGACATATATCATGGTGCATCTTTGGTATGGTGGCCAAAGATGTTGCAGCGCACTGCTGCCGTTGAACTAAGCAAGGTACAAAGACTTGCCTGTCTGGCGGTAACAGCAGCGATGAAAACCACACCAACAGCAGCCATGGAGGTCCTTCTGGACCTCCCCCCCCTCCACCTGATGGTAATGGGGGAGGGGGTGATGGGACACTTCAGGCTGCAATGCAAACCCAGTGACAATACGCCGCGCTGGGGCACAATCGAATTGGGAATCTTGTGGGAGTGACAACATCTCTGATGAGGACAGACCACACGATCCCCAAATATGCCTTTAACAGAAACTTCGAAATAAAAATAGAAGATCGAAGTGAATGATCAGTAACCGGTAACAGCATCAGACCGCGGGACTTGGTCTGGTATACAGACGGATCAAGGACCACGGAAAGTACTGGTGCCGGCATATATAGTGATATGAGGAACTCTCAGTTCAGCACATTGCTAGGAAAATACACTTCTGTCTTTCAGGCAGAAGTATACGCAATACTAGATTGCGCAGTAGAAAACAACAGGAGTCTATAAAAATAGGCAGATCAGTATTCTAACAGACAGACAAGCAGCTTTAGTGACACTGTCAAACCCTAAGCTGGTATGGGAATGCCAAGAAGAACTAAGAGCCCTAGCGGACCACAACAAGGTAACCCTTCAGTGGGTGACTGGACACGCACGAATCGGTGGCAACGAAAAAGCTGAACTAGCGAGAAAGGGATCTTCAGCTCCATATATTGGCCCAGAACCGGCCCTGGGAGTGCCTAAAACCACAGTACGGGACCAAATGAGGGACTAGATAAAGAACCAATACAAAGAATACTGGGACAAAACAACCGGACAACAACATGGTAAAACCTTTATTAAGGAACCATCCAGAAAGAAGACTGAAGAACTGCTGTCACTAAGCAGGAATCAGCTCCGCATAATCACTGGCTTTCTAACAGGGCACTGCGCCCTGAAAGGACACCTTCACAAAATGGGATTATTCAATGGGGACCTAAAATGCAGACAATGCAATAGGGCAACGGGGACATCCTATCACATCCTGTGCGACTGTGAGGCTTTGGAACACAGAAGACACACAATATATGGACAACCAAGATTAGTCCAGAAGAATATGAAGCCAAACCAGCGATGTGGTTGTACAAACTAGTGCAAGGGACCAGAGTACTGGATTGGTTATCATAATACAAATGGGAGAATATCACAATAAGCCCAAGAGGTTGCAGTGATTCTGGAAACGTAAGTTAGACGGCTCCCGAACAAAAAAAAAAAAATCAGGTTCCTAAAGAAATGTCATTAGGGAAATATTAGAGAATCTTATAAAATGTTTCCAAAAAATTCACAGCACAGAAACATCGTTGGAAAACATTTTTAACAAAATGTTAAAAAATGCAATGCACCTATTCGAATACGTCCTGAAACCGATTTGATATCAAATTAAAAAAAAAAACTGACACCTTTTGAAACTGAAGATAACAATACCGCCAACTAATGTAGGAAACAAATTATAGGTAAAAAACTTTTTAAAAACAGGCTTTTATTATTATTTAGGTGTACTAAAACGAAAAAAAAATAAAATTAATTGTCTTAAAAGTTTGTCGCGCGCGAGAAGTTAATAAAGGCATTAATTTTGTTTGACATAGACTGTAAGTGCCAAGTAAGTATTTTTCTTTCAATTCACGTGATAATTAATTAATTTAACTTTTTTCGTTTTAGTACACCTAAATAATAATAGAAGCTTGTTTTTAAAAAGTTTTTTTTATATATAATCTTATTTTTAAATTTTTAGTTACGTCTTAATTATTAATTTTATGTGCATTGCATTGCGTCGTCCTTACTTAAAAGTACCGAATCCTCTGGTATTTCTTAGAATGCAACGTCTGAATGAATATACTATCCAATCAAATTGTAGTTTAAGAGTAGACAATGCCAATCAAACAGTTTCACCTGTGAGGAAGTGGCATAAGGGGAAATACGGATGATGGGCGTGGTCTTTCAGACTATCTCGACATATTTGTAGTGTTTGTCGACTATAAAACGAATTATTAGCCAAGCAACTGCATAATACACTGCTCGCCCTGATAAGAGATGTTACTTATTTATATTTATATTTTCGTAATAATTCATAATTGCTTTGTTTTAACAAATCTAACTGTTTATAAATATTTGTATATTACGAACGATATATTTAAACAAGCTAAAAACGTACTCTTTGCCTGTTCACTGAACTTTTTATATAATTGTTACACATTCTATAGGACACAGTTTTTTGTAAATAATGTTAGTTTTAGACATTTTTAATTTTATAGCACGAACTTAGTTGGAAAATACTCAGTGTAAAATAAAGTAAGAATAAAAAAAAACTATACCATATCCCATTTGGGTTTCGAACCCGGGACCCTTGGATTCCGAGTCAAAAGCGTAAGAACTACACCACCACCTTACACGTTAAAAAATGTAAATTTTTACATTATAAGACACGAGCTAAAATCATATTTTCACGGTTGCATATTACATTATGAAATGTATATTTGTAAAATATATAAATATTTAGATATTAAAATGAAATATCATTTCACCAGAAATCTATTCAATTACAAAAACATAAAAATCAAAAAAATTTTTTTTTCAAATTTAAATCATTAATAACATTTTTATTTACCAATCGATTTTGTTTAAAAATAGCTAACACTAATTTACTGTCCAAATTTCAGTACAATCGGATTTTTCTTTCTTGAGTTATCGTGCTTACAAGAAACGTGACGGACGGACGGACAGACGGACATTTTGAAAGTTGTTCAGAATTCGTTCACTAACACAATGATATGAAATTTTTTTCTCTACGAGCGATATTTACGATTTTAGAAATGTGCCGATCAAATACAATATACTCTTCGTTTTTGCGAAGAGTATAATAATATGTAACTGTTTGTGGAAGGGCATACTGAAGCACTTGATTAAAAAGAAAAATTAGCTTTAAATAGAAACTGTAAAATAAAAAATAAAACAAACTTACTTTTTAATGCAGTAAAAAGCAGAAAATTAAAAAAAAAAAAAAATATTAAGGATAAGATTTTGCAGAGTGAGTGGGAAATATGCGTTTTTTTTTTTCGGTTTCTTATAAATATTTAAAAAATCATGAATGGTATAATCTTTAAAATAGTTTCAGGTACTTCACATTGCTCCAAGAAATACAACCTTATACAGTTTTTACCATAAATTTTGTATATAGTTAAATGAAATTAGGAACTATTTTCATTGACAAACTACGATATTCAAGTACAACAGAAATTTGTAATAAAAAATATACCTATATAGTTGTATTCGTTAGAGTAATAGCAATTATTTAAAAAGTTTTAAAGATTATACTATGTTTAATATTTTAATTATTTATAATAAACCGAAAATAAACGCATATTTCCCTCTCACTCTGCAAAATCCTATCCTTAAAGCTAAATAATTACTTCCACATCCAGTGTAAGTATAGTATCGAAAAGAAAAAAAAAATTGAAAATTATTATTGTTCAAATGAGCTTAAAATGTCATGAAACGTCGAGATTTTAAGTTTGAGTGAAAAAAATGTTCTGTCTGTCTGTAACTTTTTTCTTTTTGTACTCACGATTACTCTGGAACCGTTTAAGATATTGAAATTTGGAACACGTATGTATTTTAACGTGATCTGGAACTATATTATATTTTCATCTTATTCCGTTGAGGTAAATAGGGAGTAAATAGATAAATCAAGCAGATAGGAGTCATTGAAATTGGTATTTAGTATATAGAAAAGAAGCTATAAGGTCTAAAAAAAATTTTTGGAATTAGCCACCTCCATTACCACCTCCACCCCATTATTAAACGGGGTGAAAAAAAAAATGATTTAGTGTTTGTACAAGAATCAAAAACCTCCAAATATTTTTTTACTTCATCCACACCTACTACCACCCCCCTATCGGCACCCCCACTCTACTACCGATGTGGGACATAGTTTTATAGGTATTTGGGGTAGACAATTTCAAATATTATATTATTAAAGTTCCATAAGCAATTATTTCCACACACAAATATTTTTCGCTATGACAGTCTTGGATAGGGGAAGGAAAATCATTCAACCCTCTATAACTTTTTTCCCTGTCGTGCGATTTTGAAAAACCAAAGTGGAATTTATTCGCTATTACCTCTAGTATTTGACTGATTAATTTTTTAAATTTTTTTCGAATAAACAAACTTGTGGGAGGGGAAAAACTTTTTTTCAAATTCGTTTTTGTGTACGAATGAAAGGGGTCAGAGGAGAATTTTTTTTACAGGTAAGTGGGGAGTTTTTAAATTTTTATTTAAAACAAAAAATATCGCAAGCAATAGGAGGGGGGAGGGAGGGGTCATAATGCGTTTGCGGGAATAAAGGGATAAAGAAAAAGGATAGGGACTTCGGACTTTGAAATGCGGCAATATAAATCTTTTTTTCCATCTGAATATTGTATCAATCTACCCATTATCAAATACTAAAATGTCGAAGCGGCAGTTTATAAATAAGTTGTGCTATTACTATAGCGTACACATTGCATAGACCTTAGATTCGGACGAGTACTTTAACAACTAAGTTGGCATTATAACTTTAAAAGTGCTTAAAACAAACAATTTGTTTTTTAACAAAATCGATAGGTAAATAAAAACTTATTAATCATTTAAAATCTAAAAAATAGTTTTCCAATTTGTTTAGATTTGTAATTGAATAGAACTTTTGTTAAATGTTATTTCCTATATTTATATATTTAACTAATATATATTTCATAACAATATAATATTAAAACGTAGACATGATTTTAAACTAATATTATATTAGCAATATTATCAATTTCGTAAATAGGATATGGCCGTGTAATAAAGAATTTGAGCTTGAAATCCAAAGACAGCAAGTTTTAAAAACGGCAGGTTATTGTAGATTGGTCCTTTTTCCTTTTTTTTTTATAATGGCAAGTGCTTTATCAAATAAGGCTTCAATATAAGATTTAAAATGTTCAAAAATTTACATTTCCAGAAAAACTGAGAAGAGTATTGTAAAGGAATCTGCAACAATTATATAAAAAGTTGTTGCTACACTTATTACAATTTGACCCCTATAATTTAAGTAACATAGTCTTTAAACCAACAAGGTTTCTTAGTTTGCAAAAATTCAGAATGAGATTAATGCGTTATAACTACGATGTAGAGTATATTCCTGGTAAACAAATTGTAATAGCAGATACTTTATCTAGAAATATTGATTTAAATGCTAAGATAGAACAGAAGGAGGAATTAACTTTGGAAGTAGACACTTTTGTAAGGTCTGTCATTAAAAGTTTACCTGTTAAAAATTATTATTCAAAAAAAATACAAGATGCACAAATGGAAGATCCAATTTGTAGCCAGTTGATTGAGTTTTGTTTGTCAGGTTGGCTTCGGAAAGAGAAATTGACCAGGGAACTGGTGAATTTCGAGATGAAATCAATTTTTCTGAAGAATTATTATTAAATGGTTCAAGAATAGTAATACCTAAAATTTTACAAGAAGAATGTTTAAATTTTATTCATTCTGGCCATCAGGGCATTGTCAAATGTAGAGATCGAGTTAAACAAAGTATTTGGTGGTTAGGTGTTTCAAATGATGTTGAAAATTTAGTAAAGCGATGTAAAATATGTTTAGAGTTTAGTACAAATCATAAAGAATCATTGATTAAAGAACCTTTACCTTCCAGACCATGGCAAAAGATAGGAATAGATTTATTTAAATTTTCAAATTGGTACTTAATCATTACAGATTACTATTCTCATTTTTTTGAGATCATTTCATTAAATAATAATTTATCATCTCAGATAGTAATTTCTAAAATCAAAGAGATATTTGCAAGATATGGTATACCTGAAATTGTCAGAACTGATAATGGATCTCAATTTTTGTCAGAGTTTAAAAAATTTGCACAAGAGTACAATTTTGTACATGTTACAAGCAGTCCATACTATCCTCAATCAAACGGTGCTATTGAATCTGTAGTTAAAATTGCTAAGAATTTATTTAAAAAAATCCAAAAGATAAAGTTTTTGATGCCTTATTAGCGTATAGAACCACTTTTTTGTTATGTGGTTATAGCCCATCAAAGTTATTTATGGGACGGAAATTAAAAACTAATGTTCCAATGTTGCCTAGTAAATTAAATGAATTTGTTAACCCTAGTAAGACTTTAATTTTTGACAAAAATACGATGCAAAACAGTAAACAAGAGAAGTATTATAATAAAAAGCACAGAACCAAAGATTTAGTTGAGTTAAATAAACGAGATAAAGTTTTTGTAAAAGATTTAAATGAATATGGAGAAATACTATGTAAAGCCAAAGAACATATATTATAAAAACAGACAAAGGAACTTATAGAAGAAACAGGTGGCATTTGATTACAAGTCCAAAAGAGGATTTACCAACTGTAGGCGCAATGAATAAATATTCGAAAGTAGACTGTAATTTTAAATTACTTACCCCTATCTAGTGGCAGCGATTTTATGTTCTGGAACACTGTTTAGGATAAGGAGACAAGGGATCAGGTTCCAGAGTATCACTATAATCACTACAATTTATGCACTATTCAATCAAAAATTGAGCACGAGTCTATCTGTCAGCAAGCCTAATGTTAATTTTTACACTCCCGCCTATGTATCTGTACAAAAAATCACGCGTGCTCATATGCTATCTTAAAGAGCACAGCCTATTGTCATTTTTTGGCATTAATTGGAACCAAAATAAGGCGCCTAAACATCCTGGGGGGGTGGGGGGGGGGCTGGTAAGGAGCGACGCGGATTAAATTTTAAATTATATTAAACTTATATTACAGTGAGTAATAATAATAAAAACCTTAATATTAATAAAAAAAATTAAAATGGAAAATTGAAACAAATACAACAAAATATGAAAACTAATTAGAATTATTGAGTAGGCAATGGACATAATTTAATGATTGGCCTAATGTACGTACCATTCTTGGTTTTGATTGACGCAACACGTGTAATACCTTCTTTGCCCGGATGCACCTTTTCAATAATAGCTAGTCAAATCAAATCAAATCATTTATTTAGTTCATCACAAAGCTAAGACTTCTGAACACGTCAAGTTACACAATACATTACAATACAGAAGATAATAAAAGTATTAAGCATTAAAAAAAATACAGATTAAAATATTAAAAGAATAAAGCACATCAATTTGTATGACAATACTACAGTTTAAAATACACACACAATAATTAAGTAATGTTAGATATTTCTGTTCCGTGTTTGAGACATATATTCAAAAAACTCATCAATGCTATAGAAGGGGTTGTCGGTAAGTGTAGTTTTTATGTAATTTTTGAATTTATTGAGATTTAACGAACGTACATTGATAGGTAAAACATTATAAAGTTTAATGTCAATACTGCTGTCTATTCTTGCTAATCTTGTTTGAGGTACTAATAAATTAGTTTTGTTTCTTGAGTCATGCATGTGAATGTCAGTCAATACTGGATACTTATCAATGTTTTGTTTGATATATGACAATTTCATAAATATTATTAATGAAAAGAGAGTCATGATTTTTAATTTTTTAAATATTGGCACACAGGAGTCCCTAGACTGAGCACTTACAATAGATCTCACTGCAGTTTTTTGTATCAGAAATATTTTATTTAAATGTACTTGACCAGTTGAACACCAAACAACTAAGCCATATCTCATAATTGATTCGAACAATGCATAGTAGGTAGTGACTGCAGCTGACTGCTTTATAAACTGTTTGACTTTATGTATAGCATAAACTGCACTATTTAGCCGTTTGCAGAGTTGATTGATATGTTCCTGCCAAGTGAGTCTAACATCTATATATACTCCTAAGAATTTGGTGAAGAGTTCGTCAGGGTTGATATCTACATTGAATAGAAGTCTAGTCTCAAAAACGAGTGATTTGGTTTTAACATCATTTAGTACAAGCTGGTTTGTATTAAACCAGGTTTTAGCTTGATCCATGACCTCCCCAAGGACTGTCATTGAATCCTCATCTTTTTTAATGTTAACTCCAAATGTTGTGTCGCCAGCATACATAACTGTAGCAACATTTTTGTTAAAAATATTTGGTAAATCATTTATATAGATTATGAAAAGAAGGGGACCCAATACTGACCCTTGGGGAACTCCTCTTTTTATAAACCGGGTACTACTTCTTTGGTTTTCACTGCATATTATTTGAGACCTATTTGATAAATAAGATCTTATCAGTTGTAATGCAACTCCTCTAACTCCATAAAATTCCATTTTACATAGTAATATATTATGCTCTACACAGTCGAAGGCAGCACTTAAATCTGTAAATATTCCTAAAAATAATTCATTGTTTTCAAAGGCGTTTTTTATAGAATTCGTTAATGATCTGATACCATCTGTCGTAGATAGATTTTTCCTAAAACCGTATTGTTGGTCATTTAGAATTTTGTTTTTCTCCATGTAGTCAACTAGTTGATTATACAAGACGGTTTCTATAATTTTGGAAAAGCAGGGTAACACTGATATCTGCCTAAAATTTTCTGGGAGATCTCTAGTTCCTTTTTTATGTACCGGAACAATTTTAGCTAGTTTTGTTATTGAAGGAAAACATCCTTCCAATAAACAGGTATTTATTATATCCACAAGAATATCTGCTAGCAAATTAGCACATTTCTTGAGGATATAAACACTTACACCCTAAATATCCTCGGTTTTCTTGTTTTTTAAGTTTTCTATTATTGCTAACACGTCGTACCTGTCAACTGGTCTGAAAAACATTGAGTAACCAGGGTCAAACTCTTTATTTAGGAATGCAGTTACATCCGCTGTACCATCAGGTAAAACATTTACCAAGTTTTCGGCATGATTAACAAAAAATGAATTCAATTCATTTAGGCTTATATTTTCCGGATATATTTTCTGTTTACCTTTTCTCCCAGTTTCAGAGTTTATAATGTTCCATACAGTTTTACTCATATTGTTCGAATTGAGTAATTTACTTTCATTGAATGTTTTATGCGCCTCTATTAGCAATTTATTGTATTCTTTTTTAGCTTGCCTATGGATTATTTTGTTATTTTCTGTTGGATGTTTTTTGTACCAATCATACATAAAGATTACCCTTTCTCTAGCATTTACGACATCTTGTGTAACCCATTTTTTTCTATTTGTTTTATTTTTATTCTTTGAAGTTAATGGAAAACTATTGTTAAAATGGTAATGAAAATTTCATGAAAGTTGCTGTATTTTTTTTTAGCAGTTTTTTCATTACAAACAGTATCCCACTTTTCGCGGCTCAGATAGTTATTTAACGATTCAATATTGTTTGTTGTGTACAGTCTTCTATTCATTAATTGATCAGTAACATTTTTACTTTTAGTACTTGAAACAATATCTATTAGTTCAATTATTTGACATTTATGATCTGAAGCACCCCACCACAGATTTTGCGTGTTGGAGCTATTGTTTGTGAATATGTTATCAAGACAATTACCAAGTAAGTGAGTAGCTTCAAAGACCGTTTGTTCTAAACCAAATGACAGAAATAATTGAGAGATTTTTTGGGAATTATTATCTTCCAGATCATTGAAGTGTACATTAAAGTCACCTGCAGCCACTACTGTAATATTTTTACTTATGCTATCAATATATTGTAACGCTCTTGATATTTTATTCACAAAATTGTCTATGTTTCTGTATTCAGTTGATCTGTAAACAGAAAGAATAGCTATGTTTAACTGTTTTATGTAACAGGCCGACATCTCACAAATTTGCTCTTCAGACATCTGCACAATATTTTTAATATTTTTGATATTGTTATTTAATAAACTGTTATGTATATATATACAAGAGCCACCTCTCTGTATATTTGACCTTGAATAAGAACTAATTAGAGTAAAATTTGCAATATTTATGCACTTTAAATCAGCCTCGCATAACCAATGCTCAGTTAAACACAGTATTTTTATTTCGGTATGTGAAAATAGAAAATGTTCTAGAACTAAGGTTTTGTTATAAATACTTTGAACGTTTGCATGCAAAACAGAAATATCCACCAACATATGTTGAGATTCACAATTTGGTATTTCTACAATTGATTGGAATTTCTTGTTTTCATCTTGACTTAAAGTTCTTCCAAGTCTTGTGTGAGTTTTCTTGGTTGGACATTCATTTAATGACTCAGAAAAACCGAGTTATCAATGGTAAACGAACTCTCTTCCACTCCTATATTTTTTTGGTGGGGGTAGTCAAGGAAATGTTGTCCTCTTTTGAAGTCAAACCTCTCAAATGCAATACCCTTAGGCCAAAATGAATGCTCGTATACAGATTCTTTTAAACGGGGGTCAACACCCACTAAGAAACAGTTATTGTCCTTTTTTTTGTAGAATGTTTTTAGTAGTTTAACTGAAATATCCGTCAAATCACTCTTGGTTTTTCCCTGTACATATTTTTTAACTTTTTCTTCTGTTACGTGTTCTTTAGCTCTTGATATAAATAACCAAATTTTTTTATTTTCTTTATAAGACTTCCTGTCAGTTTCTCTTCCTTCAAAACCATTTTCATTTGAGTGCGTTTCTCCAGAATTTGTACCTATTTGTTTAGTTTTTCTTTGTTTTCGTTTTACTAGCATAAAAGTTTGCAAATCGATATTTTGTTTGTCTGAGATATCAGTTTGTTTATTTTCACCATCCTCATTATGATTGGAATTAGATAACGGGTTTAAGTAATCCTTTTTTGTTGATTTTTGATGATTATTTGATTTTATTTTTGAGGCCGGCATCTTTAGTTTTTGCGCATAAGATGTGGCATTTGGAGTCAGTATAGGAGAATTTTGAGTTGCCATGCTATAAGTGTAGTGTGTGTGTTGGCATTTGCAAGTAACTTAACCATATCTAGGTTTGAATCTTTTAAGTTTGTAACTTCTTGTTTGGTGTTTTTGATGTCTTGCTGCAATTCATTTCTCAGGGTTTTCAGCTCATTTTGTAGTGGTTCAATGATTTGACCATTTATATCTGTATTTATTGCATTATTGCAATTAAGCTTTAGTAGTTCTTTAAGTTTATTATAAATTTTTTTGATATCAATTTGAATTTCATCAAGTGTCTTATTTTATTTCGTTAGACTTGTAGTTGATCTGCAGTTTGAACACAAATATATAAGTGTTCTGGCAGATTTAAGAGTAGCTGCTCTATATTCGGTACTGGAAAGTTTAGCACATGACTGGCATAACTTGCAGTAACACTTGTCACATGTGGCCAGTGGTTCATCTTTTGTTTCCACAGTCTTGCATTTAGAACAAGACATTGATTAAAAATATTTAAGGCCAGTCCTGTTAATTTTCTACCTGAAGATAAAGTTTTTCATAGTCTAAGTTGTAGATAAGTTTTTATTCTCTGGTGTGTAAAAAAAAAGTCAAGTATGTTGAACACAATTATTAAAGATGCACTTTTGACAACAAATTACAGTTCTGGTATCAAGGTAAACAGTCTGCAAATATACCACTCAATAAATTCCACTTTAAAGTTTATGTAGTGAGAAACTCATATTTAAAGGTCTATTTTTTCCACTCAAAAATTGTGATAGAAACTGTGACTGTCACTATGTTGTTTACTTAGCACTTAACAAGATATAGTGGCCACTTTAAGGGCGGAATATTATCTTGCATTACAACTACTAAGGTACCTACTTCTACAGGGTTGGAATTAGTGTTCCATTTTAAACGCATTTGAAGAGTATGTAGGTACTCTAAGTGCCATCTTTTCCAGTAGTGTTGCACGATAGCATCTAAAAGTTTGTATCGGTCCAAACGGTTAAGCGGTTCTAAAGAATGGTCTACGGATGGAAATGAGTTTAATGGCGACCCATAAATAAAATGTGCCGGAGTGAGCATGGACGGATCATTCGGATCGCTGCTTAAAATGCATAAAGGTCGAGAGTTCAGTAGGGCTACAATTTGCGCGAGTACGGTACTGAACTCCTCATATGTCAAAATTTGTGTATTAATGACTCTAGTTAAATGTGTTTTTACACTTTTTATATTCGCCTCCCAAATACCACCGAAATGGGGCGAGGAAGCCGGGTTGAATTTCAATTCTATTTTATGAGTAAAAAGCTCACGGTGAAAAGCATCCTTATATTCACGAGAATTAATTAATTCGTAAATTTCATTAAGTTTTCTTTTAGCCCCAACAAAGTTGGTACCATTGTCGGAGAATAAAGTGGCACAATTACCACGTCTAGATATAAATCGCTTAAAAGCGGCCAAAAATGAATCTGTGGAGAGGTCAGAAGCGAGTTCTAAATGTACCGCTTTAGTAGCAAGGCAAATAAATAAGCAAACATACGCTTTCTGCGTTTTAACACCTCTACGCCGGCTTAATGTAATTTGAAAACTCCCTGTATAATCCACCCCGGTGGATAAGAAAGCCTTGGCTTGACTGACTCTTTCAGAGGGTAGATTAGACATGAGTGGATAGGTTGGTTTAGGAGTTGTGCGAAAACAATAATTGCACTTCCAGGTGCGTTGGCGAATTATATTTCTGGCGGATAGTATCCAGTAATTTTGTCTTAACAAAGAATGTAATAAATGCGCTCCTGTGTGGAGGAATAATTTATGATTATAATCTACAAGTAGAGTGACAAAGGGATCCGACTTAGGTAATAATATTGGATATTTTTTATTGAAGCAAAGAGTACTGTTCGCCAACCTCCCACCTACTCTAATTATCCCTTCATGAATAAAAGGGTTAAGTACACGTAAATGAGGTGGTAATGGTTTATTTTCTAATATACTTTTATAATGACTACTAAAATGGCGTTGCTGCACAGCCCGAATTAATTTTAGTTCGGCTATGTCAAAATCGGTCTTTATTCGATTTCTATGGAGTAAAATTTTAGCAAATCTCAAAACATAAATCGTAGCATGGAGTAGTTTAGTCCACGAGGAAAAATATTCAATTAAATTATACAAAGGTGAAATATTTTGTTTTAATACAGATAACATGACACATTCGTCTTGGGATATATTGTTCTGATCGACATTTTCATTATCGTTCAAAGGTTTAATAGGCCAGTCAGAAGATGGCAATTTTAACCACATAGGGCCGGACAGCCATGTCGAGTGGTTAATTAAACTAGAGGCGCAATCAGAAACGTTTTCTTGGGTGGGTACAAAAAACCAGTGAGGCGGTGATAGGAAATTTTTTATTTTAGATTTGAAACAACACTTTCGAGTACTGGAGTGTATCCAATGGAGGGTTATTATAGAGTCACAAAATGAGAATATTTCACTGATCGGTTTACGTGAACTATAGGTATCTCGGATATGAGCTAAAAGTTGAGCTAATAATGTAGCTGCGCAAAGTTTCAAACGAGGAAGAGATATTTTAGAATTGGGACAAACTTTTGATTGAGAACAAAGCAAATTAACTTTTACCTTACCCGAGTCATCTACTGTACGCACATAAACGACGGCGGTATAGGCATTCATGCTGGCGTCGAGAGTTCAGTAGGGCTACAATTTGCGCGAGTACGGTACTGAACTCCTCATATGTCAAAATTTGTGTATTAATGACTCTAGTTAAATGTGTTTTTACACTTTTTATATTCGCCTCCCAAATACCACCGAAATGGGGCGAGGAAGCCGGGTTGAATTTCAATTCTATTTTATGAGTAAAAAGCTCACGGTGAAAAGCATCCTTATATTCACGAGAATTAATTAATTCGTAAATTTCATTAAGTTTTCTTTTAGCCCCAACAAAGTTGGTACCATTGTCGGAGAATAAAGTGGCACAATTACCACGTCTAGATATAAATCGCTTAAAAGCGGCCAAAAATGAATCTGTGGAGAGGTCAGAAGCGAGTTCTAAATGTACCGCTTTAGTAGCAAGGCAAATAAATAAGCAAACATACGCTTTCTGCGTTTTAACACCTCTACGCCGGCTTAATGTAATTTGAAAACTCCCTGTATAATCCACCCCGGTGGATAAGAAAGCCTTGGCTTGACTGACTCTTTCAGAGGGTAGATTAGACATGAGTGGATAGGTTGGTTTAGGAGTTGTGCGAAAACAATAATTGCACTTCCAGGTGCGTTGGCGAATTATATTTCTGGCGGATAGTATCCAGTAATTTTGTCTTAACAAAGAATGTAATAAATGCGCTCCTGTGTGGAGGAATAATTTATGATTATAATCTACAAGTAGAGTGACAAAGGGATCCGACTTAGGTAATAATATTGGATATTTTTTATTGAAGCAAAGAGTACTGTTCGCCAACCTCCCACCTACTCTAATTATCCCTTCATGAATAAAAGGGTTAAGTACACGTAAATGAGGTGGTAATGGTTTATTTTCTAATATACTTTTATAATGACTACTAAAATGGCGTTGCTGCACAGCCCGAATTAATTTTAGTTCGGCTATGTCAAAATCGGTCTTTATTCGATTTCTATGGAGTAAAATTTTAGCAAATCTCAAAACATAAATCGTAGCATGGAGTAGTTTAGTCCACGAGGAAAAATATTCAATTAAATTATACAAAGGTGAAATATTTTGTTTTAATACAGATAACATGACACATTCGTCTTGGGATATATTGTTCTGATCGACATTTTCATTATCGTTCAAAGGTTTAATAGGCCAGTCAGAAGATGGCAATTTTAACCACATAGGGCCGGACAGCCATGTCGAGTGGTTAATTAAACTAGAGGCGCAATCAGAAACGTTTTCTTGGGTGGGTACAAAAAACCAGTGAGGCGGTGATAGGAAATTTTTTATTTTAGATTTGAAACAACACTTTCGAGTACTGGAGTGTATCCAATGGAGGGTTATTATAGAGTCACAAAATGAGAATATTTCACTGATCGGTTTACGTGAACTATAGGTATCTCGGATATGAGCTAAAAGTTGAGCTAATAATGTAGCTGCGCAAAGTTTCAAACGAGGAAGAGATATTTTAGAATTGGGACAAACTTTTGATTGAGAACAAAGCAAATTAACTTTTACCTTACCCGAGTCATCTACTGTACGCACATAAACGACGGCGGTATAGGCATTCATGCTGGCGTCGGAAAAACCGATTAAACTTAGTGAAATCTTTTCAAATATAAATAGATGACGCGGTATCTGTAGTTCATTTAAACAACACAATTCATTTTGGAATTTAGTCCAAGCTTTGGTTATTTCTAGCGGAGCTACTTGGTCCCAATCAAAATTTAATAACCATAATTTTTTTATCAATAATTTAATAAAAAGAGTGAGAGGTGATAAAAATCCTAATGGATCAAAAATCCGAGCAACGCATGATAATAAATTTCGTTTAGTACAGTAGGTTAGTTCAAAATTCAATTTGAAAGTGAATATGTCAAGGTAGGGGTTCCACCGGAGGCCAAGTATTTTCAGGTTAGTTTTGTCAAATTCGATCATATTTGTCGATTTTAAATGATTTGGGATTTTATCTAATAATTGTTTGGAATTTGAAACCCATTTCAACAAGGGAAATCCACCAGATTGGAATAAATGAACTAGTTGACTATGCATTTCATATGCACTGTCAACGTCTGGTGCACTTGAGATAACGTCATCCATATACATATCTCGTTCTACACATTCGGCGGCTTTTGGATACATATTTCTTTCAGATTCGGCTAAAAATTTCAATGTCCTTAAGCTTAAATAGGGGCTAGACCGAACACCGAATGTGACGGTGTTCAATTGATAAACAGAAATCGGATCATTGACGTCAAACCTCCACAATATTTTTTGGTATGCTCTATGAGAATCTACTACATTAATCTGTCTATAACATTGTTTGATATCAGCACTTATTGCTACGGGGTGCAATCGAAAATTAAGTAAAATAGTAAAAACATTCTTCTGTAACTTCGGGCCGGTATAAAGGATATCATTTAACGATAGGCCACTTGTCGACTTCATACTTGCATCGAATACTATACGGCACGGAGTGGACTTACTCTCGGGTTTAAACACACAATGGTGTGGGATAAAATACGAGGACATAACATTATTTTGTTCATTCGGTACTAACGACATATGCCCCTGGTCAAGATAATCTTTAAATATTGAACTATAAATTAATGTACGGTCAGGGAATTTTTCTAGTTGGTTTTCTAGGGCAAATAACCTTTTTTCGGCTAGCAAGCATGAATCACCCAAGTCAGATGGGTCTAATTTAAAGGGTAACGAGACGGTAAATCTCCCACTGTTATTGCGGCTAACAGTGTCGACAAATAATTGTTCGCAAATGTCATCTTCATTTCTTGGATTAGGTGGGGTATAATTTTCAATTTCGAACATTTTTTCTATTAAAGAATCCAAGGTTAAAAGGGTGCAACAGGACTGATTCAATTCATCGGACTTACTACAGCCGACAGGACCTAAAAACTAAATATCCGAGAGTTGTTTGTATGGCGGTTGGACTATTTTTTATTCCGGTTACTTTATGAGTACCTAATATATCAGCAAATAACGAGGCTCCGATGAGCCCGTCAATATTGCTGGGAATGTTAAAAGTCGGATCTGCCAGGGGCAGATATTTTAAATGTGTAATGAATCAATATCTAGTTTAGAATGGGGCAACTTTCCACTAATATTGTTAATTATCAAAGCCTCAAAAGAGTATTTAAAATTTGGGTTCAAATTCGAAAACATAGTTACACTGGTACGACCTCTAATTGGCTTTTCAAGTTCACCGATTGTAATAGCGTGGGTATTTAATTTGGTGTATGTTAAACATAATTTAGTACAACAATCAACGGTTAAAAAATTCGACATGGATCCATTATCTACAATAACTCGAATGGTTTGTGGTCTACTCCATTTGTCCACTATTATGACAAGGGCAGTACTAAGCAAAACGGTCTTAGAGTTACTTCGAGATATGAAAACGCTAGCGTGAGAATCAGAAGAATTTTCTTGCGAACTATGACTAGTGCTAGGTATCATTGAAACATTAGACTGTTTACTTTTATTAACAACATTATTATTAGGAGGGTGTAATAAAGTGTGATGTTTCATTTTGCAAATTGTACAAGTAAATTGGGTAAAAGGACAATTAGAAACTGTATGTTTGCCAGAAAAATAATTAATACATAAATGGTTGGCTTTAATTTTTCTAAACCGCTCCTCCACAGAATCATTCTTAAACGCCGCACTCTTTTAATAAATGCACACCCCTCAATAGGGGTGTGCATTTATTATAAGATCATTATGCAATTTTTTGCATAATGATCTTTAGGATGATTTACAAAAAAGGTTTTAGTATTTCTTGAACTCTGATTGGCATTACTGCTTTGATTTGGAGTATTGAACCGCGATTTTTCCAATTTAGAGATTATTTTGCTTTCTTGCCGAACAAAATCTATTAGTTCTTGGTAGGTTGGTATTTCCGTATTTTTACGAATTAATTCGAACGAATTTATGGTTTCTTGAGATAATTTGGATAATGCAATATGGTATAACATGAAATCTATTTATTTATTTATTTATATATATAATCACTTGGGCTGTTACAATACAGATGTGAACGTCAATAAGATAAAAAAAAATATACAAAATTTAGTTTACAAGGTGAGACAATAAGTAGTAAATATAAAACACAATAAACAAAACATATGACAAATACAGATTAAAATTCTTTGTATGAATATAAACATTTATCAAGTAAAAATTGTTTGAGACTAGATTTGTATTTATTAAAATTGTTGACATCTTTAATCTCACTAGGTAATTTGTTGTAAAAACTAATACCAGAGTAATAAGGTGATTTTTCAAAATGAGACGTATTATGATGAGGAAGAGTTAACAAGTCGTCATGACGAGTATTATAATTATGGTAGCTAGCAGTAGTTTTAAATTGGTTAATGTTACTTTTAATGTACTTTAGCAAAGAAAAAAGATATATGGACGGTACCGTTAATATTCTGTGACTTTTAAAAGAGTTTTTACACGATGTGGTGAAATCAAGATTAAAAATTAATCTAATTATGCGCTTTTGGCAGACAAAAACTCGCTGCAAATTATTCGCACGTCCCCACATTATAATATTGTAGGATATATGGCAATAAGCCATTGAATAGTACAGTTGCAATAAAGCCTCGGTATCTAGGGAGTTCTTGAGCTGGCGTATGCAGTAATACGCTTTGTTAAGTTTTTTACATACTTCTTCGATTTGAATATCCCAGCTTAGTTTTGTGTCTATTGAAATACCTAAAAATCTTGTATTCGAGCTAAATGGCAGGGTCATGTTGTTAAAATTTAACTGAGTGTTGGAAGGTAATGATTTTCTTTGTGAGAAATACATGCACACAGTTTTCTCAAGGTTTAATATGAGATTATTTCTGTAGCAATAGTCACCAAATTCTGTCATAACAGCCATAGCATTATCAAGGAGCTCCACAAGGCTCGGTGAAGATATGCCAAAGGAGTTATCATCGGCAAACATGGTGATGTTACCTTTTGATATGAATGACGGTAAGTCGTTTACAAAAATCAAAAAAATCAAAGGACCCAGCACCGAGCCCTGTGGCACTCCAAGACTAACGTCATGTTCATTTGAAATCGTTTGGTTGATTTTTACCTGAAGAGATCTGTCCGTTAAATATGACATGATCCACTGTAGAAAAACTCCTCGAATGCCTACCTTAAATAATTTTTCTTTAACAAAAGACAGATTGAGAGAGTCAAACGCTCGTGATAGGTCAAAGAACAATCCCATGACGAGGTTACCTTTGTCCATTTCATTATAAACAAATTGTAAAAGCTGAATTGTAGCAGTGTCAGTAGAATGATTTTTGCGAAAACCATGTTGGCGATCTGTTAGTATTTTGAAAGAATTAAAAAATGTCATTATTCGATTAAACGCAATTCTTTCCATTATTTTAGAAATAACACTTAAGATGGATATTGGTCTGTAATTTTCTGGTTCCAAAGAATCATTTTTTTTAAATATAGGGATAACAGTAGCTATTTTTAATAGGGATGGAAAAACACCCGATTGAAAAGATGCGTTGATCAAAATGCACAATGGTTCAATTATGAAATCACATGCATACTTGATAAACTTAGTGGACAATCCATCGGGACCGAGAGCTTGTTTATTTTTTAATTCAAATATAATTTGCCTTATTTCATCGGGTGTAACTGGATAAATAAAGATGGACTGATCATTGAGTTCATTGGAAGTGCAAGTATGTGATAAATTAGCCCCAAAGTGATTTTTTACTTTGTCTACAGTGACTGACGCGAAATAGTTTGCAAAATGTTCTGCAACATCATTAGGATTGTCTGTGACTTTGCCATTTATGTTTAACTTAACATCTACTGGAGAAGAATGATTGGTATGTAGTTCAGATTTAATGAGCCGCCAGATTTCCTTTGTGGAATTTGGGGCATTTAAAATTCTATTTGAGAAATACTCATGCTTGGCGTTTCTTATATTGTTATTGTATTCACGTTTCTTACACTTATAGAGGTTAACAAGGTCAGGATAGCTATAACGTTGGATGAGCCAATGCAAATTTTTGAGGTATTCACTTTCACGTTTGATGTTTGACATAACCCAGTTTTTTGTGTTTGTAATATTGTTGTAATAATTGTTAGTGATCTGCTTAGTTTCAAGAGGAAAAGAAGCATCTAATTTGTTAATCATAATTTCCAAAAAAATAATAAAAGCTTCATCAACATTTATTGGGTCCATACTGTAAATAAAATCCCAATTTGTAGTATATAAAAGATATTGAAATTTGGCTATGTTAACCTCAGTAATATAGCGAGTAGTAATAGTTTGCTTAATAAATTGGTAAGATGGTAAAAAATCTTTAACACACATAATTTGGGCAGCGTGGTCTGCAATGCAAGGGTAGCTCATATATATGTCAACCATATTACTTGGAAGATCAGTGACCATGTAATCGATGGCAGATTCAGACAACATGCCATATATATTACTTACTACGCGAGTGGGTTCATTGAGATACGTGGAGATATTAAATGATTCAAAAATGTCAGATAGTAGTTGTCTATTATGTGAATTTGAGCGAAAATCTACATTAAGATCCCCACAAAGAATTATGTGGTCGTATTTTTTGTTGAGAAGGATTAAACATCCCTGCAATTTATCCAAAAAAATATTGAAGTCTCCAGAAGGAGGCCTATAAATGACTAATAACAATATTTTTCTTTTAAGACACAAAACTAAGCCACAAAGCTCTATATTCATCTCAGAGTTAAAGTTACTCAAAAATGTTGCAGTATTAATTTTTGATTTAACAATATTGTCAACATAAATAGCAACACCACCATGACGTCTATTAATTCTACAATAGCTAGCCATCAGGTTTAAATTGGATAAAGTTAGATTCTCGATTTCATCGGAAGTAGCCCAATGCTCTGATATACATAAAATGTTTATATTCTCAGTGTAATTAAAAACATCAATAATGTTTAACTTATTACTTAAACATTGTACATTGACATGAGCTATTTTAAAACAAGATTTTGAAGTACAGGATTGTTACAAATTATCCAGCATGGTCTGCTTTTGATCTGGCGAGAAAGGAATGAATTAATACCTCCTCAGGCCAATTTTCCGACTTCATAAGCTCCTCGGTAGACATTTTAGAACTGCCAACTTTGAAGCACTTCTTACGTCCCTTGGACTTTAGGTCGTAGCATAAAATCGATGAGTTTGGCCACTTTAGTGAGATGTACTCCTTCATGTGCTCGAGAGTGACTGTTTCTCTCAGACCTCCTACCCATATCCAATTTGTGGTGGGGGCAGGCGCAAGAAGACTACTCGCCGCACCAGTACCTTTGGTATTATTGCCAGTCGTTTTATTTGAATATTGATTTAGGTTAAGTTGTTTCGGTTTTTTTCCTCTCTTAGATGGAACTGTAATGAAGTTTTCATTTTCCTCAGTAGATAGTGAATTAGAGTTAGAGATTTCAGCAGACACTGATGACTCATTTATTGGGGTACTTTCCGGAATGTTTGGGTTTAAGTTAATTAAATCATTCATTATCATCAAGATCCGGTATATGTAAATTTTTTAAAGCATTAACATTTGGATCAAACTTCTCTAAAAAACTTTGTAAACTGTTAGGGTTGTGATTCAATACACCACGACAATTCAATATTCGGTCTATATATAATATATAATATAATATATAATATATATATATATAATATAATATACTGTCGATAAAATTTTTTTATCCTGGTAGATTTTATCTAAAGTATTCCATATAATTGGGTAATTATTTGGAATGGTTTCAACATTACTACAAACCGTCAAATTTTACAAGTTCAATTTTAGGCATGTGAATCCGTGCATGATCACTTCTCTGACTACTATTTACATTCGGAGGCACAACAGAGGTTTTAATAAATTGAGCTGCCATGTACTCAATTCGGTCGGTTAAATCCTCAAATGCGTCAAGAATACTATAAGATGGAGTTTCATCCGGTTTCATTTGTTGTTTTAGGACAATTATTTCGTCAACGAGATTCCTATACTCTACGACGGTGGTAGAAAATGTGTTATAGCGAATTTTAAAGTTTTCTAATTTTTGGGAATTTTCCTGATCGGCTTTCAAAGCTTCGCCAGCATCATAACATAACTGGACCCGCCTAAAGAGCTTTTCTCGTTTAGAGCGGAGCCGATCTAATTTCAGTTCATCGGCCGATTTAGGCATCTTAATATTTAGTCAGGTATCGTTTATAATTTTAATTACTAATACCTAGGTGAAAAAACAATTCTGTATAGTAACAAACTAATAATAAAATAAATACGTTTAATAGGTGGTATTTATCTATTCCGATTATATTATAATTTACTTTTTCTATTAACGTATAAGAAATAATGTTGAATAGGTAGGTAAGTAGGTATCAATAAATGTTTCGGACGGCTAAACTAAGTGTAACACGTATTTACGTGTGTAAAATCTCTACTATTATTATGGCAAATGGCAAAGTATATAGGATTACAATGCAATATTCAGAGAATTAAAATATTAAACTGAATATAAACGTATTAGGATTTTAATAACCCAAGTCTTAAAAAACAAAACTACGAATACAGCCTTCCAAAGTCAGGTGTAGAATAGCGTAAACAAACCCGAACCAAAACAATGTGGTGATTTTCCGCGAACCCGCAAAAAAGGCAGAGACTGGTTCATTAAACGTTCAGGGTAAGGTAGGCTGATAAATTTGATTTTTCAACTATAACGGATTATTTTATCAGTAATTTTCATTAATAATAAACTAATAGCTAATAAGCACAACACTATTATTATAAGAATAACACTTGGATATAATTTAAGTAATTTACGAGAGGTAGGTATATATTCAAAAGGTATTTAAACCGGTAAAACCAAAAATGGCACGTTCCAGTAGGAACACTAAAAAACGGGTGATGATTCGAAAATCAACCCCTGGGTTGGGTTTATTTTAATAAACTGGTAACAACAATTATATTGACTGAATAGGCATAAATCATAAACTACGGTAGGTATCTAAAATTTATTACTTAACAAAGCAATCCCGGTTACAAGGCCAAATGTAGGCGCAATGAATAAATATTCGAAAGTAGACTCTAATTTTAAATTACTTACCCCTATCTAGTGGCAGCAATTTTATGTTCTGGAACACTGTTTAGGATAAGGAGACAAGGGATCAGGTTCTAGAGTATCCCTATAATCACTACAATTTATGCACTATTCAATCAAAAATTGAGCACGAGTCTATCTGTCGGCAAGCCTAATGTTAATCTTTACACACGGTTCTCCCGTCTATGTATCTGTACAAAAAATCACGCGTGCTCATATGCTATCTTAAGGAGCACAGCTTATTGTCATCTCTTGGCATTAATTGGAACCAAAATAAGGCGCCTAAACACCAACTAAAAACGATGTTGGAAATGATGCTTTGTCTTGGATACCAGAATAAATACTTCTTCTCAGACCCGTTCTCAAAATCACTATGTACCGGCTTCTTCTCAAACCCATTCTCAGAATCATGATGTAGCGGAAAGTGACGATTTAGAAGAGACTTCAATGGTAAACGGATATTTGGAAGGAAATAATGATATCATTGACATCGATGACTCTAACGGAATAGCAGTTAATAATTCAGATTTAAGTCCGAGCAGGATGTGAAGAGAAACTAAGAAACCTTGTTGGTTTAAAGACTATGTTACTTAAATTATTTATTTATTTATTTTATATTTTCTATCTTAAAGAAAAGGATGTTGTATTAATCTAGTTAGTGTTGTTATGGATATTGTTATTATTATTATTATTATGACTTTTGATAAAAGATAATAAAACGTCTATAACCTTTCGAAGAGCTTTTCATTAAAACATAACATGGTGGCAACGGTAAACTAAAAAATAAATGGCGGCATAATGGTATTTGTCCTCCAGAGAAATTTGATTTTCAAAACCTGTCTGGCTGGATTTCATGGAAAAAAAGATTTGAGAGATATTTGTCTGTCTCTGGTTTAATTGAAAAACCTAATCAAGAGAAGATTAATCTTTTTCTATATTTATTGGGCGAAGAAAGTGAATATATATTGCTTCAATTGGCTGAAGTACCTAAAACTTTTGATGAAATAGTTCTAGCTTTTGAAAATTATTTCAATCCAAGAAGAAATGTAATTTTTGACAGGTTCAAATTTAACTCAAGAATTCAAAATCTAGGGGAAAATATTGAATCCTTTATATCTGATTTGCATAAATTAGCGCAATATTGTGAATGAAAATTTAAGGTTAATAAGAGATCGAATTGTTGTGGGTATGCAAGACAAGAAAACGAGTGAACGAATGCAGCTTATGGCTAGTTTAACTTTGGCAGAGGCTGTTCAAATTACAAAACAAGCTGAGTTACATAATATTCAAAACAAGATATTAAGGAATGACACAAATGAAGATAACCTTTGTGCTATTAAAATCCAAGATCGTTCAAAGCGATATTTTAACAATAAGAATTTCGATAATAGTAATTGTACTTATTGTGGTTTATTATTGTACCTACATATTAACGCATTTTCTTAACAAATATATAGTGATAACACGATAACAGTTTGAGAGTAATCCATTGTGCCGTGCCGTTTTTGAATTAGAGCGAGTTAAACGGAAAAATAATTGTTTTATATATCCAATAGACACCTAAAACTAGAGAAGTGGGTGGCAAAAACTCGTAGTAGTGTTAAATAATTATTTATAAGTTTAATATTTGATAAAGGGTAGATTAATTCCATTAAGATGGAAAAAAGATTTATATTGGCGAATATCAAGGTCTATCCCTTCCCTTTTCCTTAACCCTTTATTCCCACAAACGCATTATGTCCCTTCCCTCCCTTCCTATTGCTTGAATTGCGATATATTCTTTAAAATTAAAGATTAAAAAAATCCTCACTTATATGTAAAAAAAATTGTCTTCTGAACTCTTTCCTTCGTACTCGAAAACGAATTTGAAAAAAAATGCAAATGGTTTTTCCCCTCTCACAAGTTTGTTTAATTGAAAAAAATAAAAAAAAATTAATCACTCAAATACTAGAGGTAATAACGAACAAACTCCTTTTTGGCTTTTCAAAATCGTACGACGGAGAAAAAGTTACAGGTAGTAGTTGTAGGTCTAATGATTTTCTTTTCCATACCTCCTCCCCGCTCACAATTGGCCCACCACCCCCATCCTCCGGCTCCATCAATTCTTATCGTTTACACCTACCTCAAAAAAAATCTCATCTCCCTAACTCCTTTTTTGCGAAAAAATTAAGAAATTACTTTATTGTATATTAGTGTTATGGCAAAGAAATGCGTAAATGTTAAAAAAAAAATTTCACGAAGAGGTACCATCTGATTTGAAAAAAACCTCTGTCTAAGGAATCACTATTTTCACATTCAGATTTCCTATGCAAGTCTCTTACAACGAAAATACTATATTTGCACTCGCATTTTCTTCGAGGAAACCTACTAGGCATCCATATTACTCGAAGGAACCCACTGTGCACGCAATTTACTCAGGAAAAGCCACTGCTTATCCATTTGACTCGAGGAAACCCACTACGCATTCATACAACTTGAGGTAACCTACTGCGCATATATAGTACGCGAGAAAAGCCACTGCGCATTCATACTACTTGAAGTAACCTACTGCGCATCCATAGTACTCGAAAAAAGCCACTGCGCATCCATGCTACTCGGGGTAATCTACTGTGTATCAATAGTATTCGAGGAAAGCCACTGCGCATCCATAATACTCGGGGAAACCTACTGCGCATCCATACTACTCGAGATAACCCACTTATTATAGAATCAATAAAATAATGGAAGATCTATAAACACCGTACAGGTTGCATGGTATTCTAATTTGAAATCGTAGAAGCTAGACACGTACGCGATGACGCGTCTCTGACGCTATCCTCCTCATGTATCCTTGAAACATTGGTGTCAATTTAGCAACCTGCTAAAATAATCTTGAAAGGCAGTACGCTGTTGTTGGTTTGTTCATAGAACTCGATTACAATACAACCTGTAGAGTGTTTATAGATCTTAAAATTCCACATCTAGATTTTCTATCCAAGTCTCTCACAACGAAAAAAATTTTGATACTTTATTTGCACTTCACTATGTGAAAATTATTGTTTATGAAACTTTAATAATATAATGTTTGAAATCGTCTACCCCAAAAAACTATAAAACGATATGCCATATCGGTAGTGGAAGTGGTGGTAGAGGGGTGGCAGTGGGGGTGGATGAAGTAAAAAAAAATTGAGGCCTTAGGTTCTTGCATACACGCTAAAATACAATTTTATTTTTTTGGTGATGGGAGGTGGTAATACCAAACATTTTTTTGAGACCTTAACTTCGTTTTTATACACCAAATACCAATTTTACAGACTCTCATTGCTTGATTTACATATTTACCCCCATTTACTCCAATTTATCCCTCAAACCCTTCAATGAAGTAAGATCAAAATATAATTTAGTTCCAGATCTCGTTAAAATACATACGTGTACCAAATTTTAAGTCATTACGAGCTTCCGCAAGATCTTCAAATTTTAATTTAACTTTTTTTTTCGTCGAGGAAAAACTTGTTTTTGCGAATTTTAAATGCGGATTCCTCCCCCACCCTGTGTGATTAAGCTGAACTAACTTGATAACATGATAAATGAGAATCCGTGTAACCGAATTGTCAAAAAAAAAATTAAAAAAAGTTGGTTTCGTTTCAAAATCAGATCCGCTCCGCTATATAATATTCTCTAAACAGCTGCATTTTTAAACATAAAGCGTCCCTTGAAAATGTTGGCCAGTATATGCTGGATGAATCATAAACAGTAAGGAAGTAGGCGTTATTTATATATTTCATTTTATCCCTTTTATTACTAAATGCATTGCATAAAAAATACAGAAAACATATTTTATGATGTAGAAAAATATTGTGCTTGTCCTATTCAAGTTAGATTTTTGATATATTTACTTGTTGGGGTCTAAATTAAATCAACATTTGTAACCCGTTTCGCAAATCTGAATTGTCATGGTATCGCCATCTATGAAACTATGAGTGAATCTAACTTTTCGTGGTTTCTAGGTAAATGCATGATTTATTTCAAACAAAAAAAATCACATTTTGTGCATCACATACTTCCAAATGTTTATTCCTTTTTAAATTATTTTTTTGTGGGACAGGGAGCTTTGAAAAAAATCACAAAGTTTCTCATGTAAAAGCATAGGCAATGCACACTCTTTAAAAACTAAAAAACACACTTTTTGGTACCATACTATTGTATTGGTGAGGTGCACTGCCCTGGAGGTAAAACTTATTTTTGACACTTTTGACATTGTTTCCATGGAAACAAGCAGTATTTTAAGGTTAACTGTTAAAGTTCAAACTGTATCGACCATTCCAGAATGACGTCATTGGGAGTTCGGCCATATTTGCTGGGTGGCACACAATACCATTTGTGTATGTAAACATTAAGAGTATTTCATTACAAAGTTGTTTAATCCTGGTCTAATTTATAGAAAATGCCTCATTTTTGTAGTGTTGTTAAATGTTCAATGCGTGCTGAAAGAGATAATGTATCGTTTTTTCGATTTCCCGCAATTTTAACTAATAGAGGAGATCATCTTAATGCATTGTCTAGAGAAAGAAGAAATGCTTGGATTAATAGTTTGAAACGGGGGCCCTTAAGTGAAAGCCATCTAAAAAACGGCCGTATTTGTTCCAAACATTTTATAACTGGTAAGTACCTAATTTTCGTACAAAATTCCTTTTAGATTTTAAGGTTAGAATCCAGGATAAAATTAAATGTGCAAATATATAAATATTAAGTATTAGACATAGACATAGACATAATTTATTGATGTTAAAGATACAAAAGTATATACACAAGTCAAAAGAACAACACAGTAGTATGTAAACAAACTGAGACATGTAAATAGTTGTAAATAGTTGTAAATAACAATGTGTGGTATAATGTTAAAATATAAAATAATTTTTCTTTTTTTTTTTTTTTAATTGTAGAATTTCTTATATATATACAATGTATTATTTAAATAAGGCTTAAATTACTGTTTAAAAATTCTAAATCACTATAAAATGCCTTTGACAGGAGAAATTTTTTTATTCTACATTTAAATTCCCTTTCGGGTAATGCTCTTATAGTTTGAGGCAATGCATTAAAGTATTTAATACAATAATAACCAGTTCCATCCCTGCTTTTATTGAGTCTCAAATAATTTACATTCAGGTTTTTCGCATTTCTTGTAAAATGCGAGTGTATTTGACCTCTCCTTAGATGCATTGCTTCATTCGCTTTGATGTATAAAAGACACTGCAGTATATAGACCGATGGTAATGTCATTATGTTTAATTTTATAAAAGCATCTTTACAATCTTGCCTGTATTTTAACCCACCAATGATTCGTACAGCCCTTCTTTGTACTCTAAAAACATCGTCACGGGAAGCAGCATGCCCCCATACAAGAATGCCATACGATATCACCGAATGGATAAGGCTATGATAAGCAGTGAGGAGAGTTTGTTGAGATACATTGCTAGACAAATTTCTAAGCAGGTATATGTTTTTAGATATTTTGCTGTTAACATAAGTGGTATGTTGGTCCCATGTTAATTTAGAATCTAGATATAGACCCAAAAATTTAACAGAGTCGGGATTGTTAAAATTATGTATATTTCGCAGTGAAAAGATCATTGTTTCTGTTTATTGGAAATAAACCAGTTTTGAGCAACTGCTTGTGTTAGATCGATCTCATCTAACAAAATTGACAGGTCCGAGTTACAATCAGTTATGTTACAGTCGTCAGCAAACATTATTAATAAAGAGTCTATTATAGAATTTGGAAGGTCATTTATATATATTAAAAATAGAGTGGGGCCCAGGATTGAGCCTTGCGGGACTCCGGACTCGATGTTAAGTAGGTCAGACTTCAATCCATTATAGAGGACGTATTGGCTTCTTTCACTAAGGTAGGATTCTAACAGAAGTTTGCTACTGTTAGAAAAACCATAATAATCCAGTTTGTTAATTAATATTTGATGGGACACACAATCAAAAGCCTTTGATAAGTCCAGAAACACAGAACATGTGAACTTTCCCTCTTCAAAAGCTTGATTTATGATAGTTGTTAGTTCGTCAATCGCCATTGTCGTAGTACGTTTGGTTCTGAAGCCAAACTGATTAGGATTAAATAGATTGTTTGCCTCAAGATAATCAGCCATTTGAATTTTTAATATGGTTTCTAAAATTTTTGCAAAGTAAGGTATGACAGATATGGGTCTATGGTTGGAGGGTTCATCTATATTATTTTTCTTATATACTGGCACGACTTTTGAGACTTTCAACGACTTTGGGAATACATTATCACTTATACATTGGTTCAAAAGAGATGTCAGCGGGACCAAGATAGACAATTTAATTGATTTTAAGATTTTTGAATTTAGATCATATGCGTCCTTACTTTGCTTATTTTTTAGATTATCTATAATATTGGCGACATAGTCACATGATACCTCTCTAAAGAAGAATTGATCTTTATTTACCGCCTCTGTCAGAAATTCTGAATAGTTATGATTACTTTGGGGGAGTTCATTTACAATATTATTTGCTACATTAACAAAAAAATCATTAAAGTTATTTGGTGATATGTTATCAGTAAGTTGTCTGTTATTTGTCTTATGAGAGTTTAATATTTTCCACATTGCCTGCTGTGGATTTCCGTGACTCGATATATAATTATCATGGGCAGTTTTTTTGGCTTTCGACAACTCACGGTGGTATTTATATTTATGTTGTTTCATTAGTTTTATTTTCTTCAGTCGGATTTATTTTACAGAAATCTTGTAAAAAATGTAATTGGTTTCTCATATGACGTAGTTCATCATTAAACCAGTTTATGTTAAGAGTCTGACCATTGTTGTCCAATTTTGTTTTAACTGGAAAAACAGTTTCTATCGCGTTGTTAATGATATTAATGAATAGTTCACATTTGTCGTTTAATTCAAATGATGTGTCTAGTATGAAATGCCAGTCTACTGTTTCTAAAAGATTATTTAACATTTCCAATCCGTTGTTGTTTATCGGTCTGTATGTTATTCTCCTTAAATAATGTTTATATTTAATGTAACTTTGTAGATGAATACCCTCGTGATCAGATAGTTTTGTATCAATAATTTGTACTGTATTCTTTAAGCTGATATTTGAGAAGATATTATCGAGACAATGTCCATTTCGTGTATTTTTATTATTTGTGGGTAGGAGCCCAAAAGATTTAAATAAATCTACAACTAATTTTGTACTCTTATCATTTTCTTTGTGGAAATGTATATTAAAGTCACCCGAGACAAATATCACCTTATTTCGAGTTGTAACAATATTTAAGGCAGCAGTCATTTTTTCTAAAAATATTTCCAGATCTCCAGTAGGCGACCTATATGTTGTCACGAGTATAACATTATCCGTTTCAAAACCTGTTATCTCACAATGTATCTCAACTGATAATTTAGTTACTGGTACAAGAGAAAGTCCTTTGAATTTCTTTGCAGCAAATATTGCTACTCCTCCATGTCTGTGTATAGACCTGCTAAATTCAGAAGCTAAATTATAATTTTGTATACTTACAGATTTTATCTCTTCTTTGATACACCAATGCTCATTGAAAAGTAAGAAGTCATATTTATCTTTATGTTCCTCTAAAAAGGCTTCAATTTCATTAAGTTTATTTGTTATACATTGTATATTCAAATGGAATATGTTAATATTATAATTTTGAGTATTAATAGTTTTTTTGTTGTTGGCTTTAACTTTTGGTCTATGTTCACAAATGCTTTTTATGTTCCCTGAACTCCTAAAAAAGTACTAGTTGTTTCATCAGAGTTTTTGTTGTCCACCATGTGTTTATTTCTTTTAAATTTATAGCGCTCAAATGCAACTTTTTTCGGCCAGAATTTATTGTCATAAACTGTGTCAATAAAATCGAAGTTTATTCCAACTTGAAAACATCTGCTGTTTGGTCTCTCATTTTCAATTTTTGTTGGAATATGTTTTACAAAAATTTCATCTTCCTTTTCAATATTTAATTTACGTTTTATGTAGCTTTTTATAATATTTTCATCAACTTTATCCGGAACTCTCGATACAAAAATCCATGCTTTTTTTCCATCCTGATCTCTTCCAGTAAATGTCTCATCATCTTCAGTTTCTCCGTTACCTATAAATATTTTCCTTTTAGGTCTATTTTTTACTATTTCTTCTTGTCTTTCTTTATTATTTTCTGATAGTATGGAAGACTGTAGAGCCACCTGTGGACACGATTTCGAATTTACTGTGATATTTTCTCTTGCATTAGTTTGTGTTATCTGTGCCCAGGTAGCAACGGGCTGTGTTACTGGTTGCTCATTATTCACGTTTGCATTGATTTTTGAGTTTTTATCTAGTCTTAGAGAGAGTGATACATTTTTAATTGCATCTTGAGCCCTTGTAGCTTTCGCCTGTTGTTTGAATACAGGTTTTTCCTTCCTCACTTCTATAGTTTCAGTCCTGTTGCTGTTGTTTGGTTTATTTTTTTGGTGGTTTTGTCGATTGCTCGAAACATTTTCCATCCATAGGTTGTTTGCTCTGTTCTGGTCATAATTTTGTAGTTCAACTATATTATTAAGTAAGGAAATGGGTTTCATGACAATGTTCGAGGGAGCTTCAGAGAATAGTTTCACTAAGTCCTTATTACTTTCTGTAAGGTTATTTATTTCCTCTTTTACTTGGCTAATTTCTTTTGTTATTAGTTTTTCAATAGTTTCTATAAGAGCTACTTGCATTTCTGCCTGAAGCTTTTTTATCATATCTTCTGTATTATTTGGTTTATTTTGGGCTTCTAGAAGTTGTTTGTATAATTTTTGGTTTTCTTGGTGGAGTCTCTCATTGTTTTCGATACATTTTGTATAGACCAGTGTGTGTTTCTCACATTCTGGACAAAAGAATTTTAGTTTTCTTTACTTCGTTAGTCCCATACATCGATCTTCTGTTGTTGTCAATGCTGAACATTCATTACAAACATATTTTTGGCATAGATCACATTGATATAGTAACTTTTGATCTGGGATAATCTTTTTGCATTTTGAACAACTCATTTTTTAATTTGTGTTACTATTTTTAGGTAAGCACATGGTTTAAAACAGCTTATAATTTTTTACAGCTAATGTTTTTACTTTAATATCACAAACACAACTTTTTGTTTTATTTTTACTGTCTTTTTTGTTTTAACTGAATATTCACAAAAAAACACTTGTTTAGTTGGATTTGTTTATACTTAATTAAGTAGTGATTTGATCTTGTCAACTATTATACTAGTATGAAGATTAGTTCTTTATGCACAGATGATGTAAAATTCACTTTTTAAAACGAATTTTATCACTTAGTAAACTAGCAGTTTTTATAGAGCAAGCATTGATTGTCTCTACTTATCACTAAAAAATTTATAATATTATAATAATATGTACGATTTTAGGAAAACCAGCTTCCCTAGAGGATAAAACTAATCCAGACTGGATACCCACCCAGAATTTGGGATACGTTTCCAGCATCCAACCGAGTCAATCTGCATCCTCGGGATTTGAAAGGTCCAAGGTTAAAACCTTTGTGGCATATTAAAATGATAAACATTAATATACAGAATCTAATTATAATGTAAAATTACACATTTACTTTGATTTCTTACCTTGCCAATGACAATAAATGCCTCATCATTGATTTGTTTTGCCAAAATCCCTTGAACAGAGTCAGATTCATAATGTTTGTAGGCTTGCAAACTTTTATAAGCCTTCAATTGTTGACCAGTGTAATAACTATGGGTTAGTATTAAATAATTCACTAAGTCCATCATGGTAATATTGGGCAACTTATAAATTTCAAGCCTGCATTCCTCAGGAGGAATTGCATAGGGGTCAATGCTGTCTATAATTTCGATTTTTTTATCCCATCAAGGGTTGAATAGTATACACTTCGAGACATCTTGGCGAAAAAAATTGCAAAAAATCACAAAATAAATCAATTCACAGCACAAAAGAACACAGAAACGCACGTAAACAAACGGAGAATAATCGGTTTGTGTGCCACCCAGACAAAATGGCGGATCTGTCAAAGTCACGTGTTCTGGAATGGTCTATAAAACATTTCTATTTTAAAACTAGTGAACAGTCTATATTGTGGGTCAAATATAATCAATAAATGATAATAATAGGCCTTCTTTTTGTGTTCTTATCAACAATGTGCTGGTATTTTACCTCCAGGGTGACGTCACGTGCACCTCACCTATTATCAACAGAACTACACGTGTATGCAAAATTTCAGCTCAATTGGAAGTCGTTGAGTGGTTAAAAGTTGATTTGCAAGATTTGACCTAAACATTAACATACAAACAGGGCAAGTTAAATGTAAGCTTGTAAATACGTTTTTCGCAACTGGCATCATTTGTACGAAAATTAGATCCTAATTAACACCTCCATAATTAACACACTTAGTGAACTGATTTATTTACGACACGGGTTTAGTCAACACTGTCCCCTGTCAAAAAAATCTCATCAATCCGTATTGAAAATTATCAAAAATTGATAAGTATCTATGAGAACCTATATGGTCAATAAGTTTCTATAAGAGTTAGATAAAGTTGCTGTTGAAATAGTTATCAGTTTATATCAGAATTGACCAGCAAAACGAGTCAAGCCATATCCATTTGTAAATCCAAACATTTATTTATACCACATCAATGAAAATTTATGAGCACAGTATCTAAATGTAATTCATGCGGCTTTCCATGATTAAAAGACAAGTGTTTCTTTAAGAAACGAGCTGCATTAGGTTAGAACAGTTTTGATTTGCAATTGAAGATTACAAATTACAATGTTTGAATAGGGATTTATGAGATCAGTTTCTATGAGTATTAATGTTTTTTTCAGTAATATATCAAATGTGTTTTCATTTGTTTGAATGGGTAAAAAGAAAGGTCAGTTTTCAACTGCAATTACAAATACAAGTTTAATCACTTCGAATGGGGTTATATGCGGTTAATTTCTAAAAGTATTTATGCTGTTTTCCGAATATAATTGTGATGAGGTTTAATCAGTAACAAATTGTTCACTACTTGTTATGATATGGTCGGAAATTCCAAGTACACATTTAGTATTCCTTCAAGAGGATTGATGAGAGCAGTTTCTACGAGTATCTATTTGTTGTTCCTCTAGTAAATTATATAAGTCTTTATCAGTACAGATTCGGATCTAATTTAAATATGAAAATTATATCAGAATAAAGCAACTAAATATTTTAAACCGTATCTATTTGTAAATCCAGATATTTACCTAAACTATCTCAATGAGAATTTATGAGAACAGTATCTAATGTAAAACGTGCGGCTTTCCGTGGTTAACTGGCAAGTGTCTCTATAAGAAAGGAGCTGCATTAGGTTAGAACAGTTTTGATTTGCAATTGAAGATTACAAATTATAATGTTTGAATAGGGATTTATCAGATCAGTTTCTATGAGTATTAATGTTTTTTTTCAGTAATATATCAAATGTGTTTTCATTTGTTTGAATGGGTAAAAAGAAAGGTCAGTTTTCAACTGCAAATACAAATACAAGTTTAATCACTTCGAATGGGGTTATATGCGATCAATTTCTAACAGTATTTATGCTGTTTTCCAAATATAATTGTGATGAGGTTTGATCAGTAACAAACTGTTCACTACATGTTACGATATGGTCGGAAATTCCAGGTACATATTTAGTATTCCTTCGAAAGGATTGATGATAGCAGTTTCTACGAGTATGTATTTGTTGTTCCTCTAGTAAATTATATGTCTTTATCAGTACAGATTCGGATCTAATTTAATTATAAAAATTATATCAGAATAAAGCAACCAGATATTTTAAACAGTATCTATTTGTAAATTCAGACATTTACTTATACTATCTAAATTAGAATTTATGAGAACAGTATTTAATGTAAAACGTGCGGCTTTCCGTGGTTAAATGGCAAGTGTTTCTATAAGTATTAGGTTAGAACAGTTTTGATTTGCAATTGAAGATTACAAACTATAATGTTTGAATAGGCGGGATTTAAGAGATCAGTTTCTATGAGTATTAATGTTTTTTTTTCAGTAATATATTAAATGTGTTTTCATTTGTTTGAATGGGTAAAAAGAAAGGTCAGTTTTCAACTGCAATTACAAATACAAGTTTAATCACTTCGAATGGGGTTATATGCGATCAATTTCTAACAGTATTTATGCTGTTTTCCGAATATAATTGTGATGAGGTTTGATCAGTAACAAATTGTTCCCTACATGTTACGATATGGTCGGAAATTCCAGGTACATATTTAGTATTCCTTCAAGAGGATTGATGAGAGCAGTTTCTACGAGTATATATTTGTTGTTCCTACAGTAAATTATATAAGTCTTTATCAGTATGCATTCGGATCTAATTTAAATACAAAAATTATATCAGAATGAAACCCCAAATATTTTAAAAACTGTTCATTAGATCCGAATGCATACTGATAAAGACTTATATAATTTACTGTAGGAACAACAAATAAATACTCGTAGAAACTGCTCTTATCAATCCTCTTGAAGGAATACTAAATATGTACCTGGAATTTCCGACCATATCGTAACATGTAGTGAACAATTTGTTACTGATCAAACCTCATCACAATTATATTCGGAAAACAGCATAAATACTGTTAGAAATTGATCGCATATAACCCCATTCGAAGTGATTAAACTTGTATTTGTAATTGCAGTTAAAAACTGACCTTCCTTTTTACCTATTCAAACAAATGAAAACACATTTAATATATTACTGAAAAAAAAAACATTAATACTCATAGAAACTGATCTCATAAATCAATATTCAAACATTATAATCTGTAATCTTCAATGGCAAATCAAAACTGTTCTAACCTAATGCAGCTCGTTTCTTATAGAAACTCTTGCCATTTAATCACGGAAAGCCGCACGTTTTACATTAGATACTGTCCTCATAAATTCTCATTGAGATAGTATAAGTAAATGTCTGAATTTACAAATAGATACTGTTTAAAATATTTGGTTGATTTATTCTGATATAATTTTCATATTTAAATTAGATCCGAATGCATACTGATAAAGACTTATATAATTTACTATTGGCACAACAAATACATAGGTACTCGTAGAAACTGCTATCATCAATCCTTTCGAAGTAATACTAAATATGTACCTGGAATTTCCGACCATATCGTAACATGCAGTGAACAATTTGTTACTGATCAAACCTCATCACAATTATATTCGGAAAACAGCATAAATACTGTTAGAAATTGATCGCATATAACCCCATTCGAAGTGATTAAACTTGTATTTGTAATTGCAGTTGAAAACTGACCCTCTCTTTTTACCCATTCAAACAAATGAAAACACATTTAATATATTACTGAAAAAAAACATTAATACTCGTAGAAACTGATCTCATAAATCCCTATTCAAACATTATAATTTGTAATCTTCAATTGCAAATCAAAACTGTTCTAACCTAATGCAGCTCGTTTCTTATAGAAATACTTGCCATTTAACCACGGAAAGCCGCAGGTTTTACATTAGATACTGTTCTCATAAATTCTCATTGAGATAGTATAAGTAAATGTCTGGATTTACAAATAGATACTGTTTAATATATTTGGTTGCTTTATTCTGATATAATTTTCATATTTAAATTATATCCTAATCTGTACTGATAAAGACTTATATAATTTACTAGAGGAATAACAAATAGATACTCGTAGAAACTGCTCTCATCAATCCTCTTGAAGGAATACTAAATGTGTACTTGGAATTTCCGACCATATCATAACAAGTAGTGAATAATTTGTTACTGATTAAACCTCATCACAATTATATTCGGAAAACAGCATAAATACTTTTAGAAATTGATCGCATATAACTCCATTCGAAGTGATTAAACTTGTATTTGTAATTGCAGTTGAAAACTGACCTTTCTTTTTACCCATTCAAACAAATGAAAACACATTTAATATATTACTGAAAAAAAACATTAATACTCATAGAAACTGATCTCATAAATCCCTATTCAAACATTATAATTTGTAATCTTAAATTGCAAATCAAAACTGTTCTAACTTAATGCAGCTCGTTTCTTATAGAAACACTTGCCATTTAACCACGGAAAGCCGCACGTTTTACATTAGATACTGCTCTCATAAATTATCATTGATGTGGCATAAGTAAATGTTTGGATTTACAAATGAATACGGCTTGACTCATTTTGCTGCTCCATTCTGGTATAAACTGATAGAAATTTCAGCAGCAACTTTACTCCAGGCTCCAGTAGAGGGAGCTTATACGTGTCGCTAATTCATATCTAATCTAATGTGACCTAAGGAACTGACGTGTGTTTGTTAAATTAAAAGTAAAGCAGCCTCTTTCACTGCTAACTCATTCATTGCTTCTAGGCTAGAACAAGAACACCCGAGGAAATAAGGACTTTTTTGCAGTATTTTGTGTTTACCACTATATTGGTATTTCTATTTGAAATATGCAATTTAAACTGTACATTTGTCGTCATGCATATCCAAATTAATACTAATAAAAAAGCATAATGGAAGTTTACAATAAAAATACATTTGTAAAATATACAATTGAAACTGTACATTTGTTGACATGTATACCACATTAATACTAATAAAAAGACAATGTTCAAATTTACAATAAAAACATGTTGATAAATGGTGTGTTACATATGATAGATACTGGAGAAAGGACGGACTGAAACTATTATGATATTACTTATAGAAAAGTTTAGAATCTCTTTAAAGTTGTATCTGTAATTCCATATGTTTACAGATATAAGGGCAAGAGTGCATTTGCAGACACTAAACTGTAGATTTGTTGATGTATATTTCATATAAATACTCATGAAAGGGCAACATGATAATTCCAAATAGCTCATTCGGAATTACTGTTTCATAACCGATTTAAAACTTAATAAAACAGACAAAATCCTGTCTGTATAATACTAATATAACTTATAGAAACGATAAAACCGCATCACTTTTTTTTCATAAGCTTCTATGTGGAATTTTTGGCAGGGTCAGTAATAAACATTCGGCAAATTTTTGTTCATATTTTCATGTATTCATTATGTATCTACTACTTACACTATTACTTTTTCAATTCCTAATCCCGGGATCGTGTAAATTTGATCCCGAAATCCCGGGATTGTATTATGAATACGGGATTGCAAACCCTTATCGTTATCATCCATTAAACAAGAAAAATATCTCAAAATTCATAAAACGATATGTGCCGAAAAAGCCACCTAGCTCCCGCTCTATCACTTAATATTAGTAAAAACTGGATTACTTGATTTTTCAAGTGTACGGGATTTTAATGCACAGAAGTCTATATCCATCTAATTTAAGAAATATGGAATTGAACCACAATATTAGTGTCCCCTAAAATGTGCCCCATTCGCGTGGTTTCAGTAAAAATGTCCCCCATTCCCATAGTTTCACCCCCCCCCCCCCACTTACCAATTATGAGACTTGGACAAAAAATGTTCTCCCATTCTATCTCCCACCCTTATCAATTATTAAACCTGGAAATTTTTTTCCATATTTCTCCCGTTAGCAAGATTCAAATATGGTCACTTTATTCTTGATAAAAAATTGATTTTCTTTGCAACTTTTTTGCAGATATATTGTACATGTGCTTTAACATTTATTTTATTATCCACTACCTATTAAGCTGGGAACGGACGGAGAGCAACAATATAATATACTTATCTGTAACTATAAAACTACAAAGGAAATATAATTTTTGCTTTACAAACTTAATGAAATTGGTATACAGGCTTCATGCGTAAATTTTAATGATTTTTCTTGAATTTCTCATAAGAAAAAAATAATTTGTCCGACTTTTCCACGTAATGCATAACCTCTGACATGCTTGTCTTTCATTGAACAGTATTATACCTTTTTCCTTTCTTTTCATAATCATCAGGTTTTATAATAAAATAACTAAAATTTGACTTTTATTTAAAGTCGCCCTACTTACCTCCTTAATGGTTTCCAGAAAATTTAATATTATACTTCTTTCCTCCATTGTTCTTACTGTAGACGAAATGCTGCTAATTGAATTTGTCACTTATAATACAATCTTTCAATTAAGTAAGTATTTTATGTGCTCAACGAATATATTTTATACGTCAATATGATTATCAGATTAAACTTCAAACAAAAAACGATGAAACCTCGGAAATAAATGTAGGTAAAATCTGAAAAAACAAAAAAGTTATGACGCACACATCACAGGTTAACGTGATCAACAGACTACTAGATAACTAGATTTATGAAATGAGAAAATAATACTCACAAAAAATATATATATAACTAGGTAAAACAAAAGATAAAGAGCGGAACTGGAGCAAAGCGTTTCCCACTTCTATATTATTTGGAACAATTAGAACTACAAGCAGATAGTGAGCATTTCATCTACTTGATATAAAGGCGCGTTTGCACACCAACACGAAACAGCAGGCCCACACAGTTGAAGAATCAATAGCTCTATATGCAGCAAATATATGCAATGATGAAAAAGAGGGCAAACACCACGTTTACGCGAAGACTTAAGCTAACGTTAAAACTGTTAATGGTCTTAACATTGAAATTCTTGCGCGTAAACGCGCCTTAATATTACTTGGCTTAGTGTTGTCAAGTCTTATAAATAGTGTTTAGTACGATTTATAAACTTTTCCGCTGCAATTGCGGTTGCAGTTGGAGTTGCCGCAGCAGTATCAGTTGCAATTCACGAAAATTTGTCATTTTAAACTCTTGATGTTGCTGTCGTAGAATGTTTTTCACGCATGCGCTTCACGCGTAAATCTCGTGACGATTTGTTTACGTTCTCCATGAACTACAATTTAATTGGCTATCCGCTGGTAATTCCGCAGCGGTTGCCGTTCAAGATAAAATTTGGTTATCTACCTGCGGAATATGAGCTGCAACTGCAGCGGCAGCGGACTTTATAAATGGGAACATTGCTTTCGTATTCTTCATAAACACTACAGGTGCGGCAACTTCAACTGCAACTGCAACTGCTGCGGCTAGTTTATAAATTGAGCTTTAAGTTAACACATCTAACTAAGCAAAACTGAGTTAAGGACTTCGCGTAAATCCTTTAGGCGGCTTTAGCGTGTGCTACAGCGCATGTCAGGTATAGAAAAATATACACAGAATACATCTGATTGGTTGGTTGTAAACAATTTAAAATCAAATCAGAAATTCAACTTTCAACTTTAATAACGGACTGACATCTGGTGGATATATCCAAAATGAATCTTAACGCACATAAACGGTCTTAAAAACTTCTACTAACATCGACGTTAGAACTTTTAACTAGTGATGGGCGATATCGTGATTTTTCAATCACAACGTAAATCGTTACTGTGATTTTCTTCTATCAGTGAATTTGAAACGTGATGTGATCACGACTTTCATAATACGACGTACGGGAGAAATTGTTAATTATTATATTGGTCTTGGTTGAACCACGGCAAGGGAATGAAATACGGAAGGAAAGTCGTGACATTGTATATGGTAGGCTCCCACCGCACACCAAATAACGATTACGATGTGTTCGCATTGTGACGATGTATCTAGATGCAGACACAAGGTTACACAATTCTACGATGTAAATGTGCTACGTTTACACATTCTAGGCACACAAGAATGCACAAAGGTTAAACGTTCGCCTCACAATGTAGCCACAATATACCATTTACATATACACAAATAATTTGATCCACAGTGTGTTATCGGATGCACAGTGATTGACTTCCTAATGTTTCAGACGAATGACGTCTTATGCTAGACGTTAATTTGACGTCTTTTTCAGGTTATATTTGGTAATCCCCCCACAGGTTTTTAGCAATGGGAACATATAAAACTACATACTAGTTAGTAAGTCTACTTGATAAAAATAAAGTAATTAATGCATAAATACGTTTTGTCCTATGAATTTATTTGTTGTTTGTTTTTATTTACATTAACTATCTAATATTGTTTACCATCACTCCAATCTCTTCTCACAAGGGTTGTCTGTAAATTATAAATGTTTATTAAGTTATTAAATTCATTTTTACTTACCTTTGCCAATTGCGGTGGGTACCCTGCCAAAAATTCCACATAGAAACTTATAAAAAAAAAGTGATGCGGTTTTATCGTTCCTATAAGTTATATTAGTATTATACAGACAGGATTTTATCTGTTTTATTAAGTTTTAAATCGGTTATGAAACAGTAATTCCGAATGAGCTATTTGGAATTATCATGTTGCCCTTTCACAAGTACTTATATGAAATATACATCAACAAATCTACAGTTTAGTGTCTGCAAATGCACCCTTGCCCTTATATCTGTAAACATATGGAATTACAGATACAACTTTAAAGAGATTCTAAACTTTTCTATAAGTAATATCATAAGAGTTCCAGTCCGTCCTTTCTCCAGTATCTATCGTATGTAACACACCATTTATCAACATGTTTTTATTGTAAATTTCAACTTTGTCTTTTTATTAGTATTAATGTGGATATACATGTCAATAAATGTACAGTTTCAATTGTATATTTTACAGATGTATTTTTATTGTAAACTTCCATTTTGCTTTTTTATTAGTATTAATTTGGATATGCATGCCGACAAATGTACAGTTTAAATTGCATATTTCAAATAGAAATACTAATATTGTGGTAAACACAAAATACTGCAAAGTCCTTATTTCCTCGGGTGTTCTTGTTCTAGCCTAGAAGCAATAAATGAGTTAGCAGTGAAAGAGACTGCTTTACTTTTAATTTAACAAACACACGTCAGTTCCTTAGGTCACATTAGATTAGATATGAATTAGCGACACGTATACAGCTCCCTCTACTGGAGCCTGGAGTTAAAGTTGCTACTGAAATTTCTATCAGTTTCTACCAGAATGGAGCAGCAAACATTTACTTATACCACATCAATGAGAATTTATGAGAACAGTATCTAAGGTAAAACGTGCGGCTTTCCGTGGTTAAATGGCAAGTGTTTCTATAAGAAACGAGCTGCATTAGGTTAGGACAGTTTTGACTTGCAATTGAAGATTACTAATTATAATGTTTGAATAGGGATTTATGAGATCAGTTTCTATGAGTATTAATGTTTTTTTTCAGTAATATATTAAATGTGTTTTCATTTGTTTGAATGGGTAAAAAGAAAGGTCAGTTTTCAACTGCAATTACAAATACAAGTTTAATCACTTTGAATGGGGTTATATGCGTTTAATTTCTAAAAGTATTTATGCTGTTTTCCGAATATAATTGTGATGAGGTTTAATCAGTAACAAATTGTTCACTACTTGTTATGATATGGTCGGAAATTCCAAGTACACATTTAGTATTCCTTCAAAATGATTGATGAGAGCAGTTTCTACGAGTATCTATTTGTTGTTCCTCTAGTAAATTATATAAGTCTTTACATTTACTTATACTATCTCAATGAGAATTTATGAGAACAGTATCTAATGTAAAACGTACGGCTTTCCGTGGTTAAATGGCAAGTGTTTCTATAAGAAATGAGCTGCATTAGGTTAGAACAGTTTTGATTTGCAATTGAAGATTACAAATTATAATGTTTGAATAGGGATTTATGAGTTTATCAGTTTCTATGAGTATTAATGTTTTTTTTTTCAGTAATATATTAAATGTGTTTTCATATGTTTGAATGGGTAAAAAGAAAGGTCAGTTTTCAACTGAAATTACAAATACAAATTTAATCAGTTCGAATGGGGTTATATGCGATCAATTTCTAACAGTATTTTTGCTGTTTTGCGAATATAATTGTGATGAGGTTTGATCAGTAACAAATTGTTCACTACATGTTACGATATGGTCGGAAATTCCAGATACATATTGGGTATTACTTCGAAAGGATTGATGATAGCAGTTTCTACGAGTATGTATTTGTTGTGCCAATAGTAAATTATATAAGTCTTTATCAGTATGCATTCGGATTTAATTTAAATATGAAAATTATATCAGAATAAAGCAACCAAATATTTTAAACAGTATCTATTTGTAAATCCAGACATTTACTTACACTATCTCAATGAGAATTTATGAGGACAGTATCTAATGTAAAACGTGCGGCTTTCTGTGGTTAAATGGCAAGAGTTTCTATAAGAAACGAGCTGTATTAGGTTAGAACAGTTTTGATTTGCAATTGAAGATTACAAATTATAATGTTTGAATAGGGATTTATGAGATCAGTTTCTATGAGTATTAATGTTTTTTTTTCAGTAATATATTAAATGTGTTTTCATTTGTTTGAATGGGTAAAAAGAAAGGTCAGTTTTCAACTGCAATTACAAATACAAGTTTAATCAGTTCGAATGGGATTATATGCGATCAATTTCTAACAGTATTTATGCTGTTTTCCGAATATAATTGTGATGAGGTTTGATCAGTAACAAATTGTTCACTACATGTTACGTGTGGAAATTCCTGGTACATATTTAGTATTACTTCGAAAGGATTGATAATAGCAGTTTCTACGAGTATGTATTTGTTGTGCCAATAGTAAATTATATAAGTTTTTATCAGTATGCATTCGGATCTAATTTAAATATGAAAATTATATCAGAATAAAGCAACTAAATATTTTAAACAGTATCTATTTGTAAATCCAGACATTTACTTATACCACATCAATGAGAATTTATGAGGACAGTATCTAATGTAAAACGTGCGGCTTTCCGTGGTTAAATGGCAAGAGTTTCTATAAGAAATGAGCTGCATTAGGTTAGAACAGTTTTGATTTGCAATTGAAGATTACAAATTATAATGTTTGAATAGGGATTTATGAGATCAGTTTCTATGAGTATTAATGTTTTTTTTTTCAGTAATGAATATATTAAATGTGTTTTCATTTGTTTGAATGGGTAAAAAGAAAGGTCAGTTTTCAACTGCAATTACAAATACAAGTTTAATCACTTCGAATGGGGTTATATGCGATCAGTTTCTAACAGTATTTATGCTGTTTTCTGAATATAATTGTGATGAGGTTTGATCAGTAACAAATTGTTCACCACATATTACGATATGGTTGGAAATTCCAGGTACATATTTAGTATTCCTTCGAAAGGATTGATGATAGCAGTTTCTATGAGTATGTATTTGTTGTTCCAATAGAAAATTTGTCTTTATCAGTATGCATTCGGATCTACTTTAAATACAAAAATTATATCAGAATGACACAACCAAATATTTTAAACAGTATACACTTGTAAATCCAAACATTTAAAGATATATTTTAATGAGAACCAATCAGAACAGTATCTAATGTAACGCGTGCGGCTTTCCGTGGCTAAATTTTAAAAGCATTTTTAATAAATAGCTTTAACGGATTTGAACAGTTTTAATTTGCAATTCCAGATGAATAATTTTAATTGTTAAATAGGGATCTATGAGATCAGTGTCTTTGTGTAATGTTTTTTTTCCGATAAAAACACATTTTATTGAAAAAAAAAACGTTACACTGACCTCATAGATCCATAACAATTAAAACTATTCATCTGGAAATGCAAATGAAAACTGTTCGAATCCGTTAAAGCTTATTTATTGCAAATAATTTTAAAATTTAGCCACGGAAAACCCCACACGTTACATTAGATACTGTTCTGATGGATTCTCATTATAATATTATCTTTGAATGTTTGGATTTACAGGTGGACACTGTTTAAAATATTTGGGGTTTCATTCTGATATGATTTTTGTATTTAAATTAGATCCGAATGCATACTGATAAAGACTTATATAATTTACTGTAGGAACAACAAATAAATACTCGTAGAAACTGCTCTCATCAATCCTCTTTAAGGAATACTAAATATGTATCTGGAATTTCCGACCATATCGTAACATGTAGTGAACAATTTATTACGGATTAAACCTCATCACAATTATATTCAGAAAACAGCATAAATACTGTTAGAAATTGATCGCATATAACCCCATTCGAAGTGATTAAACTTGTATTTGTAATTGCAGTTGAAAACTGACCTTCCTTTTTACCCATTCAAACAAATGCAAACACATTTAATATATTACTGAAAAAAAACATTAATACTCATAGAAACTGATCTCATAAATCCCTATTTAAACATTATAATTTGTAATCTGCAATTGCAAATCAAAACTGTTCTAACCTAATGCATCTTGTTTCTTATAGAAACACTTGCCCTTTAACCACGAAAAGCCGCACGTTTTACATTAGATACTGTTCTCATAAATTCTCATTGAGATAGTATAAGTAAATGTCTGGATTTACTGTTTAAAATATTTGGTTGCTTTATTCTGATATAATTTTCATATTTAAATTAGATCCGAATCTTTACTGATAAAGACTTATATAATTTACTAGAGGAACAACAAATAGATACTCGTAGAAACTGCTCTCATCAATCCTCTTGAAGGAATACCAAATGTGTACTTGGAATTTCCGACCATATCATAACATGTAGTGAACAATTTGTTACTGATTAAACCTCATCACAATTATATCCGGAAAACAGCATAAATACTTTTAGAAATTGATCGCATATAACCCCATTCGAAGTGATTAAACTTGTATTTGTAATTGCAGTTGAAAACTCTTTTTACCCATTCAAACAAATGAAAACACATTTAATATATTACTGAAAAAAAAACATTAATACTCATAGAAACTGATCTCATAAATCCCTATTCAAACATTATAATTTTGAATCTTCAATTGCAAATCAAAACTGTTCTAACCTAATGCAGCTCGTTTCTTATAGAAACTCTTGCCATTTAACCACGGAAAGGCGCACGTTTTACATTAGATACTGTTCTCATAAATTCTCATTGAGATAGTATAAGTAAATGTGTGGATTTACAAATAGATACTGTTTAAAATATTTGGTTGCTTTATTCTGATATAATTTTCATATTTAAATTAGATCCGAATCTTTACTGATAAAGACTTATATAATTTACTATAGGAACAACAAATAGATACTCGTAGAAACTGCTCTCATCAATCCTCTTGAAGGAATACTAAATGTGTACTTGGAATTTCCGACCATATCATAACAAGTAGTTAACAATTTGTTACTGATTAAACCTCATCATAACTATATTCGGAAAACAGCATAAATACTTTTAGAAATCGATCGCATATAACCCCTTCGAAGCGATTAAACTTGTATTTGTAATTGCAGTTGAAAACTGACCTTTCTTTTTACCCATTCAAACAAATGAAAACACATTTAATATATTACTGAAAAAAAACATTAATACTCATAGAAACTGATCTCATAAATCCCTATTCAAACATTATAATTTGTAATCTTCAATTGCAAATCAAAACTGTTCTAACCTAATGCAGCTCGTTTCTTAAAGAAACACTTGTCTTTTAATCACGGAAAGCCGCACGAATTACATTAGATACTGTGCTCATAAATTCTCATTGATGTGGTATAAGTAAATGTTTGGATTTACAAATGGATATGGCTTGACTCATTTTGCTGGTCAATTCGGATATAAACTAATAACAATTTCAACAGCAACTTTACCTAACTCTTATAGAAACTTATTGACCATATAGGTTCTCATAGATACTTATTAATTTTTGATAATTTTCAATACGGATTGATGAGATTTTTTTGACAGGGTAGGGATCGAACCTACACATGTCTCTGTTCGTATTACAGTACCCAGACAGCACAGGATATCCATACGGCATCCATTTCTTGTCCATATCATGTCCGCATGTCCAAGGACATAGTATGGATATCCTGTGGACGTCTGTTTTAGGTCCGTACATGGATATCCATACATTATCCATGGGGGATATCCACTAGATGTCCATTTATTATCCATTTATTGATATTCCTATTCATCGTCCATTAAGGGATATATATTGGATGCCCGTTTCTGATCCTTTTACTACTATCTGTATATTGTCCATGGAGAGACATCCAGTGGATATCCATTTTTATCCATCAACGAATATCCATGCATTGTCCATTAAGGGATATACATCGGATGCTTGTTTCTGATCCATCTACAAATATCTGTACATTGTCCATCGAAAGATATCCACTGGATATCCGTTTTTATCCATCAACGAATATCCGTACATTGTCCATTAAGGGATATACATTGGATGCTCGTTTGTGATCCATCAACAAATATCCGTACTTTGTCCATCGAGAGATATCCAATGGATATCCGTTTTTATCCATCAACATATATCCGTAAATTGTCGATTCCAGACAGCACATAACACCCACTGGATGTCCATATTAAGTCCATATGAAGTCCTGAAAGTCCGTGTACCACAAACGGATATCCACTGGATGTCTGCTTGTGGATTAACTTTGATATTTTTCTTTGGACATCCACTGAACATACAGTGGATATCCACCAAAAAGCCATACCTACTTAAACAAGTTATATAGCAACTTGGACCTTATATTTGAAGAAACATTATGTTTTAATAATTTTTTTTTGATATAGTCAAATTTCAATGTTATTAATTTGTTTCATTGTCTATCTGGATTGCAAGAATTGGTATGAATTTAAGTATTACCACATGCTAACTATGCTATATGCTAACTATTGCTAACTATTCTTCACGGGCCAAAATGGCCGAACTGTTTACCGTTGATTGGAATATTTCAATCAAAACCAATAGCGTCTTACCATATTTATGTATTTGTATAACTCACGTATGTTTAAAAACCGCGCGCTTTGTAATCGGAAATTATCCCAGCAAACATAAATATATAGCATATACGTAAATGCTACATAAACTAAGTTTCGCAGAAGTAACGTGCTATGTAAAATGTGACGCATAATCATATGTGCATACTCTGCGAAATGTCAGCAACATGTGCATATGATTTTTACATAGTGAAGAGGTAACACTGTGACCTCACGGTATGGAACAAATGACGTAGCGTATATGTATATTCAACCACTTGCTATGTAAAGCATACGTAACTAATTTTATCTCTTTATGATGTAGCATATATGTATATTCAACCACTTGCTAGTGACCTTACGCTACGTAACTTATATACTTTTTATCTCTTTATGATGTAGCATGTATATATTTTATCTACCTACCGTATGTTCAAAATAGCATATCCCAGCACTTTTTAAATATTGATACTACACAATTGGATTTTTAAAGTTAGATATATGCATAGTTATACAGAAAAATATATTTCTTTAGAAAATTAAGTTGACACCAAGTGTTATTTTTAAGTCGAATACCTTATTTAGAGAGCCGAGTAGTTTTATATTTTGAATGAAATTTTTTTTGTAAAAAATGGTTATATTTAAAATATAAAAATATCTAACTTTCTAAAAATGTTCAGAGATGTTCTACTTAAAAATAAAAGTTGATGTCTCCTCCAGTTATTTCCTAAAGAATATCAATTTTTCTGGACAATTCATGAGGAATTTATATTCATATATTGAACTCCAAGAATCCAGTTCTCTAGTATCAATATTTAAAAAATACTATTTTGAACATTATGGTGGTAGGTATATAAAACAAATACATGCTACATCAAAAAGAGATAAAAAGTATATAATGCAACATATGGTTGTCTGATTTGTCAACATATATTAGCTTAGGAGAGAATCTCGAACTGAATGACAGTTTAAACTAAAAGTTGATTAGTATCAACAAAGTTTCAATTCCATCTTAATCTCTGCATATCCCAGTAGGTAAACCAGGCATTAGGCGTTGTCCTCGACGTTGACGTTGTCATCTATATGTTCTTTAGAAAGCAGCTATACGATATTTTTTCTTCTCCAATGATGTATACCCACCTACCTACCCTGCCAAAAATTCCACATAGAAACTTATAAAAAAAAAGGGGATGCGGTTTTATCGTTCCTATAAGTTATATTAGTATTATACAGACAGGATTTTATCTGTTTTATTAAGTTTTAAATCGGTTATGAAACAGTAATTCCGAATGAGCTATTTGGAATTATCATGTTGCCCTTTCATGAGTACTTATATGAAATATACATCAACAAATCTACAGTTTAATGTCTGCAAATGCACCCTTGCCCTTATATCTGTAAACATATGGAATTACAGATACAACTTTAAAGAGATTCTAAACTTTTCTATAAGTAATATCATAAGAGTTCCAGTCCGTCCTTTCTCCAGTATCTATCGTATGTAACACACCATTTATCAACATGTTTTTATTGTAAATTTCAACATTGTTTTTTATTAGTATTAATGTGGATATGCATGTCAACAAATGTACAGTTTCAATTGTATATTTTACAGATGTATTTTTATTGTAAACTTCCATTTTGCTTTTTTATTAGTATTAATTTGGATATGCATGCCGACAAATGTACAGTTTAAATTGCATATTTCAAATAGAAATACTAATATTGTGGTAAACACAAAATTCTGCAAAGTCCTTATTTCCTCGGGTGTTCTTGTTCTAGCCTAGAAGCAATGAATGAGTTAGCAGTGAAAGAGACTGCTTTGTTTTTAATTTAACAAACACACTTCAGTTCCTTAGGTCACATTAGATTAGATATGAATTAGCTACACGTATACAGCTCCCTCTACTGGAGCCTGGAGTAAAGTTGCTGCTGAAATTTCTATCAGTTTCTACCAGAATGGAGCAGCAAACATTTACTTATACCACATCAATGAGAATTTATGAGAACAGTATCTAAGGTAAAACGTGCGGCTTTCCGTGGTTAAATGGCAAGTGTTTCTATAAGAAACGAGCTGCATTAGGTTAGAACAGTTTTGATTTGCAATTGAAGATTACAAATTATAATGTTTGAATAGCGATTTATGAGATCAGTTTCTATGAGCATTAATGTTTTTTTTTCAGTAATATATTAAATGTGTTTTCATATGTTTGAATGGGTAAAAAGAAAGGTCAGTTTTCAACTGAAATTACAAATACAAATTTAATCACTTCGAATGGGGTTATAAGCGATCAATTTCTAACAGTATTTATACTGTTTTCCGAATATAATTGTGATGAGGTATGATCAGTAACAAATTGTTCACTACATGTTACGATATGGTCGGAAATTCCAGGTACATATTTAGTATTAGTTCGAAAGGATTGATGATAGCAGCTTCTACGAGTATGTATTTGTTGTACCAATAGTAAATTATATAAGTCTTTATCAGTATGCATTCGGATCTAATTTAAATATAAAAATTATATCAGAATAAAGCAACCAAATATTTTAAACAGTATCTATTTGTAAATCCAGATATTTACTTATACTATCTCAATGAGAATTTATGAGGACAGTATCTAATGTAAAACGTGCGGCTTTCCGTGGTTAAATGGCAAGAGTTTCTATATGAAACGAGCTGCATTTGGTTAGAACAGTTTTGATTTGCAATTGAAGATTACAAATTATAATGTTTGAATAGGGATTTATGAGATCAGTTTCTATGAGTATTAATGTTTTTTTTTTCAATAATATATTAAATGGGTTTTCATTTGTTTGAATGGGTAAAAAGAAAGGTCAGTTTTCAACTGCAATTACAAATACAAGTTTAACCACTTCGAATGGGATTATATGCGATCAATTTCTAACAGTATTTATGCTGTTTTCCGAATATAATTGTGATGAGGTTTGATAAGTAACAAATTGTTCACTACATGTTACGTGTGGAAATTCCAGGTACATATTTAGTATTACTTCGAAAGGATTGATGATAGCAGTTTCTACGAGTATGTATTTGTTGTGCCAATAGTAAATTATATAAGTCTTAATCAGTATGCATTCGGATCTAATTTAAATATGAAAATTATATCAGAATAAAGCAACTAAATATTTTAAATAGTATCTATATGTAAATCCAGACATTTACTTATACTATCTCAATGAGAATTTATGAGAACAGTATCTAATGTAAAACGTGCGGCTTTCCGTGGTTAAATGGCAAGAGTTTCTATAAGAAACGAGCTGCATTAGGTTAGAACAGTTTTGATTTGCAATTGAAGATTACAAATTATAATGTTTGAATAGGGATTTATGAGATCAGTTTCTATGAGTATTAATGTTTTTTTTTTCAGTAATAAGTATATTAAATGTGTTTTCATTTGTTTGAATGGGTAAAAAGAAAGGTCAGTTTTCAACTGCAATTACAAATACAAATTTAATCACTTCGAATGGGGTTATATGCGATCAGTTTCTAACAGTATTTATGCTGTTTTCGGAATATAATTGTGATGAGGTTTGATCAGTAACAAATTGTTCACCACGTGTTACGATATGGTCGGAAATTCCAGATACATATTTAGTATTCCTTCGAAAGGATTGATGATAGCAGTTTCTATGAGTATGTATTTGTTGTTCCAATAGAAAATTTGTCTTTATCAGTATGCAATCGGATCTACTTTAAATACAAAAATTATATCAGAATGATACAACCAAATATTTTAAACAGTATCCACTTGTAAATCCAAACATTTAAAGATATACTTTAATGAGAACCAATCAGAACAGTATCTAATGTAACGCGTGCGGCTTTCCGTGGCTAAATTTTAAAAGTACTTTTAATAAATAGCTTTAACGGATTTGAACAGTTTTAATTTGCAATTCCAGATGAATAGTTTTAATTGTTAAATGGGGATCTATGAGATCAGTGTCTTTGTGTGATGTTTATTTTCCAATAAAAACACATTTTATTGAAAAAAAAACATTACACTGACCTCATAGATCCCTAACAATTAAAACTATTCATCTGGAAATGCAAAACTATTCGAATCCGTTAAAGCTTATTTATTGCAAATAATTTTAAAATTTAGCCACGGAAAACCGCACACGTTACATTAGATACTGTTGTGATGGATTCTCATTATAATATTATCTTGGATTTACAGGTGGACACTGTTTAAAATATTTGGGGTTTCATTCTGATATGATTTTTGTATTTAAATTAGATCCGAATGCATACTGATAAAGACTTATATAATTTACTGTAGGAACAACAAATAAATACTCGTAGAAACTGCTCTCATTAATCCTCTTGAAGGAATACTAAATATGTACCCGGAATTTCCGACCATATCGTAACATGTGACCAGTATTATAGATGGCATCGTTAGTGCCTAGTGGCTATACTCCACAGGAAAAATATGGAGTACTGGTTGAAGTGTTTGTATTTTCGTTCTTTCTCTACCTTGTGGCACTGAGGAGCCTGGGAAGGCGAAACGCGTCTGCCAATGTTGAGAAATGAACGGCTATACAATGGGCTTCAACCAGCTCTCCTGACATTTATTGTTCTATGGTTTGCTGCACTTAAAAGTGTAGAGTATAATACCAGACTGAAAAATGTCAGAACAAGTCTAGTGGTCGCCATCTATGGTACGCTAGATTAACTATTAACATCTTGGCACTGCGCTTGGATTGTTTCAGAGGTTAGTAATCTGCATTCGCAGTTATAGTTTATGGCTTTTAATAGTCTAACATATAAAACATTTACTTCTAAACAATCTTACCATCTTATAGATGGCATCGTTAGTGCCTAGTGGCTATACTCCACAGGAAAAATATGGAGTACTGGTTGAAGTGTTTGTATTTTCGTTCTTTCTCTACCTTGTGGCACTGAGGAGCCTGGGAAGGCGAAACGCGTCTGCCAATGTTGAGAAATGAACGGCTATACAATGGGCTTCAACCAGCTCTCCTGACATTTATTGTTCTATGGTTTGCTGCACTTAAAAGTGTAGAGTATAATACCAGACTGAAAAATGTCAGAACAAGTCTAGTGGTCGCCATCTATGGTACGCTAGATTAACTATTAACATCTTGGCACTGCGCTTGGATTGTTTCAGAGGTTAGTAATCTGCATTCGCAGTTATAGTTTATGGCTTTTAATAGTCTAACATGTAAAACATTTACTTCTAAACAATCTTACCATCTTATAGATGGCATCGTTAGTGCCTAGTGGCTATACTCCACAGGAAAAATATGGAGTACTGGTTGAAGTGTTTGTATTTTCGTTCTTTCTCTACCTTGTGGCACTGAGGAGCCTGGGAAGGCGAAACGCGTCTGCCAATGTTGAGAAATGAACGGCTATACAATGGGCTTCAACCAGCTCTCCTGACAGATAAAGACTTATATAATTTACTATAGGAACAACAAATAGATACTCGTAGAAACTGCTCTCATCAATCCTCTTGAAGGAATACTAAATGTGTACTTGGAATTTTCGACCATATCATAACAAGTAGTTAACAATTTGTTACTGATTAAACCTCATCATAACTATATTCGGAAAACAGCATAAATACTTTTAGAAATTGATCGCATATAATCCCATTCGAAGCGATTAAACTTGTATTTGCAATTGCAGTTGAAAACTGACCTTTCTTTTTATCCATTCAAACAAATGAAAACACATTTAATATATTACTGAAAAAAAACATTAATACTCATAGAAACTGATCTCATAAATCCCTATTCAAACATTATAATTTGTAATCTTCAATTGCAAATCCAAACTGTTCTAACCTAATGTAGCTCGTTTCTTAAAGAAACACTTGTCTTTTAATCACGGAAAGCCGCACGAATTACATTAGATACTGTGCTTATAAATTCTCATTGACATGGTATAAGTAAATGTTTGGATTAACAAATGGATATGGCTTAACTCATTTTGCTGGTCAATGCGGATATAAACTGATAACAATTTCAACAGCAACTTTACCTAACTCTTATAGACACTTATTGACCATATAGGTTCTCATAGATATTTATTAATTTTTGATAATTTTCAATACGGATTGATGAGATTTTTTTGACAGGGTACCTTGCCTTGCATTCCTAGTAAAGCTCAAATTTCATTTAATTTATTTTATTAACTGTTGATTTAGGAGAGATTAATACTAGTGTCTTTTGTGTAACTAATCTATATTCAAGTTAACTAAGTATCTACAATAAGTGTTAAGCATTTCTCGGGTCGTTTCTGATTGTACTCGTTCTTTGGTCAGCCTTCGTCACTCTGACATTTGCTACTTGAACATCAGTTACACAACCTGTGAAAATAATTGAAATATTAGTCTATTTCATATACGGGATGCACCATTTAAAACTCCCCAGGCTTGTAATTTTCTTATTTTTTAAGGCACATCAAATTGTAGATATTTTTTACGTATTTAAAAAAAATTTTTTTTGAAAAAATTGTTAAGAAAGAAATCTTAATTTCCTTGAATATTTTTTTACGTCACCCTGTACATGAACTGCGTTAATGTTTTCTTATACTTAAGACATATCACAAACAATATTCAGCGTAATAAAACAGTAACAAAAAATAAAACAAAAATATTTTTAAAAATTGTATTAAATTGTACTAAGTAGGAAATTGCAAATTTTTTATTTTTTAAGTTTTTTTATTTTAATAACATAAATTGGAGCTAATTAAAACCTTTAAGAAAACAATAACACAGTCCATGTACAGTGTGAGGTAAAAAAATATTCAAAGAAATTAAGTTTACTTTCTTAACCATTCAAACAAAAAATAATAATCACTCTGTATGGATATTTAAAGGCTTTAAAAATGTCTACAATTTGATGTGCCCAACATGGTCATCGCTACGAAAATAAAAAAGTTACAAGTCTGGGGAGTTTTAAGTGGCGCACCCTGTATAGTGTAGTAAATCTGGTTATATAGCTTGTATCTCTTTACTAAATTGTGAAGAAAACTAGATGCAAACTATTTTGATCAATTTGTAACTTTAATAAGTTATTAAACAATTCATGATAGTTTAAATAATAATGTATATATTTTAACAAAACTTTACGAAAACACGCTTCCAATGAAATGGAAAATTTGAGGTCGATCCGATGAGTTTCAGAAGTATACTGCTTTAAACATGAACCGATGTGCTCAAAGTGCTGTCATTCAATCCGAAAGTCTGCCTCAAAGTTGAGTTTACACTGTTAAAACCCAGCTATTTAAAATCAGATTTGTCTAATCTGCCAGAGATGGTGATTTGGGGACTATTGGAGTATTTCAACATAAGAGTATGCAGCATATAACTGCCGAAAAAAGGGGAATGAAAATGCAACTAGGAGTGAATGACTTCACGCGGCGTCTATATTCTTGATTAATTTTAAAGCCTCTAGAGATCTTAGAATATCCTGGTTTTTTGAATTTCGCTCTAAAATTAAAAGATTTTTTTGCAAAATGTAATAAAAAAATATGCTAAATAAGTCCATTAAATCATCATACCAAATTTCAAGTGGAAATGTTTATAACAACGCCAAAAAAACAATAACAAAGTCGAAAATTGAACCGTTGACTGTTTAAGTGCGTCAAGTCATAGAACAATTTGTTTTAGAATGTAGATTTTTCTCCTACTCTTCAGTGGTGTTAACACAATATTTTTAAACTATTTAAAATCATTTTAAATTTTTTATAAAGAATTTTTTCTCAGAATTAAACAATTAAAAATTATTAGAATGCTTCAAAAGATCACAAAAAAAGAAACAATTTTAAAAAACGGAGTTTTCTACGCCAATTGAGAGCCGTGAAGCAGCGATGCCACATTTGGTGGATTTTTATTTCTTTTTAGTGGAATTTTAAGGATTTTTTGTAAAGTTTGGTAGGTAAAATTTGCTGGTAGATTTCTGATAGAATTATCAGAAATCTACCAGCAAATTTTACCTACCAAACTTTTAAAAAATCCTTAAAATTCTACTAAAAAGAAATAAAAATCTACCAAATGTGGTAACGCTGCCGTGAAGCATGAAAAAAATGCATTTGTTAAATAATTGCCAAAAAATTGTTTCAAATAATTTTAAAATACCTACTTATTTATGCAACAAGTGTGTAAAGCAGTACTTTTTTCATGCATAAATTGTAGACGAGTGCATCAATCTTATGAGAATCCCATGATAAAAGTAGTTTCTTTAACAGCCATATAAATAAATTGTTAATTAACGTCACTGAAAAGTAAACAATCAACGATTCAATTTTCGAACTTGTTACTGTTTCTTAAGCTTTTTTTGTATAAATATTAAATTATATTATACTATTACATTCACCGAGAGCCATTTGATATAAGAAAATGTGCGGGTCCTTTACCAAGATGATTTAATTCTACCAGAAGCATATTTTTAATAATGACAAATCTTAATTGTCTTAATTTCTTGCAACAAAATTAACCATAAAGGTTCAGACAATTCCAGATTTCTTCGTAGTTTTATAATGATCAAATTAATTTTTTTAATGGCGATACAAGCAATATCATTAATCACAAGACAACAAAAAAAAAGGGCTGCGCTTTTGATCAGAACCATCTAATGCTGTTTTTTAACATGTTGAAACCGATTCTGATATTAAAAAAAAATTTGTCAGTTTTTGATTACCACCCCTTTTATCCCCTAAAAAGGGGCAATGGTTTTGTCCTAAGGTTCTGATCTAATTTTTCTGAAATATTTTGACGTGCTGAAGCCAATTTTGGACAAAAGAAAAATTGCAGGAAAATATTAGCCTACTTTACAATAGGTACAAAACCTTGAAATATATGTACAATATAATAACGAACACAAAGTAGGTGCTATAAGATGTCGGTAAACAATAATCATACCTATGCATAGTACTTCGCAACAGCTTTTGGTCACTATTAAGATCTGGGTTTCCTTGAATTACAACTTCTTAGGCTGGATTCAGTTGAACTTAATAATGTGGGGACAGCACCAACATACAGCTTTTGGGTAACAAAATCCATGTAATGATATAATTGTCTGTCGAGAATAACGATTGCCCATGAAATAATTCTAACCTATAAAAAGATTACGTTTCATTTAAATAAATATCTTTATAAAAACGGTACAACACAAACTTACTTTTGGGTCATTCACTGGAAAATGGTGCATCTCCAAAGGTATGTACACCAAATTCGCAAACAAGAGGGCATGTTTATGTTTGCACCTAACCTCTACACTAATAAAACGTCCAAATAAAATAATATTTAAAAAAGTCACAACGCTTTATGGTTCTGCATTAAAGTTATTAAAAGACATCATCCACAATTTGTCACAAAAATGATCAAAAAACACAAAAGTTAGATTTTACATCATTTTACACTGGCGTGCTGCGTGAGTGTGTGACGCGTTCCATGATTTCGATGTCGTAAAATGAAGTAGGTAAACATTTTTAAGTAAAATTATGTAGCAAATATGTAAACTTGTGTATAAGTAATTAAGTTAATATGTTGACTTAAATATGATATTATTTTACGTATATGCTATGTAACATTATGTAAAATATTTTATATAAACATGTTCTATTAATCTTACCTCTCAAAGAGGTAAAGTTACATTAATGTTTACTGGGATAATTTGATTGGCTCAAGTTGGTCAACTGTGAAACAATGAACAGCGACCAGCGACTTCTTTTCCGTTAGTCACGTATACAAATGGCTTCCAGTCATCGACATATTGTATGTCAATGCTTCCAGTTCTAAGTGTTTGTTTAGCTCTGTTCTACATAATATAGGATAGGAACATCTGGTGGCTTAAACGACAATAATAATAGTGATGTACAAGGAACAGGTACAGGGTTTTTATCTCTACATTAAAAGTGCAAACTGCTGATGGTGAAATACCAAGATTCCATCTGCAGACAGAAAATTTGGCTTCAACGAATAGAATAAGCAGCTCTGATTTCAATTTATCTAGTTTAAAACCTGAATCTACTGGTGGTAAGTTAAATTTATCTCCATTTATCTATGAAAATGTGTTTATATTTACCTATGTAACCTTCCAACCTGTTTATATAAAATTATATTTCACATCCCAACAAACACAAAAGATCGGCCCATCAGCGGGCCATCACTGGGCCAGAAATGAAACTACTGGCCCCGTGATGGCCCACTGGAGAGCCGACTTTTTGTGTTTGTAGGGATATATCGCCGGCTTAAAATGTTTACCAGCTAACCCCACCTTTTAAGCAAAATCACATTTATGCACCGTTGGAAAGGTTACTGTTACTCCACCCAGCACCCCGGTCCCGTAACTTTCTCATTTTTTTTCGCTTAATTGCATAAATTTTTTTTCGTAAATGTACTCTAAGTATCATATTTATACTATTTATTACTTTTTAGAAAATTTGAAAAATCCGATATACATAAACTTTATCAGACTCTTTAACAGCAAATACATACAGTTAACTAATAATGCGAATTGGCTCGCTTTCTTCCAAAAAGTAATTAGTTGCCAGTTTAATTTGTTTACTCTATTTTTTTTTATTGTTTTTAAATTTTTTTAGATTAAGGACTTAATACAACCGGGCGGAAGAACAACATACGATTCGATACATCGATGCTAGCAGCAAACAATAATTCAAATTCAATTTTATTATGTAAGTATTAGGAGTCATCTTTCATGAATTGTTTCTTTCAGTTATGAGTATGAACTATATGAACCCCTGAAAAATCACTGTCAATTAGATGAACCTCCCCCACCCCCCTCAAAAAATGTCTTAAATAAAAATTAAGCAGAATAAAAATCTCCAAAAAAGTTCGTATGACACACTTAATGTTTGTTGCAGAAAATAAAGAGATTTTAGAAATCGTACTTGTTTATATAATTTTGAAACTGCCATCCCTGCACGTTTCGGCACTTCGGCAGGTAATGAGTTGCCCTACCATGATTGAATCTGGTGATACATTTGGCATGATTGCTCTTGAATTGCTATGATTTTTTTAGGGATTTAGAGGAGTAGCTTATTGATAACTTTTACATTCCTGTACAGGGTGGACCAAATTAGATGAGATTTGGGGTTTTCTCTAAAACTATACGGCAGATAGATAGATGGGTGTCTCGATTTTCGAGAAACAAACAATGGCACAAACCGCGATCGTCTATCTTTTTCGACTACCGAGCTACAGAGCGTTTTTGAAAAATTGTCATTTTTGGGTGATTTCTATATCTCAATTACCAAGTGTCGAATCAAAAATCGATTTTTTTGAGTAGAATCCGTTGCTGATAAGAAGAAAATTATGCATGCCTCAGTTTTCGAGGTATAGACATAATTTGTGTTTTTTTAATAATTTTGTTCCATTACTCGATTTTCGATTCGACACTTGGTAATTGAGATAGAGGTCATCCAAAAATGCCAATTTTCCAAAAACACTCTGTGGCTTGATAGTCGAAAAAGATAGACGATCGCGGTTTACGCCATTGTTCGTTCCTCGAAAATCGAGCTCAGGACACCTATATTGGTTTTTGTCTATCTGCCATAGTTTTAGAGAAAACTCCAAATTCCTTCTAATTTGGTTCACCCTGTATATGTACACAAATATAAATTCAAGTTAAAAATTGAAAATTGATATTATTTGAAAAACATATCTAGTTTTGTCTATGAGTATAATCATGCAGAAATTAAGCAGATTTTCCTACATAATTTACAATTTTTAGGTGCGGCAGAAATACATCGTAACGCTGGCACTGTGGATACAATAAAAAATTGATTAAGTTGAGCCAAGGAGAGACAAAACGTGAGGAAGATAGAGTAGGATAAAATATATATGATAACATAATGGAACTGATGTATAAATAATTTAATTTTAGAATAAAACGTTTTTTTTTACATTTTAACATGCATATATCAATATATAACAACAACATCTAATCAACAGTCAAAAGTGTTGCAGTTATTTGAATTGATTGTTTTTATAAATACATAAAATTTATTAAATCTATTTATCCACCTATTTATTTTTATTTGATTTGAAAGTAGTAGTTTTAACGTATTTAAAGCCAATTTGAAATAAGTTATAAACGTTGGCATAGGTATGATGCATATGGTAAGTTCTCCTTTAGCACCATATACGAAATATTGCTTTTGCTATTTGATATTTAAATAATGAAATTAGTGCACATATTGTGAGACATATCCATTAAATGTAGAGGTCAACCAAAAGGGCTTTGCTGATGAGTATCCTGTTTATTTAGTCAGAATTGGCTTTAACGATTAATTTATTTAGCAAAGAATAATTGACTATATACTTGGTGCAAAAGGCAAAAATTATATAGTAAATCCTAAACCTATAAATTAATTGTTCTGGCTGATGTTGACTAAATAAGTAAATTCTGATCAACAAAACTATTTTGAGTGACTTGCAGTTAATGGACGTCCACGGGATGGCCAGTGGATGTCCACAAGCGGACACAAAATGTGTTAACCTATGGACGTCCCAATTTGTGACAAACGTATGGTCTATGGACATACAGTGGATATCCCTAAGGATTTATGATGGATATCTTATGGACGTCCAAAGTCGTGACAAAAGAATATCCACTGGATATCCCATGTGGTACATATGTGATCCATAAGGATATCCGCTTTATGTCCATTTACTGTATAACAAATACGTCCTATGTATGTCCAGTGGATATCCCCAAGGATTTACGATGGATATCTTATGGATGTCCAAAGTTGTGACAAAAGAATATCCATAGGATATCCTATGTAGTCCATATGTGATCCTTAAGGATATCCGCTTTAGGTCCTTCATGTCCAATGCGGATATCCATAGGACGTACATAGGATATACTTGTGCTGTCTGGGTACTGACGCTTCTACCAACTGAGCTATCGTGGTGATGTTATTTCGGATGCTAAAGGCAGTATTTATGATGTGTATGATGTCTTTATTATGTGTGAAATTGAATTTCTAGCCTCATTTAAAATATATGAAAATCTTTCAAGTTCTCTTTTTTTTGTTCTATTTTTTTACGTGAATCTGAATTTTTCGAGTTACCTAGTATTTTTATTTATTTATAATTATTAAGAAGAACTTATTTAATTTAATTAAACTGTCACCAGTGTCACCTGAGTTAAGAATTAAAGTTTTAAGTTGAACTACCCTGTCAAAAAAATCTCATCAATCCGTATTGAAAATTATCAAAAATTAATAAGTATCTATGAGAACCTATATGGTCAATAAGTTTCTATAAGAGTTAGGTAAAGTTGCTGTTGAAATTGTTATCAGTTTATATCCGAATTGACCAGCAAAATGAGTCAAGCCATATCCATTTGTAAATTCAAACATTTACTTATACCACATCAATGAGAATTTATGAGCACAGTATCTAATGTAATTCGTGCGGCTTTCCGTGATTAAAAGACAAGTGTTTCTTTAAGAAACGAGCTGCATTAGGTTAGAACAGTTTTGATTTGCAATTGAAGATTACAAATTATAATGTTTGAATAGGGATTTATGAGATCAGTTTCTATGAGTATTAATGTTTTTTTTCAGTAATATATTAAATGTGTTTTCATTTGTTTGAATGGGTAAAAAGAAAGGTCAGTTTTCAACTGCAATTACAAATACAAGTTTAATCGCTTCGAAGGGGTTATATGCGATCAATTTCTAAAAGTATTTATGCTGTTTTCCGGATATAATTGTGATGAGGTTTAATCAGTAACAAATTGTTAACTAGTTGTTATGATATGGTCGGAAATTCCAAGTACACATTTGGTATTCCTTCAAGAGGATTGATGAGAGCAGTTTCTACGAGTATCTATTTGTTGTTCCTCTAGTAAATTATATAAGTCTTTATCAGTAAAGATTCGGATCTAATTTAAATATGAAAATTATATCAGAATAAAGCAACCAAATATTTTAAACAGTATCTATTTGTAAATGCTGCTCTAAATTAAACAGTGCTTATTATGCCATAATGCAATTAAAATCTTCCCTAGATTGCAATGGACTTCTAAACGTTTATTTCTCGTTAGGATACAGTCACATATCATTAAACATTGTATCTTGGGGTAAGGGGGCAGATATTAATAGAGTATTTGTCTGTCAAAAAAGGCTTATAAGGCTAATATTTAATTTAAAACCAACAGAGTCATGTAGGAATACATTTATGGAGAACAATTTGTTGACAGTTTCCTGTATATTTATTCTGAAAAGTGTTTTGTATGTTAAACAAAATATCAATCAATTTTCAACACTAAATAATATTCACGGATATACTACGCGAAACAGCAATAGCTTACTGATACCAAATCATAAACATTCATACTTTAAACATGCACCAAATTACAATTTTGTTACGATGTATAATAAGTTGCCTAATGATATTAAAAACATTACTAACTTTAATAAATTCAAACACGAAACTAAAAAATATTTAATCCACCATACATTTTACAGTATTAATGAGTACCTTCAGTCATAAGTTTTTTTTTTTTATGCCTCTAAGAGTTTTTGTTGACAAGATATGTGTATAGGTATATATATATATATATATATATATATATATATATATATATATATATATATATATATATATATATATATATATATATATATATTTGTTTTTATCTTTGTTCTAATAATATTATATTATTATATTTACATTGTCTGTGTTTTATACTTTACGTGTTTTTATGTTTTATTTTACTATTGACTTACCATAATGTACACTATTGTATTCTTAAATGGTTAATAAAATATCTATCTATCTATCTATCTAAATCCAGACATTTACTTATACTATCTCAATGAGAATTTATGAGAATCGTATCTAATGTAAAACGTGCGGCTTTTCGTGGTTAAAGGGCAAGTGTTTCTATAAGAAACGAGATGCATTAGGTTAGAACAGTTTTGATTTTCAATTGCAGATTACAAATTATAATGTTTAAATAGGGATTTATGAGATCAGTTTCTATGAGTATTAATGTTTTTTTTCAGTAATATATTAAATGTGTTTGCATTTGTTTGAATGGGTAAAAAGGAAGGTCAGTTTTCAACTGCAATTACAAATACAAGTTTAATCACTTCGAATGGGGTTATATGCGATCAATTTCTAACAATATTTATGCTGTTTTCCGAATATAATTGTGATGAGGTTTAATCCGTAACAAATTGTTCACTACAAGTTACGATATGATCGGAAATTCCAGGTACATATTTAGTATTCCTTAAAGAGGATTGATGAGAGCAGTTTCTACGAGTATTTATTTGTTGTTCCTACAGTAAATTATATAAGTCTTTATCAGTATGCATTCGGATCTAATTTAAATACAAAAATCATATCAGAATGAAACCCCAAATATTTTAAACAGTGTCCACCTGTAAATCCAAACATTCAAAGATAATATTATAATGAGAATCCATCAGAACAGTATCTAATGTAACGTGTGCGGTTTTCCGTGGCTCAATTTTAAAATTATCTGCAATAAATAAGCTTTAACGGATTCGAACAGTTTTCATTTGCATTTCCAGATGAATAGTTTTAATTTTTAGTTAGGGAACTATGAGGTCAGTGTAACGTTTTTTTTCAATAAAATGTGTTTTTATTGAAAAAAACATTACACAAAGACACTGATCTCATAGATCCCTATTTAACAATTAAAATTATTCATCTGGAATTGCAAATTAAAACTGTTCAAATCCGTTAAAGCTATTTATTAAAAATACTTTTAAAATTTAGCCACGGAAAGCCGCACGCGTTACATTAGATACTGTTCTGATTGGTTCTCATTAAAATATATCTTTAAATGTTTGCATTTACAAGTGGATACTGTTTAAAATATTTGGTTGTGTCATTCTGATATAATTTTTGTATTTAAAGTTGATCCGAATGCATATACTGATAAAGACAAATTTTCTATTGGAACAACAAATACATAAGTACTCATAGAAACTGCTATCATCAATCCTTTCGAAGAAATACTAAATATGTACCTGGAATTTCCAACCATATCGTAATACTGTTAGAAATTGATCGCATATAATCCCATTCGAAGTGGTTAAACTTGTATTTGTAATTGCAGTTGAAAACTGACCTTTCTTTTTACCCATTCAAACAAATGAAAACACATTTAATATATTACTGAAAAAAAGACATTAATACTCATAGAAACTGATCTCATAAATCCCTATTCAAACATTATAATTTGTAATCTTCAATTGCAAATCAAAACTGTTCTAACCTAATGCAGCTCGTTTCTTATAGAAACTCTTGCCATTTAACCACAGAAAGCCGCACGTTTTACATTAGATACTGTCCTCATAAATTCTCATTGAGATAGTATAAGTAAATGTCTGGATTTACAAATAGATACTGTTTAAAATATTTGGTTGCTTTATTCTGATATAATTTTCATATTTAAATTAGATCCGAATGCATACTGATAAAGACTTATATAATTTACTATTGGCACAACAAATACATACTCGTAGAAACTGCTATCATCAATCCTTTCGAAGTAATACTAAATATATACCTGGAATTTCCGACCATATCGTAACATGTAGTGAACAATTTGTTACTGATCAAACCTCATCACAATTATATTCGGAAAACAGCATAAATACTTTTAGAAATTGATCGCATATAACCCCATTCGAACTGATTAAATTTGTATTTGTAATTTCAGTTGAAAACTGACCTTTCTTTTTACCCATTCAAACATATGAAAACACATTTAATATATTACTGAAAAAAAAACATTAATACTCATAGAAACTGATCTCATAAATCCCTATTCAAACATTATAATTTGTAATCTTCAATTGCAAATCAAAACTGTTCTAACCTAATGCAGCTCGTTTCTTATAGAAACACTTGCCATTTAACCACGGAAAGCCGCACGTTTTACCTTAGATACTGTTCTCATAAATTCTCATTGATGTGGTATAAGTAAATGTTTGCTGCTCCATTCTGGTAGAAACTGATAGAAATTTCAGCAGCAACTTTAACTCCAGGCTCCAGTAGAGGGAGCTGTATACGTGTCGCTAATTCATATCTAATCTAATGTGACCTAAGGAACTGACGTGTGTTTGTTAAATTAAAAGTAAAGCAGTCTCTTCCACTGCTAACTCATTCATTGCTTCTAGGCTAGAACAAGAACACCCGAGGAAATAAGGACTTTGCAATATTTTGTGTTTACCACAATATTAGTATTTCTATTTGAAATATGCAATTTAAACTGTACATTTGTCGGCATGCATATCCAAATTAATACTAATAAAAAAGCAAAATGGAAGTTTACAATAAAAATACATCTGTAAAATATACAATTGAAACTGTACATTTGTTGACATGTATATCCACATTAATACTAATAAAAAGACAATGTTGAAATTTACAATAAAAACATGTTGATAAATGGTGTGTTACATACGATAGATACTGGAGAAAGGACGGACTGGAACTCTTATGATATTACTTATAGAAAAGTTTAGAATCTCTTTAAAGTTGTATCTGTAATTCCATATGTTTACAGATATAAGGGCAAGGGTGCATTTGCAGACACTAAACTGTAGATTTGTTGATGTATATTTCATATAAGTACTCATGAAAGGGCAACATGATAATTCCAAATAGTTCATTCGGAATTACTGTTTCATAACCGATTTAAAACTTAATAAAACAGATAAAATCCTGTCTGTATAATACTAATAAAACTTATAGGAACGATAAAACCGCATCACTTTTTTTTTATGTTTCTATGTGGAATTTTCGGCAGGGTACTAATACAAACCTATGAAACGTGTTGGAGAAAAAACGGTCAGGTATAATATATCATCTACAACATAAATAGAATATTTAATGGTCTAAAACAGACCTAAAATTTTATAAGCAATTATTACCTTGAAAAAAACAACTAAAAGTTTTTTTACAATTATTTTAACAAAAAAAAAAAAAGACAGAGTGAGCACGGATCGAACCGCGTACCTCTTGCCTCGCCGCTTCAAATCAAAATCAAATCAAAGATATTTATTAAAGTTTAGAGACATGAATGCGCCTCAGCTGGGTCCAGTCTAGAGCCGATCACCCCACCGCGGCGTGCAACGTCGCGGTAAGTAGGTGATCGGGTGGAGGGGTTTAGCTTCGGCTGTAACAACAGATGCAATTGGGGCGTTAGGGCTCCTGTTTAACATATATAAAAAACTTAAACCTAACAATTTCGTTGAACAATAATCCGGAAAGATATTAAAATACTTAGAAATAGCTAGAAATACGAAGAAACAATTGCATTTTTAACACACGCGCACTGTCGCACGCGCGCACTAAATTTACGAAGAAAATCTCGCCGCTTAATGTTTAACTCAGTCAACCACTGACTTCTGTTTGAATATCTGCTTAAAGATTTTATAGGTACTAGAACACGCAACGGCTAGATTTTGCTTTTTAATGCATTTTAATCTAATTTTATTATTAAAAGAACTCGATATCTTTAAAACTCTTTGCAATCTTTGCAAACTCTTTCGAATATAAATTATTTTGGATATTGTTAAAAAACAAAAATGCCTGCTATATGTGTGGCTATGACCACTCTTATAGAGGAAAGAGGACACATGAGATACACATGGCCGGTATGCTCACGCTGACGCTTTGCGCGCGCACACTGTTCCATGCAGTGGCGGCTGGTGAAATTTCAATAATTTTTTTCTCGTCTCTGGCGCATGGGACCCATACGAAATATGGGAACTAACATCTAGAAAACCACTCCTCTAACGATCCGTAAAAAATTTTGAAAAAGCAGTTTGCGAAAATTTTTTTCAAAATTCGGTTGCCCCCCCTAGGTCTAGGGACTCCTGTTGAAAATTATTTTTTTTTGTCATATACATTTTACTTTTCATAAAAGTACGACAATAGGTTCTGGAATTTATGAAAATATTTTCATTATTAACTGAAATACAATGAACTGAAATTTTGTAATTTACAATTTAACAAATTATAAAATTTCAATTCGTTGTATTTCAGTTAGTAATGAAAATATTTTCATAAACTCCAAAACGTATTATTGTATTTTTATGAAAAGTAAAATGTATATGACAAAAAAAAATAATTTTCAACAGGAGTCCCTAGACCTAGGGGGGGCAATCTAATTTTGAAAAATTTTGCAAACTGCTTTTTCCAAATTTTGTAGTTTTTGCTGTCTTTAGAAATTGGATATTTCTAAAGACAGCAAAAAATACATATTATTTTATAATATAGTAGATCATTACTTTTAAACTGAGCTAAGCAAAGACAAAGAAATACAAGTTTAATGGCAGAGGTAAAACCCTAAAAGAACTGGGGATGTCCTATATAAAGCCCAATCAACGTCCTCAGGTTGTTCATAGTAAAGCCCAGGCATAACCCATATAAGAGCTGATGATGTCCTGTACACAGCCGTACTGATGTCCTGAGGACGTCATCAGCAAAGCCCGAACTGTCCCATTTGGATATCCTGCGGACATCCTAAGGTAATAATGGGATCTTCCCAGGATATCCCATATGTCCTGAAAAGATGTCCCCAGTATATTCTGAGGATGTCCTTGTGCTGTATGGGATAGCACCTACCTTGTGTTCGTTATTGTATTGTACATTATATTTCAAGGTTTTGTTTGTGTAAAGTAGGCTAATATTTTCGTGCAGTTTTTCTTTTGTCCAAAATTGGCTTCAGCACGTTAAAATACTTCAGAAAAATTAGATCAGAACCTTAGGACAAAACCATTGCCCCTTTTTAGGCGATAAAAGAGGTGGTAACCAAAAACTGATCATTTTTTTTTTAATATCAGAATCGGTTTTAATATGTTAAAAAACAGGATTAGATGGTTCTGATCAAAAGCGCAGCCCCTTTTTTTGTTGTCTTGTGATTAATGATATTGCTTATATCGCCATTAAAAAAATTAATTTGATCATTATAAAACTACGAAGAAAACTAGAATTGTCTGAACCTTTATGGTTAATTTTGTTGCAATAAATTAATACATTTGTCATTAAAAATATGCTTCTGGTAGAATTAAATCATCATAAAGGACCCCGCTCATTTTCTTATATCAAATGGCTCTCGGTGAATGTAATAGTATAATATAATTTAATATTTACACAACAAAAGCTTAAGAAACAGTAACAAGTTCGAAAATTGAATCGTTGATTGTTTACTTTTCAGTGGCGTTAATTAACAATTTGTTTATATGACTGTTAAAGAAACTACTTTTATCATGGGATTCTCACAAGATTGATGCACTCGTCTACAACTTATGCATGAAAAAAGTACTGCTTTACACACTTGTTGCATAAATAAGTAGGTATTTTAACATTATTTAAAACAATTTTTTGGCAATTATTTAACAAATGCATTTTTTTCACGCTTCACGGCTCCCAATTGGCGTAGAAAATCCCATTTTTTGAAATTGTTTCTATTTTTGTGATCTTTTGAAGCATTCTAATAATTTTTAATTGTTTAATTCTGAGAAAAAAAATTCTTTATAAAAAATTTAAAATGATTTTAAATAGTTTAAAAAAATTGTGTTAACACCACTGAAGAGTAGGAGAAAAATCTACATTCTAAAACAAATTGTTCTATTACTTGATGCACTTAAACAGTCAACGGTTCAATTTTCGACTTTGTTATTGTTTTTTTGGCGTTGTTATAAACATTTCCACTTAAAATTTGGTGTGATGATTTAATGGGCTTATTTAGCATATATTTTTATTACATTTTGCAAAAAAAATTCTTAATTTTAGAGCGAAATTCAAAAAACCAGGATATTCTAAGATCTCTAGAGGCTTTAAAATTAATCAAGAATATAGACGCTGCGTGAAGTCATTCACTCCTAGTTGCATTTTCATTCCCCTTTTTTTCGGCAGTTATATGCTACATACTCTTATGTTGAAATACTCCAATAGTCCCCAAATCACCATCTCTGGCAGATTAGACAAATCTGATTTTAAATAGCTGGGTTTTAACAATGTAAACTCAACTTCGAGGCAGACTTTCGGATTGAATGACAGCACTTTGAGCACATCGGTTCATGTTTAAAGCAGTATACTTCTGAAACTTACCGGATCGACCTCAAATTTTCCATTCCATTGAACGCGTGTTTTCGTAAAGTTTTGTTAAAATATATACATTATTATTTAAGCTATCATAAATTGTTTAATAACTTAACAAATAGATCAAAATAGTTTGCATGTAGTTTTCTTCACAATTTAGTAAAGGGTTACATGCTATATAACCAGATTTACTACACTATACAGGGTGCGCCACTTAAAACTCGCCAGACTTGTAACTTTTTTATTTTCGAAGCGATGACCATGTTGGGCACATCAACTTGTAGACATTTTTAAAGCCTTTAAATATCCATACAGAGTGATTAATTTTTTTTTTGAATGGTTAAGAAAGGAAACTTAATATCTTTGAATATTTTTTTACCTCACCCTATACATGGACTGTGTTATTGTTTTCTTATAAAGGTTTTAATTAGCTTCAATTTATGTTATTAAAATAAAAAAACTTAAAAAATAAAAAATTTGCAATTTCCTACTTAGTACATTTTAATATTAAGTAGTTTTTAAAAATATATTTTTTTATTTTTTGTTACTGTTTTATTACGCTGAATATTGTTTGTGATATGTCTTTTACAGTTAAGCATAAAATTATTATTTACATTCCTTTCAAAGTAATTTTAAAAAAAATCAGTTTGGAACTTTTTTATTTTGTTTCCGATTTGAATCAAATTTTACTGAAGTATAGAACAAATTAGTCTACTTATGACCAGAAAAACATTCGCCTGCTACAAAGGCAAAGCCACCTGCGGCACCAAAATATGCTGAAAAAAATAAAACATTTTGAATGTTAGAAATTCTAAGTAATAATTCCTTTTTCTAAAACCAAAAAGAATTTCGAATATGACGTAATAATATAAATTGAAGCTAATTAAAACCTTTATAAGAAAACATTAACGCAGTTCATGTAGAGGGTGACGTAAAAAAATATTCAAGGAAATTAAGATTTCTTTCTTAACAATTTTTTCAAAAAAATTTTTTTTAAATGCTTTAAAAATATCTACAATTTGATGTGCCTTAAAAAATAAGAAAATTACAAGCCTGGGGAGTTTTAAATGGTGCACCCCGTATATGAAATAGACTAATATTTCAATTTTTTTTCATAGGTTGTGTAACTGATGTTCAAGTAGCAAATGTCAGAGTGACGAAGGCTGACCAAAGAACGAGTACAATCAGAAACGACCCGAGAAATGCTTAACACTTATTGTAGATACTTAGTTAACTTGAATATAGATTAGTTACACAAAATACACTAGTATTAATCTCTCCTAAATCAACAGTTATTAAATTAAATTAAATGAAATTTGAGCTTTACTAGGAATGGAAGGCAAGGTAAGTAGGTGGGTATACATCATCGGAGAAGAAAAAATATCGTATAGCTGCTCTCTATAGAACATATAGATGACAACGTCGAGGACAACGCCTAATGCCTGGTTTACCTACTGGGATACGCAGAGATTAAGATGAAATTGAAACTTTGTTGATACTAATTAACTTAGTTTAAACTGTCATTCAATTCGAGAACCTTTCCTAAGCTAATATATGTTGACAAATCAGACAACCATATCTTGCATTATATACTTTTTATCTCTTTTTGATGTAGCATGTATTTGTTTTATATACCTTCAAAATAGCACCCTATAGTACTTTTTAAATATTGATACTAGAGAACTGGATTCTTGGAGTTAAATATATGAATATAAATTCCTCATGAATTGATATTCTTTAGGAAATAACTGGAGGAGACATCAACTTTTATTTTTAAGTAGAATACCTCTGAACATTTTTAGAAAGTTAGATAGTTTTACATTTTAAATATAACCATTTTTTACAAAAAAATTTTCATTCAAAGTATAAAACTACTCGGCTCTCTAAATAAGGTATCCAACTTAAAAATAAAACTTGGTGTCAACTTCGGTAATTTTCTAAAGAAATATATTTTTCTGTATAACTTATAAGGAACTTTATTCATATATCTAACTTTAATAATCCAATTGTGTAGTATCAATATTTAAAAAGTGCTGGGATATGCTATTTTGAACGGTCGGTAGATAAAATATATACATGCTACATCATAAAGAGATAAAAAGTATATAAGTTACGTAGCGTAAGGTCACTATCAAGTGGTTGAATATACATATATGCTACATCATAAAGAGATAAAATTAGTTACGTATGCTTTACATAGCAAGTGGTTGAATATACATATACGCTACGTCATTTGTTCCATACCGTGAGGTCACAGTGTTACCTCTTCACTATGTAAAAATCAAATGCACATGTTGCCGACATTTCGCAGAGTATGCACATATGATTATGCGTCACATTTTACATAACACGTTACTTCTGCAAAACTTAGTTTACGTAGCATTTACGTATATGCTATATACTCATGTTTGCTGGGTCAGTACTAGTTTAACAATTAGATCCACCTTAACATATTTTGTTTCTCATGTGTATATCTTGTAGAGACGTAATTACAATTGGACGTGCTGTTTGGGCTATATACAATGGTCGTGATCACGTCACGCTTTTCTGCCAACTTTACTAACAGTCTACCTGTGATTTCTTAATATCAGTGATTAAATCACAGTTCGTGATATATCGCCCATCACTACTTTTAACTATTAGTACATGCTATATCAACGGGTTCTGCCACAAGATCCCTAAAGCTATAGGTTACCACGGTCATTAAACTATAACGGTTACCTCATCCAGTAGCTTTTGGACGAAGGAGCGCGCGGGGGGGGGGGGGGAACTTCGGTCTAGCGCCTACGTCATGTAGCCACCGATCTCTTTGTCTCTATCTTTTGTATGGGAATAAGATATATGTCTCTTTTGCACGCTTTATTTGTTTAATTATTCAGATCAAGGTCAAAGTCTAGGTAAATCCAGAGCCGGCACTAGTTGCCGCGTGTCGTGTTTTCAATTTGTCTGGCATACTACACCGACAGTGTGTTTATTTTTTATATTGTTTGTCGCACGTCGGACTGTCACTGTCTGGTGTAATAAACTAGTTTGCTGTCTTCCCAGTGTATACTATTCGTTTATATCAGTGTTTATTAATTGAGTGAGTAGCAAAATGTCTAGGGCCAGCCCTGGCTGGGTCTAGAGGCTACGTCATTTTCGGTTACCCCTCCCGCGCGCTCCTTCGTCTAAAAGCTGCTAGATGATGCAACCGTATAGTTTACTCACGGTCAATAAACGATACGGTTACATCAATCAGCAGCTTTAGGACGAGAGAGGCGCGGGGGGCGGAAAATCGAATGAAAGGGACAGACATATCTGATTTCCGTGCAAAAGACAGAGACAAAGATTCCGGTAGGGTCTACAGCCTACGTCACCTGTAGACACTACAGGCATCTTTGTCTCTGTCTTTTGCACGGAAATCAGATATGTCTGTCTCTTTCATTCGATTTCCCGCCCCCCGCGTCTCTCTCGTCCTAAAGCTGCTGATTGATGTAACCGTATCGTTTATTGACCGTGTAGTTTACTGACCGTGATAGGTTACCTCGTAACTGCCGTCCCAAACCGTGTGACGTCATCTTGGTACATATTTGAATTTGTATACAAATGTAAATGGAGTAAAGTAGCGAATTTTCATTTATTCATTTATTTTTTTAGTTAAAGAATATGTTGCTGAAGTAAAATATATTGTATTAAATATAAACTGTTTTGAATTAACTTTTTATTACAGCCCACATTCATCAGAACTGAAAATACACTGTTTACCCCGAGGGAGTTGACAAGAGGAAAAACGTCTCTATTATTCATTTTACGACGAAAAATCATTCTTTATAAAAAATTCAGCTTGTCGAAAAAATGAGTTTACCATATGGGTTGCGTGCGCTGACGCCACAGATTTTAAGCTTAGGATTCTTAGGAAACACAAATAGCTGTCATTGAATCAGAATGTTTTTTCTTTAAAGTGAATTTTGCTGTGTTTGTGCCATTTAGAACTTTTAGAAGCTTAAAATTGGATTATTTAAGGGCGCCGGAAATATAGGTTAAATTTACTTAAAAACATGACTTCGTAATGTGACTTAAAATGAAGATACCCTTATAACTTTTTTATTTTGTTTCCGATTTGAATCAAATTTTACTGAAGTATAGAACAAATTAGTCTACTTATGACCAGAAAAACATTCGCCTGCTACAAAGGCAAATCCACCTGCGGCACCAAAATATGCTGAAAAAAATAAAACATTTTGAATGTTAGAAATTCTAAAAAATGCATCCAATCGGCGCCACAAACGTACATACACCAAAATTTGATTTGGTTAATGATAGGGGATTTCTCATACATAAGCTCATCTGGCAAGGGGATCCTCAATTTCCGCAATTTATGGTGGCTACGTGAAATTCATCAAGACCCATCAATATGATTTTTAATCTTTTTCCTCGTATTGTGGTACCGCAGGTGGCTTTGCCTTTATAGCAGGTGAATGATTTTCTGGTCATAAGTAGATCCTAATTTGTTCTATACTTGAGTAAAATTTGATTCAAATCGGAAACAAAATGAAAAAGTTATAAGGGTATCTTCATTTTAAGTGAGTCACACTGTATATTTAAGGAAATGTATAGATTTCGACAAAATATTACGTTAATAAATACGTCGAATGTTAATAAAGATTGTTTTGTGACTGTGATTTATTAACAAACCACAGTAAACCGCTTTGATAGAAATATTCATGGTACATTTTTGATTTTTATTTATTAATTATCGATTTTCGCTGGTGAATATTTCGTAAACTATAACACATAGGAAGAAAATGAATATAAACATTCTTGTGGAAAATTTAATTACGTTTAATTTTGCATTTTGCGAAGAATCGAAAAAAGGAACTTTTCCACCTCCCTCTCCCCCTGAAGCAGCGGGGCTAGGGGCGGGGACTTTTAGTATGTTTACCTCCTAACTACCCCCAACACATTCCTGAAGAGAAAAATTCTCCCCTCCAAAATGTTCTCAACAACTCTTTCATTGACTGGACTATATCTGCCATCTTTTTGAAGTAAACATAAATGTGCTCTGACTTACATACCGGGTATCCAAAAAGTCTGGAAACGGTCAAATATCTCGAGAAATTAACATTGTATCCAAAAAGGAAAAAACACGTCCTTAATAATTTTAAAAGCGCTATCCAATGATACCAAACGCGACCCCCCCCCCCCCGGGGCGGGGGGCAACTTTAAAATCTTAAATGATTGTAGAATCGGATTCTACGGCAAAAACTGCGTCAAGTTTGTCTGAAACGTTTTTTCGTGACAGATGGCGCTGTAATCGCAAAAATATTTTTTTCGTAATTTCTAAAAAATTCTACGGAAGAATTCCCCACCACCGTGGGGGAGGGAAAGTGGATGGAAATTTTCAAATGCTAAATGGAAACACTCATTTCTTATTATTTGTGAAAAATGTTTCATTTTTAAGAAAACGAAGATTTTTTTTTTAATGAAATTGAATTGTTCACCAGATTCTACGTTTCAGGTTGCCCACCACTTCCCCCCCATAGTGTTGGTGGAGGGGGAAGGGGAGTGGGGGTTATTAAATTTAACACAATTGAATGGCTTTTTCAAGAAAATGAACTCGTACTTTATAATTTTTCATTCTTAAGTAGAATTTTTTAGAAATTAGGAAAAGAAATATTTTTGCAATTACAGCGGCATCTGTCACGAATCGAAAAAAACGTTTCAGACAAACTTGACGTAATTTTTGCCGTAGAATCCGATTCTGCAATAAAAAATAGGTACCCATTTAAGATTTTAGTTGCCCCCGCCCTACTCCAAGGGGTGGGGGTGGGGTTTGGTATCATTGGATAGCCCTTTTAAAATTATTAAAGATGTGTTTTTTTTGGATCCAATGTGTATTGCTCGAGATATTTGACCGTTTCCAGACTTTTTGGACACCCAGTATGTACTTATAATCAGTACCTTCATAACTGGTGATTTTATATCTGATGAAAGTGACTACTGTTTAAGTTTTAATTAATATGAATTTGTTACCCTTTCCATTGACTCAATCCAGTGAATCAAAAAAAGACCTGAATCGAAATTAAAATTGATTCAAGGACATGTAGTATTTTACAATAAGTATTACATTTGTTTTTTTATTCTTTACGAAAATATTTAAGCACATTCTATCCATATCCCATATTTTGAACGTATTTAACTTTTTATTTATTTTTAATATTCCTGTTTTCTTAATAATTTTCGAATGTGACATATATTTGTGTTCCTTTATACATTTTATCTGCAGAGGTTTGTTTTATTTTAATACATTACTTGTTTGTTATTTTCTTGTCATATATAAGGATAATAAAAAAATGTTAATAAGTTGAAATTAGTTATTTTATTTATTTGAAAAACAACACATTTTAGAAAAATTACATGTAAATCAATGTTTTGTTTAAACTCGCGTAAGCTAAGAAATCTATGAGGTAGGTATACTTCCTAGAACTTATAAATAAATAACAATTTTAAAAAACTTTAAGGAATGACCTGATATAGTAGTTCGAATTACATAATATGTGGTTACAGGGCTGACGACAAGGGGGGGGGGGCGGCGGGTCCCGGCACCATCACTGTTAAAGATATTTTTGTATTGTCTGTATTTCAAATGTAATATTACGTGTATTTAAAATTAGTATTTTTGATGTGTCCCAGACGACGGGAGCCCGCCAATTTGATTTTACCCCTGGGCCCGTACCGGCTCTCCACGAGCCTGTGTGGTTAGAATGAAAGTATGCGAATCTATTACTTCCACATCCAGTGGAAGTATAGTAACGACAAAAATTTTTTTTTAAATTTTTATTGTTCAAATAGGCTTATAATGTCATGAAACTTCGAAAAAAAATTTTCTGTCTGTCGGTCTGTCTGTCTAACTTTTTTTTGTGCGCACGTTTACTCAGGAACCGTTTGAGATATTGACTTGAAATTTGGTACACATATGTACTTTAACGAGATGTAGAAATAGATTATATTTTCATCTTGTTTCGGCGAAGGGTTGGGGGTAAATGGTAAATTTGGGGTAAATACGTAAATCAAGCAGGTAAGAGTCCATAAAATTGGTATTTAGTATATACAAGAGAATCTGAGGTCTGAAAAAATTTTTGGCATTATTAAAGGGGATGAAAAAAAAATTGATTTAGTGTGTGTACAAAAACCAGGAACCTCAAATTATTTTTTTACTTCATCCACCCCCACTACCACCCCCCTATCACCACCCCCACCCCACTGCCGGGGGGGGGGGTATCGTTTTATGGGTTTTTGGGGTAGAGGATTTCAAATATTATATTATTAAAGTTCCATAAACAATTATTTCCACATACAAATTTTTTTCGTTGTGAGTGATAGAAAATCTGGATGTGGAAGTAGTGATTCCTTGGGCAGCGGTTTTTTTTATTTCATTTCATTTCTCTTTTCATTCTTCAATTATCTGATTGTGGGACGTATCGGATATTCAGTAGAATAAATAAAATTGATCTGATTATGCTTGCAGTATAAAAGACAATGCATAGAAAATAACAGACGCTATAAGTAAGTAATACAGGGTGATTCAGAAAATTAATGCAAATGGTCAATTTTTGAAAGCTGAAATACTCTAAGGATGCACTAGCAAACATCAGTAAAATTCACTAATTCACCATACCTATTATACACGGTGGCCCACCGAAAACGAAACGGGCGTGTTTTCTCTTTATATGATCATTTTTTCGACAAACGCTCGGATTTTATTATTAAGGAGATTGTTGATCTCGCCACTTCAATTCTTAAGCGGGGGTACGATGGTTGTGCCCTTAAATCTTTAAAGTATTACATCATTTTAAAGCCCGTTAAATTGTGGTGTTCCATTTAAAAAAATACAGGTTATGTCTATATCTCGAAAACTGAGGCACACATAATTTTCTTCATATCAGCAGTGGATTCTACTCAAAAAAGTGCCTCAAGAATGTGTTACAAAAATGCTAATTTTCCTAAAACGCTCTGTAACTTGACAGTCGAAAATCGAACTCAGGACACCTTAGTTTTTGTCTATCTGCCGTAGTTTTAGATAAATCCTCAAATCCCATCTAATTTGGTTCACCCTGTGCAGTACCTAAAGGTAATAAAAAAATATATGTAAAATTTCAGAAAATTGATCTTACCCGCAAAGGGTGAAAACATTTAAATATTTAATATTTAAAAAAGTATTACTGGTTAATTTTTGAAACATAGCATAGTTATGTTTCTGGGATCGCTGATTACGAATCTGAGGCCAAAATTTAAGAAATGAAAATGGCGGCTCCAATATGGCGGATGGAATTTTTTTCTAAAACAGGTGTTTTGAAGGAAAAAAATTTAATTACTGGGCAAATACAATAACAAAATGGCAACATTTAGTTAAAAGAAAATGTGACAACCCTCAATGTATCGGCCACAACTTCTTTATTTTTTATGATGTAGTAAAAAGCAAAAAATTGTTTTAAAATTAGATGACACATCACATCTTTAACTTTGTCCCATAGAATTTTTGATAAAAGTGTCAGTTTCTAAGATATTCAACATTTAAACTAAGTACTTCATCCTATAAGCGGTCGGATGCCTTTTATAACCTTAAATATCTTTAGAACTGTCAATCCTACACAAATATATAACAAAATCAAATTCATTCTCAATTTATAAGCTCAATTTTTGAGGTCCACTATTTCTTCGCTAAAACTAATATTTACAAAGAACGTCTTTTGTTTAAAAAAATGTGAAGAAGTACATTGTTTCTGTTATAACTTTTTCGTTTTTTGTTTTATAGAAATAATCAAAATAATTTGAAAGCCTAATTAATAGACTTTCAGTTTGATAATTAGCATTTTTAAGGTAAGTGCCATAATTTCTAAGATATTTAACATTTTAACTAAATACTTCTTATATATTTTCGGATGGCATCTTTATACTTCCAGATCCCCGAAACTATTAATTCTACAGAAATTAGGAAAAAAAAAGGAAATTCATCCTCAATTTAGTAACATTCTTATTTGCTTCTAGCATGTTTTCGCTCAATGTAATACCTTTCGAGTTATTTGACAAAAACCTTTTAAAATACCTCTTTTTCTAGTTAAAATCCAAATTTTCAAGTCGTTATAACTTCAATTTATATGAAAAATTGCATAGAACCTTTTCTTCTCAAAATTTGATTCCCCTTACCGCCGCTATGTTTAAAAATGGTGCTTTATATAGGTTTTTCTAGATCATCTCCTATCCTGTCATTTCTGCTCTAAATTAGGCATTACTAATATTGTAGGGAATAAAAGAGCTACAACTTTTATTTAAATAATTTTCTTTATTGTTAATATTTTACGATTTACAGCCGCCAGAAAAGCGAATATTTCTGCTTTACTGCAAGTTTTTGCAATTCTCTTTGCCCCTGTTGCTCCTACGCAGTAATTAGTTATTATCAATATTGTGGATTATAAGAGTTCCTCTAACTATCTCAGTAACAATAATTGTGGTCACGTTCAAAAATGACATTTTGCTGTTTTTATATGGTCGACTGCCATTAATTTAAAAGACTTTTTTTTTAATATTCGATGATTTTTTTTACATGATGGATAACTCCCTTGTCTTACCCGCATTAAAAAAATCAAGGAGCTATCATTATTATTACTAAGGTAATAATTTTTATATAATTCAACTTTTCTGTCAAAATTTAGGAAAAAAATTAATATCATAAAATATTAATTTTAGGTATAAGGAACCTTTAATGGAATGTCCTTTAAATTTTCTGTAGAATCTAGAAAAAATGGGAGCATTCTATTTAAAATAACAAATAACATGCAATGTTAAAAAAGGTATTTTTTGGCCCATCCGTAGTAAAGTGTGGAAACCATTTTTTTTTACTAATTTTGGCATGCTGAATACGAATATGTCATCCGAATTGGCTAAAAACATCGGGAAGACGGTAAAAAATAACCCTTATTTGGGGGTGACATTGAAATTGATATGAGAACTTGCAACAAAAAGTTATTCTTTAGAGCAGGAAATTCTTTCAAAATACTTAGTTTCGTTAGGTAAGTCCCAAAATAGTTACTCCCACCTCTTTCGTGAGTAGAAAACAATGTTAAAAGAAGGCTATTTTGACCCATCCATAGTAAACTTTTTTTTACTAATTTTTGGGTGCTGAAAACGAATCCGTCACCCGTTTTGGCGAAGGATCTCGGGAACACATTAAAAAACAACCCTCATTTGGGAGTGACATTGGAATTGATATTAGAACTTGCCGCTAGAATTGGAACTACAAGAGGGGAAATTCTTTTAAAATACTAAACTAAGTAGAAAAAGAAGTAAAAAAACCAAAATCACCTCTTCAACCCTCCTCGCCATTCCCTCACCTAAGAAGGCTACTATAACTACTATTAGTTATTTACATATTTTTTTAAAAAACCAGAACACCTCATTGGGTGGTTGCTACCAGAGTATAAAAATCTGATTACTTCTGAGCACACTCATACACCTCCTCACCCCCAAAAGGGATGGGTCTCACCGATATTGATCGGTTTTAATTACAAAAAGAAACCTAATACTCGGATGTTTTTTTATCATATTAAGGTGACTTGGCCCATTCAAATCGCTTCTGAATATTTCTTACCCCTCTAAGGAGGAGGTGTAGGGTGTTAATAATCCTTTTTAAAAAATGTTGCCTGATTTTTATAGTAAAAAATTATTTAGTTATTTAAATAATTTTTGTTTGTTAGAAGAGGAATATTTTTTCATTTTATGGTCAAATTCCAAATCTACCCACGAAAGGTTATTATATGAAACGCTGACAGATTTAATAACAGAATACTTGTCATTTTCATAGACTACATTAATAATTGTAATTTCCGTTCGTATAATAAATAGCTTAAATACGATTTTCAATGTTCAATAACTCGAAAACGGTTAAAGATAGGACTATCATATATCATATTTTTGAAATCAGAAAAAAATAATAATTCAAAAATTCAAAAATACACAGGGTGTTCCATTTAAAAATATATTATTGCTTCTTGTACCCCTTAATTTCTGCACGCCACTGTGCTTTCATTAATTTATTAAAGGTGTTCAGTTACAGCCCTACAACTTTCGTTCGAAACTTTTTTTCTATCTCCAGTAATAACGATAATAAAGGGTGGCCTAAATATAATGAATAACCCTGTACATTTTAAAAACGATGTGTTTGTCGAAAAAATTACATTTTCTTGCACTTCGCCAATAGGATGACAAAATCACGGAATTATTAACCGCTTCATTTTAATGAAAAATCACAAGACTCCAAAACTAGCATGTTATAATTAACCACAATTAATTTCATTATAAGTGATATGAATATTTTTGTCTTCTTTGTTTTTGATGAATTATTAGGTAGGTATATTAAACTTAATACCTTCATTTCTGGCTTCGAATCTTTTTTGAGGTAACCGGTTGCATTAACTTTTCGAATTGTTTTGTTTACTTAATGTATTTACATTGCCAGTTTTTATTGCAGACAATGTTGCAGTTGTTGTTTATTGCAGACAATAGTTTATGAAAATGTATTAGCGTCCAGAATCCATAAATCAGATAAATGAATAGTGGAGAGAAGAAAGTTATAAATTAAATTAATATTATTCAAAATCTCTGAAATGTAGAACCCTAAGCTAACAGTTGGCCACATTCTAATAAAACTAATAAAAGTATGACATCAATCTCCCTCTGACCTAAAATATGGAATGTCGGAATGCATAATTTATTTGTAGTGGGGCGTATTAGAAAAGCAACATTTCAAAGGGTGGTGAGTTTAAGGTGACGCCAATTGTACGTCAGACGTGAAATTATTCGGTGTCAGAAACATTATTTACACGTTCAACTTTGATTTCATTGGTCGAAGCTAGTCGAAGCCACATTCTTGTGTTTATGTTTTGTTTTAGTCAGTGAATGTGGATCTCGTTCGTCTACATTACAAATGTAGCTGTGCAGCTTTTGGTGTAATTTAGCTATAATCAGTTTCTAGCTGCGTAATTTCCAGTGCATTTCAACTATAATTATTTTTGTAATAGGTAATCAGTGATCGGAATTTTGGGTTTAATTTCAGGTGCGTCGTTACAAGGATTTATTAAAATATGCATCCATTATTAGTTGTAAATATGTATACATATATTCTATTAGGCCAAAATAAATGAGAAACTCGTAAGATAAGTTCGAATTATATTTAATTTCGATTTAATTTTGTAAGAAAGAACAAACTTTCAGTTTTTGATGTAAAATTTTATATACCTACCTATACGCTCCACTGGAATTAAACAAATTCCGATCAATGGTAATAATATTTTTGGCATCGGACGTGTAAATAATGTTTTCTACGTTGGACGTGAACAACCCTATTTGCACGTCCGACGTGTAGTTGAGAATTAGCAAGTGGGACGTGTAAATAACCACTTCGATTGTAAAAACCGTTGTATACTGATAAAAATGTACAACTAAAAAAAATATTCTTTGTCTTCATTTAATGTTTTTGTTTTCTGACTTTACTCTCGTAGAAAAATCTCTACCCAGGCCGCTCTTAAAAAGGCTAGAAAATACTGAGTCCTGTCCTGGGTTCCCGGAACTTCAATATGGTGGACGTTTGATATGAACTTCGACCATATATTACCTAGACCCGGTATCTTAGCCAAAGTATAGAGAGTTTGTTATGTATACTAAGGCGGCGCTGACTATGGCAGCCGCGGGTGCTGAAGGGGGATATTTTTCTGTGTACGGTACCCTTGCCAGTGGCGTGTATTCGCGAAAGGGTCTGAATGTTGGATAATATATAAAATTAATTAACATTGTGATGTTTAAAATTAAGCCCGAGTAAAATTTTTTTTCGAATTTATAAGCATACTTTTACAACAATATTCTACTACTGGAAAATTGCAAATGGAGATATTAATTTAGCTTTTCTAGATAATAAAAAAAGTACTTCTGTTATTGTATAAAGCAGAGATGTTGCCAAAAATTAGTAATACAATTATTAGTCATTATTTAGGTTTAGAAATTACTGTTTTTCACGAGGGAAAAAATATATTTTCATATTTTTTTTCAAATAGTAATAAATAGTCACTGATGGTATTCCCTTTCTTGTGTGTATTGTATAATTTGTATTGGTAGGTAATGTGTGACATAAATAACATAAAACAATTCACACAAATCACATAAATTCTAATAAAGTTAAGTACATACGTGCATTAAAAAATTTGCCATCTCAAAAGCTTCCATTTGAACCCAGGGCTATATAGACACCAACTAGTTTATCCTTGCTCAGTCGGTGTACTTTATGTAGTACACCGACTGAGTTATCGTGGTCGATCATCATATGAAGTAAATGTTTTATAGGCAAAATGTTTTTTCACAAAAAAAAAGTAAGAATTAAAACACACATTTTGTATCGATATTTTATTAGGTATAAGTACATCTTAATTCGATCATAATTTAATAAAGACGTTGCTGAAAACAAACAATTTATAAATAAGTAATTAAATAAACAGTAAAAATATAAAAAGTGTCGTGTTCTTTATTAGAAGATATAAATACATTAAATTAATAATACTAGGTTATTATAACTTATTGCCGTTTATTCTATGTTATCACTAATTAAACTATAATAATAATAATAATAATAATAATTTATTGATTCTTTTGCCATTAAAACAATGGATAGAACAAGTCATAAAATTTCAGTGATACGAGTACATACAGTAGACACAATAACAGTCGATAAAATCACTAGTGAATCACAATTATAAAAGTTTAAAAATGAAGGCATAGAATAATAAGGAGGAGGTAGTTCCTTTACAAAACCTTGCATTTAGTAATATTATTTTATAAATTTAGGGAGGCAACTATAAGATTATATATACAATATATTAAAAGACTAAAAGGTTTGCGTACTCTTAAGTAACGTTCAAATGTCAAATAAATACTGTCCAAAAATTAAAGATATGACACCAAGACTGAGAATAACTTCAATTATGATTTTTAGTTTCTAAAATTCGCATCACTATCCTCATCGAAGTGATGAAAAGTATATGTACTCTGTGCCAAAGGGGGGCGATTTGGAAAAATGAAAAGTACAACAATTTTCTACTATACTCTCTAGCAGGGCCAAAAGTCAAACTTAAAACTACGATAGATATGGTAATTAGTTGCGTTGTTCACATAACACATTCTCTTGGCTGATGATTAGGCAAAAAATTTAAAATCTAATGACCAATTCATTATACTATATTGAGAAATGCACCCAACATATTTTACAGCCACTTGCATTATCTTTACTGAATGTCTAGTGGCATTTAGGTCAAACCGAGAAAATTATTTGATGATATTATTTAATCTTATTTTAAAACAATAATTTTTCATTTAATTAATTTCTACTGAAATCGATATGTTTTTAAAACTAATTTAGAATATTTTAAGGTTATACATATAGAGGTGATAGGTACCTTAATAAATTTGGAAAATCTGTCAGTGCATATCTAGTATATTAGCATTATTAGAAAATATTACTAGCGGTTAGTTCAGTAATAATTCGTTATTATAGCTTAGCGAGTTAAGACTGTCAGCTCCTGTTTTAACGATGTTAATTTTTACTTTTTAATTTTTCTAGTGTCGCTAAGCTCTAAAAGTAATTTCTTGTATGTTGAGCTTCATCTGGCTCTTCTTCTTAGACTCTGTGTATGTATATCATCTGATGAACCATCCTCAAAGCAATGTGGTAAAGGTTGGTACTGAAATAAAACATAGAGAGTATTATTTTAAATGTAATATAAGTATACAAAAGTCTCGGAAAAGAAATAAAAGAAAAAAATAATTACCTATTGCATTTGATGATGACTTTCCAAAAAATAATGCAAATATATTTGAATCAAATATTATTAATAAACGGTGCTTTAACAAATGATTGTTTGTTAACAAATAATATGAATGATTTGTCTTTTTCATAAAATGTACCTAATGCCAGGTTTATACATGCATGAATTTACTGGCGCCAGTTGCCACGCCAGCCCAACTTGCGCGCCAGTAGAGGTTTACACACAATTTTAAATTTTATCTAGTCAGTCTTATTCTTTGACTTCTGAATGCAGGTGGTTATTGAGACAAAATGTCAAGTAATAAATTAAAGAAAATAATAATTCGTACCGGGTGCTGCATTGTTCTATGAGGGATTGTTCAACAAATTAGCAACGTGGAAAATAAACTAAATGATAAGCAAAGAGACCGTATCTGGTTAAGAAAATGGATTGCAAGTAGAGAAAACTTAGGTGCATCAGAAAGAGTGTTAAAACTTTCAATAGAAGATCCTGAATTTTTTAGAAACCGTTTATTGAACGAATCTTAGCCTTACATTCACACTGTCAAAACCATCAATCGCCACTGTTGTTGCTATTTTTTCATGAACAATTACCCGAGATTCTCTATTTTTATAACAATTAAAATGCGCATCCCATAAACACGCCTCTTTTTCATATAATTCAAGAAATTTTTTAATTTCCTCAGAAATCCACTGTTATTTGTTGTTTTCTTAATGCTCATTTTTATATTCTATAGACGAATTTATATTAGTATAGTTACTTGTACTGCTGTGCGCAAAAAAATGGGACAAGTCTTATCCCTGCCAAAAATTCCACATAGAAACTTATAAAAAAAGAGTGATGCGGTTTTATCGTTCCTATAAGTTATATTAGTAATATGCAGACAGGATTTTATCTATTTTATCTGTTTTATTAAGTTTTAAATCGGTTATAAAACAGTAATTCCGAATGAGCTATTTGGAATTATCATGTTGCCCTTTCATGAGTACTTATATGAAATATACATCAACAAATCTACAGTTTAATGTCTGCAAATGCACCCTTGCCCTTATATCTGTAAACATATGGAATTACAGATACAACTTTAAAGAGATTCTAAACTTTTCTATAAGTAATATCATAAGAGTTCCAGTCCGTCCTTTCTCCAGTATCTATCGTATGTAACACACCATTTATCAACATGTTTTTATTGTAAATTTCAACATTGTTTTTTATTAGTATTAATGTGGATATACATGTCAACAAATGTACAGTTTCAATTGTATATTTTACAGATGTATTTTTATTGTAAACTTCCATTTTGATTTTTTATTAGTATTAATTTGGATATGCATGCCGACAAATGTACAGTTTAAATTGCATATTTCAAATAGAAATACTAATATTGTGGTAAACACAAAATTCTGCAAAGTCCTTATTTCCTCGGGTGTTCTTGTTCTAGCCTAGAAGCAATGAATGAGTTAGCAGTGAAAGAGACTGCTTTGTTTTTAATTTAACAAACACACTTCAGTTCCTTAGGTCACATTAGATTAGATATGAATTAGCTACACGTATACAGCTCCCTCTACTGGAGCCTGGAGTAAAGTTGCTGCTGAAATTTCTATCAGTTTCTACCAGAATGGAGCAGCAAACATTTACTTATACCATATCAATGAGAATTTATGAGAACAGTATCTAAGGTAAGACGTGCGGCTTTCCGTGGTTAAATGGCAAGTGTTTCTATAAGAAACAAGCTGCATTAGGTTGACTTGCAATTGAAGATTACTAATTATAATGTTTGAATAGGGATTTATGAGATCAGTTTCTATGAGTATTAATGTTTTTTTCAGTAATATATTAAATGTGTTTTCATTTGTTTGAATGGGTAAAAAGAAAGGTCAGTTTTCAACTGCAATTACAAATACAAGTTTAATCACTTTGAATGGGGTTATATGCGATTAATTTCTAAAAGTATTTATGCTGTTTTCCGAATATAATTGTGATGAGGTTTAATCAGTAACAAATTGTTCACTACTTGTTATGATGTGGTCGGAAATTCCAAGTACACATTTAGTATTCCTTCAAAAGGATTGATGAGAGCAGTTTCTACGAGTATCTATTTGTTGTTCCTCTAGTAAATTATATAAGTCTTTACATTTACTTATACTATCTCAATGAGAATTTATGAGAACAGTATCTAATGTAAAACGTACGGCTTTCCGTGGTTAAATGGCAAGTGTTTCTATAAGAAACGAGCTGCATTAGGTTAGAACAGCTTTGATTTGCAATTGAAGATTACAAATTATAATGTTTGAATAGGGATTTATGCGATCAGTTTCTATGAGTATTAATGTTTTTTTTTCAGTAATATATTAAATGTGTTTTCATATGTTTGAATGGGTAAAAAGAAAGGTCAGTTTTCAACTGAAATTACAAATACAAATTTAATCAGTTCGAATGGGGTTATATGCGATCAATTTCTAAAAGTATTTATGCTGTTTTCCGAATATAATTGTGATGAGGTTTGATCAGTAACAAATTGTTCACTACACGTTACGATATGGTCGGAAATTCCAGGTATATATTTAGTATTACTTCGAAAGGATTGATGATAGCAGTTTCTACGAGTATGTATTTGTTGTGCCAATAGTAAATTATATAAGTCTTTATCAGTATGCATTCGGATCTAATTTAAATATGAAAATTATATCAGAATAAAGCAACCAAATATTTTAAACAGTATCTATTTGTAAATCCAGACATTTACTTATACAATCTCAATGAGAATTTATGAGGACAGTATCTAATGTAAAACGTGCGGCTTTCCGTGGTTAAATGGCAAGAGTTTCTATATGAAACGAGCTGCATTTGGTTAGAACAGTTTTGATTTGCAATTGAAGATTACAAATTATAATGTTTGAATAGGGATTTATGAGATCAGTTTCTATGAGTATTAATGTTTTTTTTTCAGTAATATATTAAATGGGTTTTCATTTGTTTGAATGGGTAAAAAGAAAGGTCAGTTTTCAACTGCAATTACAAATACAAGTTTAGCCACTTCGAATGGGATTATATGCGATCAATTTCTAACAGTATGCTGTTTTCCGAATATAATTGTGATGAGGTTTGATCAGTAACAAATTGTTCACTACATGTTACGTGTGGAAATTCCAGGTACATATTTAGTATTACTTCGAAAGGATTGATGATGCAAAACTGTTCGAATCCGTTAAAGCTTATTTATTGCAAATAATTTTAAAATTTAGCCACGGAAAACCGCACACGTTACATTAGATACTGTTGTGATGGATTCTCATTATAATATTATCTTGGATTTACAGGTGGACACTGTTTAAAATATTTGGGGTTTCATTCTGATATGATTTTTGTATTTAAATTAGATCCGAATGCATACTGATAAAGACATATAATTTACTGTAGGGACAACAAATAAATACTCGTAGAAACTGCTCTCATTAATCCTCTTGAAGGAATACTAAATATGTACCTGGAATTTCCGACCATATCGTAACATGTGGTGAACAATTTGTTACTGATCAAACCTCATCACAAATATATTCGGAAAACAGCATAAATACTGTTAGAAACTGATCGCATATAACCCCATTCGAAGTGATTAAACTTGTATTTGTAATTGCAGTTGAAAAGTGACCTTTCTTTTTACCCATTCAAACAAATGAAAACACATTTAATATACTTATAACTGAAAAAAAAACATTAATACTCATAGAAACTGATCTCATAAATCCCTATTCAAACATTATAATTTGTAATCTTCAATTGCAAATCAAAACTGTTCTAACCTAATGCAGCTCGTTTCTTATAGAAACTCTTGCCATTTAACAACGGAAAGCCGCACGTTTTACATTAGATACTGTTCTCATAAATTCTCCTTGAGATAGTTTAAGTAAATGTCTGGATTTACATATAGATACTATTTAAAATATTTGGTTGCTTTATTCTGATATAATTTTCATATTTAAATTAGATCCGAATCTTTACTGATAAAGATTTATATAATTTACTAGTGGAACAACAAATAGATACTCGTAGAAACTGCTCTCATCAATCCTCTTGAAGGAATACCAAATGTGTACTTGGAATTTCCGACCATATCATAACATGTAGTGAACAATTTGTTACTGATTAAACCTCTTCACAATTATATCCGGAAAACAGCATAAATACTTTGAGAAATTGATCGCATATAACCCCATTCGAAGTGATTAAACTTGTATTTGTAATTGCAGTTGAAAACTGACCTTTCTTTTTACCTATTCAAACAAATGAAAACACATTTAATATATTACTGAAAAAAAAAACATTAATACTCATAGAAACTGATCTCATAAATCCCTATTCAAACATTATAATTTTGAATCCTCAATTGCAAATCAAAACTGTTCTAACCTAATGCAGCTCGTTTCTTATAGAAACTCTTGCCATTTAACCACGGAAAGCCGTACGTTTTACATTAGATACTGTTCTCATAAATTCTCATTGAGATAGTATAAGTAAATGTTTAGATTTACAAATAGATACTGTTTAAAATATTTGGTTGCTTTATTCTGATATAATTTTCATATTTAAATTAAATCCGAATCTGTACTGATAAAGACTTATATAATTTACTATAGGAACAACAAATAGATACTCGTAGAAACTGCTCTCATCAATCCTCTTGAAGGAATACTAAATGTGTACTTGGAATTTCCGACCATATCATAACAAGTAGTTAACAATTTGTTACTGGTTAAACCTCATCATAACTATGTTCGGAAAACAGCATAAATACTTTTAGAAATTGATCGCATATAATCCCATTCGAAGCGATTAAACTTGTATTTGCAATTGCAGTTGAAAACTGACCTTTCTTTTTACCCATTCAAACAAATGAAAACACATTTAAAATATTACTGAAAAAAAACATTAATACTCATAGAAACTGATCTCATAAATCCCTATTCAAACATTATAATTTGTAATCTTCAATTGCAAATCCAAACTGTTCTAACCTAATGCAGCTCGTTTCTTAAAGAAACACTTGTCTTTTAATCACGGAAAGCCGCACGAATTACATTAGATACTGTGCTCATAAATTCTCATTGATATGGTATAAGTAAATGTTTGGATTAACAAATGGATATGGCTTGACTCATTTTGCTGGTCAATGCGGATATAAACTGATAACAATTTCAACTCAACTTTACCTAACTCTTATAGAAACTTATTGACCATATAGGTTCTCATAGATACTTATTAATTTTTGATAATTTTCAATACGGATTGATGAGATTTTTTTGACAGGGTTGCCCTTTAACCACGAGAAGCCGCACGTTTTACATTAGATACTGTTCTCATAAATTCTCATTGAGAGAGTATAAGTAAATGTCTGGATTTACAAATAGATACTGTTTAAAATATTTGGTTGCTTTATTCTGATATAATTTTCATATTTAAATTAGATCCGAATCTTTACTGATAAAGACTTATATAATTTACTAGAGGAACAACAAATAGATACTCGTAGAAACTGCTCTCATCAATCCTCTTGAAGGAATACCAAATGTGTACTTGGAATTTCCGACCATATCATAACATGTAGTGAACAATTTGTTACTGATTAAACCTCATCACAATTATATCCGGAAAACAGCATAAATACTTTTAGAAATTGATCGCATATAACCCCATTCGAAGTGATTAAACTTGTATTTGTAATTGCAGCTGAAAACTCTTTTTACCCTTTCAAACAAATGAAAACACATTTAATATATTACTGAAAAAAAAACATTAATACTCATAGAAACTGATCTCATAAATCCCTATTCAAACATCATAATTTTGAATCTTCAATTGCAAATCAAAACTGTTCTAACCTAATGCAGCTCGTTTCTTATAGAAACTCTTGCCATTTAACCACGGAAAGGCGCACGTTTTACATTAGATACTGTTCTCATAAATTCTCATTGAGATAGTATAAGCAAATGTGTGGATTTACAAATAGATACTGTTTAAAATATTTGGTTGCTTTATTCTGATATAATTTTCATATTTAAATTAAATCCGAATCTGTACTGATAAAGACTTATATAATTTACTATAGGAACAACAAATAGATACTCGTAGAAACTGCTCTCATCAATCCTCTTGAAGGAATACTAAATGTGTACTTGGAATTTCCGACCATATCATAACAAGTAGTTAACAATTTGTTACTGATTAAACCTCATCATAACTATATTCGGAAAACAGCATAAATACTTTTAGAAATCGATCGCATATAACCCCTTCGAAGCGATTAAACTTGTATTTGTAATTGCAGTTGAAAACTGACCTTTCTTTTTACCCATTCAAACAAATGAAAACACATTTAATATATTACTGAAAAAAAACATTAATCCTCATAGAAACTGATCTCATAAATCCCTATTCAAACATTATAATTTGTAATCTTCAATTGCAAATCCAAACTGTTCTAACCTAATACAGCTCGTTTCTTAAAGAAACACTTGTCTTTTAATCACGGAAAGCCGCACGAACAAATGGATATGGCTTGACTCATTTTGCTGGTCAAATCGGATATAGCCTCCTGGGACCGGGCGTCCATTAAATTGGACATTTAGTTTTTAGCATATAATTTCCTACTCTGCAAAATTATTGCTTTAAGAACCTACTGTCCACTATAATGAATGATTATTAGAGCGCCACCTATGTAAAAAGTTGTAAACATTTGGACCTTTCAAAACAAATTAGCTGTTAATATGGACTCGTTTAGACGTGTTACGATTGACAGTAAGTAAAGGGTGTTTTTTTGTAGTTTTAGTACATTTTTTAACAACTACGTGTTTGGAGCCACAGACTATATCATCAAAATACACGATTTTATATAAATTACCTTCTCATCTGAACATTTGTTCAAATACAGTTTAAAAACAAATTACGTCCATTTCAATGCCCACTGAGGACTTCCTCAATACGTTTTTTTTCTAACCTCATTTTCTATTGTAGTTATTTTCGGCAAAGATAAATATCTACATCCAGGAAAGAATAATGATCGATTACTGGAGTTATTAAAGATTGATAACTTGGATAACTTATATTTAAATACAGTATTATTAACGTTTTGCGTTCTTATTGATGCTTTAATTTTGACAGGAGTAAGTACTAATGTCCAATCAAATGGACTTAATTTTTTTTGTAGAAAAAGTAATTAGAATTTTTTTAAAAACTCTATTATTATGCGTTATGGACCTCAAATCTCGAAAAAAATAAGTTTCAATAAATTTGCACATTCCTGTTTTCCTCGGGTCTCAGGAGGATATACTGATAACAATTTCAACAGCAACTTTACCTAACTCTTATAGAAACTTATTGACCATATAGGTTCTCATAGATACTTATTAATTTTTGATAATTTTCAATACGGATTGATGAGATTTTTTTGACAGGGCAGTACTTATTTGAGTTTTATTTGCATTGAAAAACTAAGAGTACCTAGTCAATATTAGTTAGTCTAAGATCTGAAATGCCTCATAGACAAATTCAACTTTATTAAAAAATATGTATTAAGTCTGTAAAATACCCAGACAGCACAAAAGCATCTTAGAGACATCCAAAAGACATCTGACTTCGATATTTAAGACGTCTTATGAATGTCCGTTTATGCCTGAAAGACATCCGTAAGACATCTTTTAGAACCCTGATGTTACAAAAGGTAACGTCTTTATGACGTCTTTCTACAACATCTTTACGACGTCTTTCTACAACATTTTTATGGAATTTTCAGATATGTGCAGAGGAAACTTTCCATATTTGATAAAAGTCTGTAAAAGTCATGTAAATAATATACCTAATTGCTTGCACTTATTTGGTAAGTATCAAAATGAAGCTTGCATCATCACGAATCAGATTTCACCATAAAATAGCCTATCAATATGGCCAATGGAAAGTTAGAAGGAAAACTTCCTGGAAACTTTTCGGTTTGAAAACGCCGAAAGTTTCCAGGAAGTTTTCCTTCTAACTTTCCATTGGGCATATAGATAGGCTATTTTATGGTGAAATCTGATTCGAGATGATGTAAGCTTCATTTTGATACCAAATAAGTGCATACAATAATATTATTTACTTACATGATTTTTACAGGCTTTTATCAAATATGGAAAGTTTCCTCGGCATATCTCTGGAAATTTTTGAAACTGCTAGGTTGAAATAAAGTAATTCACCTCATCAGTTAAAAAGTATGATTATTATAATTTTGCAATTTTGTACAAATAACATTAAATTTTTTTAAGTAAATTTGTTCTTCGGTCAGATGCTCTCCTTAGCCACGCCTGTATGGTGTTTTCTGTGCCTCGTTAATTTTGAAGTCCTGCCGCTTGCTCCACTGAATCTTAAAAAAAAAACATTTTATATTGATTTACATCTTTACATGTATATTTCCTAAAGCAAGGTTACAGTCATGGAAATTTGAGCAGTTAGGTATTCCGGAAAATCAGACAAATGAACCCCGTGAGGGTTTCCTTGGATACATACAAATTCACCCATGGAGAAAACTTCAATCTGTTTTGTTGACGGTACCTAGTCCATAACAATTTTCACAGTAATCATTTTAAGTGGAAGAACAAGCCTGTAGTAGAATCTCTACTATAAGGGTTGAACTTCGCCTTTTATTTCCAATCCATTATACTAGTTACTCCCTTAAAATGTAAATTCAAAGGAAATAATAAAGACGTTTATTATTATTATTATTATTATTATATCGATGAATTTGTTTCTACCCTCGTGGGGTTCGTTTGTCTGATTTGCCCCAAATATTTTATGACTATTTTATAAATAAAATTTGATTTAAATTATTAAAAATGTTACTGCCCAAATGGATGTACCTGAAGTTTCCAACGTTCACTTGAACGAATCGATTTAGGCGTTCCATTTTTCTGGTAATATTTGCTGGCAACGGCAAATATTACTAGAAAAATTGTACGCCTAAGTTGATTAATTGGAAATTTCCATATCAAATTTGTTCAAGTGAACGTTCGAAACTTATTCAGGTACATCCAAATGGCTATATAACGATACTTGTATTAACACGTTGACTGCCATGAGTATTCAATTGAATACACATTAGGTGGGTCCAAGGCGCCACGTGTATGTATTAGAATTACACAATACGGGTTTATACATAAAGGACAAAAAATACTCGTGGCCTGGAGGGCCCAACTACTGAATTTGGTGTGGCATGGCAGTCAACGTGTTACAGTATTTTTTCCACACAAGTATATTGCTGGTACTTGTGGGGATGCTTTACTTACGTATTTCAAAACTGTGATGTAATCGAATTCGTGGTGAAGAGTAAAACATAATCTTACAAATTGATCACAACATGACGTGTAGAAATTAACAGTATTTCACAAAACACTAACTACAACTACACGCAGATGCAAGCATCATATTCTTGACAGTTTTTATCAAGAAAATTTAATACTATTTTCTCAAAAATTGAAAACTTGTCAGCGCATTGACATACTGGTCGATGTGTCAGCGCCACAGCGTTGTCCACATTCCACAAGTACAAGTTGTTTGTTAAAAACTCGATGACTCAAGATAGACAAGGACAGAGCGACGTACGAAAGAATCTCGAGTAACAAAGGAAACAAAAATGCACGGCGCCTAAATCAAATTTATTATTTTAAATTAAGCTGAAATGTAATCTATGGTAATATAATGTTTATAGTTATTGATGAAGTTTTCTATCTTTAGTTTAACAAAAATTACATTCAACAGAAAATTAAGATTTGATAATTATAATAAAATAGATATAACTATAAAAAAAATAGACATAAACAAATATAATGAGAGTTATTTTGTAAATATAGATCCGGATCAGCATGTTTTAAAATAAAAAAGTAAATCAGATAACCAATATTTGCTACAGTTTTATGTAATTTAATTTGAGGATATGCAGGTGAAAGACATTTAAAGGACATCCTAAAGACATCTATTTTAGTCGTCTTTGGAAAATCTATAAAAAGATGTCTTTAAGACGTTTTTTTAAGGTCTTCAGGCGTTCAGACATAATATGGACATAAAAAAGACGTCTTTAAGACATAGCGTGCTGTCTGGGTAATTATCTACTTATATATTATTTTATTTTAGAGAGCACCTGAAACCCTACAACTACGCCTGAGGAATAATTACAAATAAGATAATACTTGCCTACAAAATGATTTATTCCATTCTTTCTCTAACGCGGGATCGTATATAAAACACTATTTACCGATTTTGAAAACAGAAAAATTGTCTGGATGTTGTGGAAGTCTAAGAAACACATAAATAAAACAAAAATAGCCACAAATAACAATGGCGATGTAAACAAAGTTTTAATGCATTTTCGACATTCGACCCGCGACGTTTGAATTAGCCAATAGAATTCAGGGTACCTTGAAACCCCCCGCAAAAACATCTTGTAACATGCGACACGCCCACATGCCGAGTCTAGATAATATATGGTCGAAGGATATGAATAAAGATCAAAGGATTTTTGCCGACTTTCTGTTCTGATTGTTTCTTCTTCTGTGGTGGAGTCTCAACATGTTACCACAAAAAGTTTAACTACACCACGGTCAATAAACAATACGGTTACCTCGATCAGCAGCTTTAGGACGAGAGAGACGCGGGGGGCGGGAAATAGAATGAAAGAGACAGACATATCTGATTTCCGTGCAGAAGACAGAGACAGAGATTCCGGTAGGGTCTACAGCCTACGTCACCTGTAGACACTACAAGCATCTTTGTCTCTGTCTTCTGCACGGAAATCAGATATGTATGTCTCTTTCATTCTATTTCCCGCCCCCCGCGTCTCTCTCGCCATCAAGCTGCTGATTGAGACAACCGTATGGTTTAATGACCGTGTACCTAACCCAGTCCAACACGCTGTCACTTTGCTTTGTTTGTACTACAGCAGCCATCTTTTGTTGGTAAGTTGGGGGTTTTCGACAGGCCTAAAGGGCACCATACACGTTCAGTAATCTCATTACCTGAATTTTCGCATTTTTTCAATCATACTTAATTCAATAATTATAGCTAGATATGCTTTTTTCTTAAATAATGGACATGTAAGGTGTGAAAAATAATGACAGGGTATGACGGGGAAATTCTTAGTAATGATATTTCTGTAATGATCTGCTGGAATGACATTATTGCTGAACGTGTATGGTGTCCTTTAGGCCTGTCAGCTGTAAAAATAGGACCGTTATCTAGGTAACAAGTACGCGGTAACGATATCGGCCTCTGCGCATTCTATGACGATGTTATCTTTTCTAAGTAATTGACGATTTGCACGAAAGAAAGTTTGGTAAAAAGTGTCGAGATTGGTATCACTGTAATTCTCTGCACATGTTGACCAACTCGTCTAATTTCCAAACTTTGCAACAATTAAATACCTATAATATAATAATCATAACATTGTTTTCATTATCTTTAATGTTCAACCTACTTCCATTGAATATAAATCATATTTATTAGGTTGTTTGGTAGTCTACAATATTTAGAAAATGTCGAATTATGCAATTTGTCAAACACTGTTTCCAAGTCTCAGTTTAGAACAGTTGGCAGCAGTGATTGACAAATTGCATAATTCGACATTTTTTAAATATTGTAGACTACTAAACAACCTAATAAAGATGATTTATATTCAATGGAAATAGGTTTAACATTAAAGATAATGAAAACGATGTTATAATTATTATATTATAGGTATTTAATAGGCCAGTCCAACACGCTGTCACTTTGCTTTGTTTGTACTACAGCAGCCATCTTTTGTTGGTAAGTTAGGGTTTGCGACAGGCCTAAATGGCACCATACACATTCAGTAATCTCATTACCTGAATTTTCGCGTTTTTTCAATCATACTTAATTCAATAATTATAGCTAGATATGCTTTTTTCTTAAATAATGGACATGTAAGGTGTGAAAAATAATGACAGGGAATGACGGGGAAATTTTTAGTAATGATGTTTCTGTAATGATCTGTTGGAATGACATTATTGCTGAACGTGTATGGTGCCCTTTAGGCCTGACAAAAACCCTAACTTACCAACAAAAGATGGCTGCTGTAGTACAAACAAAGCAAAGTGACAGCGTGTTGGACTGGCCTATTGTTGCAAAGTTTGGAAATTAGACGAGTTGGTCAACATGTTTATACTGTGCGCCATGACACTTTTTACCAAACTTTCTTTCGTGCAAATCGTCAATTTCAGTAATTTCACTCTAGTTGTAAGTTTTGGTAAAAAAAAACAGAACGGTTATTAGATAACTTGTTCGATTCTTTTTTATGGAAATATATATATGTATATATTTTTTCAGGTTCAGATGTTATCGAACAAGAAATATCAGCAATGAATAAACAGCCCACAGAACTATATGCAGACTGAATAGAAGTTCCGGGACCTTCAGTCTCCATCGGTGAAGTTTCACACACTGTTCAAGATAGGGATGGCTACCCAAAACTGGAACTGATCCCTTGGAACAGGTATTTCGGCCGGGATCAGTGGAACTGATCCACACGCAAATCAGAATGGGTACGCGTATGAGTCCAAGATCAGCGAGAGGCATTGGAATTGAATAAACGATACGTCCGAAACGCACATCGGTGGAACTGAGCCACACGTAAATCAAAACAAGTACGCGTATGGGACTGGAATCAAATAACCCATAGAAGCTTTGACCGCAAACGAGTACCGTATAGACTATAGAGTAGAGCCGGACCTATTAAGAGATTAAAACTAGTACATACAAAGTACAAAAAATAATAAATAAAACGCGAACTCGGTGTTTGAGATCTGCAACAGCGTTACGAAGTCCCACTGGACTATTTGAATTATGTCATATATTTCTCATAATTATAAATATTATAATATAAAATGCTCTGAATGATGACGAAATGATCTGATAAATAAAAAAACTCGGTTTGCAGTTCTACAATTATAAACAACATTGTCTTATATTTTCTATATATTTATGCAAGCTAGAAATATTTTGATATTTATTTAAATAATTTATATTTTTGGTTAATTTAAGTTTATTTATTTATCTCAAAAATGAAATGCATATTCTTTAAATAATAAATAAAAATAAATATAACACTTTTGACATAACGTAAAATACAAAACGCATTTAAACTTTTCTGTAACAAAAGCAAATCAAACTCTACCGAAGCGCCTATTAAAGTGCTAATAACAGGAAATAGTCCGAGTCCGGCCTACGCGGCGAACGATGGGATGGACTGGAATTGAAATGACCAAGGCAGTCAAGGTACAGGTACACGTCCAAGATGCAGTACGAGTACCCCTTGAGTAGTCCGGACTCGAACTAGGAACTGGAACTGAATTTTGGACTAGATATTTCGCTGGACTGGATCAGTTTGGAACTGATCCATAAAAATGTGTGGATCAGCCATCCCTAGTTCAAGAGAATATGCATCCTGCAGGCGGATTCCGAACTCACGATACGATCACGATTGACGATCTGTCACCGCAAGGGCGCAGAAAGGAATTGTCGCGATAATGCGCGCGTAGAAGTCATTTGAAGAATTAAAATTTTTGTTGACTCAAAATTGAAAACACCATATTTTGTGATTTGTCAATCTTGTGGTGTTCTCTCCGAATATCCTTGCTCTAAATAATTTTATTTGGGGCAAGGATAAATCGCAAATATGGCGTTTTCGATTTTGAACCAACAAAAATTTTAGTTCTTCAAAATGACTACTAAGCGCGCATTATCGCCATAATTCCTCTCTGCGACGGATAGTCGATTCTGACGCTCTATGATCGTGGAAGACAATCGTCTACTGTATTGCGGATAGTCTATATTTCAACGACTGCATTTGAGTTGTCGTCAGTCGTGCGATTATGGGGATTGGCTATTTCATTTCAATATTGTACTTATCTTTGTTAGTTTTGCTACGTTCCCAAGACAGGAAAGAGCAATCAACTTTCCTCTGTCCATAATTTTAAACTGTGACATTTTATTTACTGCGCCATCACACTGCCTATATACTTCGATTTTTTTGGACGCTAAAATTCAAACTCAAAATCCTGTCATCTAAGTGAATTTTGTTCCAAATTTATTAAATTTTCTTGCTAACGGTTTGTTCAACCTAAATTATTCCATAAATCTCCTATATGGTAGGAGTGGTAGAGGTCAAAATGCGGAGGTCACTAAGGTTTCAAACGAATCAAATTGTATTTCGGATTCTTGTTCTTTCACGTATCAGCCGTACATTAGCTCTTCGAATTCTTCTGGCCATTCCAGACTCCAGCGGCGACAATTGAAAGCATTATTAATAGTAGTCGATATATCTCCAAACAAAAGAAAAATACTTCAATAAAATGAAACCACACAAAAATACAAAAAATATAGTTTAGGTAGGTAAGCAAAACTCGTCCCGCTACTTCAAAAATTTTCTTATTTCTTAAAATGTAAAATTACTACCAAATTCCTATTTGACCGACGATACCATATAGGAATCGCTGTAATCGTCACGTTCAACTTGGTGTCGTATCGTCAATCGTATCGTAATCGTATCGTGAGTTCGGAATCTGGTTGCTGTTCAGACTACTTTTATTGAGGGTAAGGCTAGAACATCTTTGTTGACAGTGTCAAATGCTTTAGATAGGTCGAACATCAGTGAGACAACATACTTTCCCTCATCCAAGCTTTGATATACATAATTCAAGAGTTGACAAGAGGCTGTTTCAACTGATTTGTTTGATCTGAACCCATGTTGCGCGATTGTTAATAATTTATTATTTTCAATGTAATTCGATATTCTGTTGTACATAACTCTTTCCGGAATTTTAGACAGAATACTTAGCAGAGAGATTTGCCTATAATAGGGTGTTTTCCATATATAACAATTCACTTCAAATGATGCATTAATATGAAGTAATACATAAATATGAAAGCCTAAACGCATTCATATTAATTATATCATCAGATTAAAATAAATATTTAATAAACAAATCGACTTAAAATTCAAATATTTGAATAATTTCGAGAACGTCACCTTATGGTAATGATCCTGGTGACGTCGCTTCATATATCTGTCAGAAGACAAAATAGCTTTGTTCGTTTTTTGTTCAAATATTGCACCAGTCCAAATCTCTCTTCAACTTATGTAGAGTCATAATCTATCTCCTTCTAATATTTGCACTAGTGCAGCTAATGTTGAGTCCGAACGGACCCATTATTGTTTACATGTTTACCATATTTGGCTTGGATATTTGAAACCTGTTCCTAGTGTTTCTCACAAATTAAAGAAAGTGCAAAATGGTTTCTGTCAATTTTGTGAACGCTTCTACAAACAATTTACCTAGTTTAAATATTTTTATGTATTAAAAATGATCGATCGATTTCATTCAACCGAGTTGAAGGGCGTAAAAACAGCAGCGTAAGTATTTAAAATAAATTAATGAATTAGTTGTTTGCAACTTGAGCCTAATAGTTATTAAATTTATGATTTAGTTTTTGTATTATTACACATTATTATATATTTAATTTGGTTTATTTACGATTATTTATATTAACAACATAACCTTAAAAGAAAGTAGAATTAATAGTCTGTGCTAGAGATATAATTAAATGTTTATTTGCAGCTCATCTCGAGAACAACGTGACTAGTGCTTTTGGGTATGTGGAGTTGAAACCAGAAGACTCATTATGCACTGTAGAAGGAAGAATTTGCCCAGAGCACTGTTAGACAAGAATTATTAAATATTGGGATAGAAAATCTCCTCGGTGTACAAATAAAGAAATATAATTCAGATGTATGGTTCAAGACAAATTTGCAAATTTGTCAGTTTATAAACTTTTGTTGAAATTTGCTTCTGATAGTAGTAAAAAGTGGTGATTTTTATAATTTGTTAAAAATAAAATGTCAGAGAAATTGTGTGAGGAAACTGAGAAGGTAATCGTTAGCTGTCGAGTCTATAGTAGGTGCATACAAAATAAGGCATAATAATAAATATATGGAAAGGGGCCGCAATTTAGAGAAGGTGGTGGCCGTTGTGGAGGAAAAATTGAAACTTTGTGTTGAAGATTGTGAACTTTTCTTGTCGCCATTATATCTCGTTTTTGCAGCTTTACCTGACGGTACCTATTATTTCAGAGTATGTGGAGAACTATATAAAAAATGATCAAATTACAGACTTTAAAGCGAAGTATATTTACAAATGTTATGTGCAAATCAACAAAAAGGACTTTTCTGTGTTGCGAACAAAAATTTTGAAAAAACCAAAATTGTGAACATTTTAAACATGGATTACGATAACTATAAATAACTGTTGTTGACAATTAAAATTATATATATTGAAAATGTGTCTATCTGAATAATAAAAACCAACATTTGTATTTTTAGTATATTGATTTTTTTCTTTATAGGGGAAAACTACAGTTTCATTTACTACACAAACTACTTTATTTAATGATGGAAGGTTGTAAATTAATAACATCACATGCAATAACACTGTCTGTGTGGGCAATCAAATTATGATCTATTACAGAGTGAGATTCTAAATATTTAAGAGATCGTTTTGATCCCAGACAGCACACTTACATCCTAAAGACGTTTTAATTACGTACACACTGGACGTAACTTACATACGAGATATGTACGGTTTTGTCCACAATACGTACATGAGACGTACCGGGGATGTTAGATTTCCACTAAATTGTACGTACATAACACGTACATTTTAAGATATTTATAGGCCATTATAGGACAGAATATGGACGTACATAGTACGTTATATGTACGTTATAAATAACGTAACGCCGGCTCCACACATTGGGGCCAACGTTGGAGCCAACAGCTTCGTCCAATGTGTAGATCAACAAAAAAGCATTGACGCCAATGCTCTTTCGTCAATCCACACATTGGACGAATGCTGTTGGCTCCAACGTCGGCCCTAATATGTGGAGCCGGCGTAAAAAAAAACTCAAAATTCGTCAAAAATATTTATTATATGTAATATACAAATATATGTATACATATAATACAAAAATAAATAAAATATATACAAAATACAAAAATAAAATATATACAGTGTGTCCTATATAATTTGCTACAATTCATTTAAATCGTGAATACACACCCAGTGAACACGGATACATACCTGGTATGTTTCTCTTACGTAATCTATTCAACATGTTATATCCAAGGATATTGGATGTATGGTAAATGTAAGGTACATGGACCTTAAAATTTCAGCCACAAAAAAAGTTATAGCCATGTAATGGCAACATAACTTGTAACATATTTCATATGCGGCAAATATATAACATACATGTAAAAGACATATATTGTATTTCAAAATATTTACCTTAAAATATATTCTGATGTTACGTGTACCCAGACAACACAAACATAACTCAGAAATATGCCGAGAATATTTATTCCGAATATTGCATTTTAGCAGGAATATGCCATATCTACGCAAATATATCCAGAGCATATGCCTGGGACCATTGAAAGACACCTTCTTTCACATCCCTGGGATATCTTTTTTTCCGACGCAGAATATGCATAAGATAAGACAAGGATATATTATTTATATCCAAATGGAATATCCGATAGATATACTTTTTATATTCAAACGCAATATCCGATAGATATATATTTATATCCAAATAAGATATCTCACAGATGTACAGAGTGACCTATTTAAAAGCGAGGCATCTCTCTAAAATGTTTATTTATTGTGCGATTTGAATCAAATTTTACTCAAGTATATAACAAATTAGGATCTAATTGTGAACCAAAAAAACATTCGTCTCCTACAAATACAAAGCCATCTACACGGTACCGAAACATGCAGAGAAAATAAAAAAATCAGATTAGGCATTTTTTTTTATCGGAAAATTTTGCTAATGAAACTTGTTCGAAATTGTCCAAAAACTGTAAGTCCAAAAATATCATTTTTATGTTTTTTTTTTTGTTTAGAAAACTGTACTATAACAATTTTGTTTGAAATTATACCCAAGCTGCCAGGTAGTTGTCAAGTAATTTGCAGTTCTTTTTTTTTTATAATTATTTTTAAAATTTAAATTTTTTAATTTTGATTAAGTTTTTGGACAATTTGAACAAGTTTCATTAAAAAAATTTCCGATAATAAAATGCCTGATATGATTTTTTTACTTTTTCCGCATATTTTGGTACCGCAGGTGGCTTTGCATTTGTAGGAGGCAAATGTTTTTCTGGCCATAAGTAGATCCTAATTTGTTCTACACTTTAGTACCATTTAATTTAAATCGCACAATAAATAAACATTTTAGAGAGGTACCCGCTTTTAAATGGGCGACTAAAATTATTTTTTAGTTTTCTTTCTGTCCTGATTAGAAAATATTATTCAGATATTAAACAAATCACAACTCTCACACGTTTTAATTTCAATATGAAATTACCTACCTTCTGTAATTGTCTTCCATTTATGAAAAAGTTTCTCACCAAAAATTGCATATTTTGTTTTTCCTAATACTGGTACCTAGGGGTTACTAACTTAAAAAGGCAATGTACATGTTAAATGTTATTGAAGGAAATTACTAAATATTTCTTAGACACTACTACTTTAGTAGTAGTAGTTTAAATATGAATCAGAATTTGGAAAAACAAAAAGTGTCTGTTCTTTTTTCTAGTGAAGAACTGTTTAAAAAAAAGGTGCGAGCATTTTTGGATCACTCAACATATAGATATCCACATATACAAGGTGTGTAACCTAAAACTACTATTCTATAAATCTTTCAATTTTAAAGGTACTAAGGCAGAGCTTCCAGATACATAGAATACGATTAGGTATTTATCGTGGCATCTAACTTTTTACTGAATTATAATTCTGATTAGATTTCCATCAATATGTTACTAAAAAGTTCCAAAGCTTCACATTTCAAGGGAAACAGGAATGTAATGAAAACCGTTAATGTTTTTTAACACATATTATTCAGATATTTCATAATTATAAAAAAAATTTAGAATCTTATTCCATATTATTTTCTTTTCCAGTGTCCTTTTTCCTAAAAATAATAAACAATATTTAAAAATTAATACCAGGATAAAAAATAGTGATATTTATTTTCATTAATTTGATATTGTTAATATTCAAGACAAACTTCGTTCACCTTGTCGCCATGTGACTTTCTTGTCTGTAATTATAACCAGTTTCAGAGGGAAGGTTCGTTGGTGAAACCTTCATAGGTATACTTATTTGACTTAGAATCTTTAAAATCATTGTATTGATTTATCAGTGAATTTCACATAAAATAACTTCAACTTCATAATAACTAAGTATTAAAATTTTGATCTGTCATGTCTAAGAGACCATGCTGTTATATCCTAACCTTTAGGTACCTAGACAACACAAGTGTAATTCAACACAAAAATGTAATTATAGATCTTTTTTAGACTAATTAGCATCTGTTGGTTAGGTATGCCAACGAAAGCAAAAGTTGCCTGATATTTGTAGGAACACACTGGTTAATGTGGTACCTAATTAAAAGTTAGGTCTTATTCATATGTCAAGTTGTAAACTTTATCCAACGTCAAAGTGACAATAAAGTATGACATGACGTATATGTATATGAATTTTGATACATAAAATAAATATCACTATTATTTATAAATAACAAAGAACTGAAAATATGTACATATCGATCCACAAAAGATGAAACAACTAATATTTAATATTATGTCTAAAAATGTCCACCTGATTTTTTCTATTTTTTTAAGCAAGTTATGGCCTAGATCCCCGAGTCAAATATCTCGATTTTTGTTATTTACATAGCCTATAAATTCGAAAAATCAGTTTAATAAAAATTGTTGAAACCCTATAGGGTCATATGTAAAGACTCGTTGAAAAATACTTATTGTGAAAAATTTTAAACAAAAAAATTTACTCCTTCCACCTCCGAATTACCACTTGGCTGAGTGGGAAGGGCTGAATATGTGCGGTGATCGAAAATATACCCCCGTGGGTCGTCTATAAAATTTGAGACTTTTCTGTCTTTATTGGCAAGATATATCAAACCACGTAGGTATCAAACACGACATATATTATTGATAGATATTACGAAGTCCTTAAAAAACATACTTTTTAACCAATGTTTACAAGGCAGAAAAATATTAAAAATAAACAACACTTTCAACCCCAAAACTACCCCTTCAAAGAGACGATTGAATATAATTGATTGAATAATTTATTACACTTTCAATAACTTATTTATGTTAGGTACCTATGTAAAATAAATAGACGTACTTACCGTTAAACACGGGGATCTCTTTCTTCTAAAAATGACTACCACCAGATAAGGTACTAGGATAAAAACATAAAACTATAATCACAAAAAAGGTAAAAAAAACACAAAACAGTTTACAGCTCTCATAAAATAACAAATAACAATGGCGACCTCACTTCAGAAATCAAGTTCGTACTGCGAGTGCGCAGTAATAGCCAGCCGTGTATGTAATCATGTGATCTCACCAAGGTTTAATTATAGGAAGGTGCAGCAAACTTTGTAAATACCTCGATTTTACATACAAATATCATGTGTACGACTGCGGTGTATTTGCATATTGTATTTATAATTATATTACTTTATTACGGGTTTTGTGTATAATAAAAGACAATGTGGTATTAACAGAAATATAAATGAAAATTGACAATCATCATTTTGTGACGTAACAAATAGCGACAGAATTTACCTTCTTGTAGCAAAGCTTGCTTTGCTTTAACGCTGTTTACGTCATCCTTGGCTTGGCGGTTTACTGACTATCCTACCGCGGCTGATGACAAAATTCATTTATAAAGGCGAATGCCATTAGAAATTAGAACTAACATAAGATTTAAAGCAAAAATAACATTTTAGAATTACATGACGAACTTGTCTAGCGATCCAACGAGACGATAAACAATTTTACCTGTCATACCTATATATTTTGGCATAGAGTTAGAACAGCGTATAATAATACCTTCTCACCAAAACTAGCGACATAATAAAGGCCTTTTACATTTTTGCAGATTTCTATTTAGGTATCTATTTTTTGTAGGTTATAATTCAGATATTGCATATGTTTATAAAGAATATTCTTCACAATTTAAAAGAAATAAATATAATCTTGAGATATGTCAACCATATATCCTGAGGATATTGGTAAATCATATGCGTACAATATTGATATCTGTTAACGAATATCCCGGATATATCTGGAATATATCAGGCATATTCAATTAATTGCGGATATTCCATAGAAAACTGGCATGTAATTTTCATATTCAGTGAATATAGTGTGCCGTCTGGGTATGCTATATAACATACAACTTCCTTGGTATATGCACAAGGGGGTAGCATTTAATATACAAGGTGTCCCCGAATGGGGTTACCTATACCACAAATGGACCTAAATTTTAATTTTTCAACAGTCACATTATAAAAAATGTTGCTTCTTAAAAATACGATGTGTTAAGAAAATGTACTTTCTTTGTGCAGGGCGCTCAAAAATTTCAACAATATGAATTTTACCTAAGAGTAAATTACCTTTATTTTTCTCGTTTTTAAGAAAAATGCCATTTGAAAAAGTTGCTTTTGGTCATAATCCTAAACTTAAATTAAATCTTGTTTAATCCGTTTTTTCCCCAATGCTTCACTTCAGTTTCCTTATTTTTCCGTAACAGTACTAAAAAAAAATTTTTTCTCCAAAATTTAGGATTAAGTATGACAGAAAAGTATTTCTAATGGTTTTTTTATTAAAAATTAAAAATAAAGGTAATTTACTCTGTTAGGCAAAATTCATATTTTTGGAATTTTTATGCACTCTGCTCCTTCATAAAAAAATGTTCTTAACATAAACCGTATTTTTTAAAAATGCGGAAATTTTTATAGAGTGACTTTTTGTCCAAAAATTAAAATTTAGGTCCATTTGTTGTATAGCTAATCCCTTCCGGGAACACTTTGTACTACTGTTACAATATGGCTCAAGTAAGGAAAAACTAGATGTAAAAAAAAGCCCGATCTAAAATAAATAATTTTTATATTTATAAAATACATATATCATAATAATATATTAATCAAAGTCATACAAGAAGGATACGTTCGTTTATATAATGAGTTAATCAAAAATAAACCAACTGCCAAATTAATAAAGGAACTGAATATGCCAAATTGCACATTCTCCAAACTATATAGTTTGGTTTATTAAAAGCAAACTTTTGGTTAACAGAAAATAAAATAGCGGAAGAAAAATAACATATACAGAAAAAGTTAGCTGATTGCAAGCTATATAATAAGGTAAAAAAGAAAAAGAAAAAAGAAAAGCCTGATTACTATAGAGACAAGAAAAGTGTATAAGTTTTTGGTAAAACAGAACAGCTTTATCTTACATTAAAAGAAGTTTCAGGGGAAAAGGTAGACATTAAAAGCTTACAGTAACACTATTGATTTTGATATAGACGTAAACGAACAGTAGAAACGAAAATCGCAGGCATATTAATAAGAAGTACGACACTTTGCATTTTCTAAGTGTCTATACACTTACGCATTCACAAAATATACTATTTTTGACAGCCGAGTTATTATTATATTATCTATATATTAAACACAGGTAATTTTTAGTTTTATTACTTATTTACTCTAGTGACTGAATAAATGCTTTTTTGCATGAACTATATATTTAACATCCGAATAAAGTTTGGTTTAACGTATGGTTATCCAAGTTTAATAGGCCTGTCCAAAACGCTGTCACTTTGCTTTGTTTGTACTACAGAAGCCATCTTTTGTTGGTAAGTTAGGGTTTTCGACAGTCCTAAAGGGCACTATACACGTTCAGTAATCTCATTACCTGAATTTTCAATCATACTTAATTCAATAATTATAGCTAGATCTGCTATTTTCTTAAATAATGGACATGCAAGGTGTGAAAAATAATGACAGGGAATGATGGGGAAATTTTTAGTAATGATGTTTCTGTAATGATCTGCTGGAATGACATTATTGCTGAACGTGTATGGTGCCCTTCAGGCCTGACAAAAACCCTAACTTACCAACAAAAGATGGCTGCTGTAGTACAAACAAAGCAAAGTGACAGCGTGTTGGACTGGCCTATTATACCATATACCAACTAAAATTCTGAACAAAAATAGTTGTTGATTTTCTATTGATTAATGCAAATCAAGAATTCTTCAATTATTCAAAAAGGAGCTAAACATTTATTAGAAACAAGAAAAATTAAACAAACGTAACAATAATACTCAGATAATGACGAAAACAAATTTCCTATATAAAAAATCGGCAGCTACTGGAAGCGGCTGGAACCTCCCCACCCGGTGAATCTTTGAAGCCGAAAAGAGCACTAAACAATATGAACGATCTCATTTAATTATATTTATTAAGTTGAAATATTTTTTTTCGTATTAAATCAGAAAAAAAGTCTTGCTTTCGGTGGGATTTGGACCTAAGAACTTGAGTGTTAAATTTATTGTCTGCACAACATTAATATTTTATTCAATGTTTTTAATACAAATATATGCTTCATCGGATCCTAGCCCGGGGCCAGCCAGACAACCACGGTGAACACCGCCGTGGCGAGTGTGAGGCTAGACGGGGCAGGTCCGGTTTGGCTTGGAGAAAAATAGAAAACTAGCTCCTGTCTTCTGTAGGCAGGCTTAAAGACTAGGTTAAAATTATGTGTCCACATGGACCTAAAATTAATATAAAAATAAACACAATTCTATAAAAACGTTCGTAGGCAAGAGCACTTAATAATTTTGATTATTGATACGGGAAACAACTAAACGAAAACACCTGTTCGTTGGTAATGAGATGGATGGCAGGGATGGCCATCTTTGGAAAAAACCATGTAACTCTTGGTGGACAGCTTCCCTGCCAGATGTAGCCCGGGTAGTGTTCATGGTGGATCGTTTAAGTTTGAGTTGATATATTTTGTTTTATCTTTTGGCCTCGACCAATTTTTCACTAAATCGGTCGGGGAAGTGATAGCTGTCAAATTTTTGGTTCCAATGTTTCTCTGGGGAATTTGGTTTTTGAAAAATGTTTAGGTTGGTACCAATGTCTTAAATTGTTTTTAGGTTATGTAGTACTATTTTTAGGTTATGTTGCCGGAAGTAGCGGAAATAGTTTTTAAAATATGTCACTGTCACTTTTAAAGTTTTATTGGAAAAAACTCACCGAAAGCGTTCCGGTGGGGTTGCTTACACTTGTAGGGCTTGTAAGCGGTTCAGGATGGCCTCTCACACCATCCGTGGGCTTTATAAACGTCGAAAAAACTTGTAATCTCTCGATGCACCTGACACGTCAAAAATACTCAGCATACAGTCTGCACGCTTTAACGCACTAGCAGAGAACTTATACCACAAATGGACCCGTAGTATTTTTTGGGAATTTTCCTTTGAGTCCATTTAATAAAATTTGACGTTTTTCTGAAAATTTGACATTTTTCTAAAAAGTGATATTTTCCCGAAAATTTGACATTTTTTGAAGTGACATTTCTCCGAAACTTTGACATTTTTTCGAAAATTTGACATTTTTCTGAAGTGACATTACTCCGAAAATTTAACAATTTTCAAACATTTGACATTTTTCTGAAAGGTGACATTTCTTAGAAAATTTGACGTTTTTCCGAAAATTTGACATTTTTCTGAAGTAAAATTACTCCGAAAATTTAACAATTTTCAAACATTTGACATTTTTCAGAAAGGTGACATTTATTCGAAAATTTGACGTTTTTTCGAAAATTTGACATTTTCCTGAATTTTTGACATTTTTCTGAAAAGTGACATTTCTCTGAAAATTTGACGTTTTTTCGAAAATTTGACATTTTTCTGAAAAGTGACATTTTTCTGAAAATTTGACATATTTCTGAAAAGTGACATTTCCCTGAAAATTTAACATTTTTTCGAAAATCTGACATTTTTCTGAAAAGTGACATTTCTCCGAAAATTTGATATTTCTTGGAAATTAAAAAAAAAAATTTCGTGACTCGTGTTGTAGAAATATTTTTTTGATATCATCATCAGTTCGCCTGTTATAAGAATTTTATGCTTTTACGACGTCATCAGAACGTAGGTGTATTTTTAATTCACTCGTATTCCATCCACCTACGTTTCAAACTTTAATTGGACGTTTCCAATAGTTAAGTCGATATCTGCACCAGTTTCTAAGAATTTTTCTTATTTGTGACGTCATGTGACGTAGGTGTATTATTAATTCGTAATCCGTCCGTCTACAATATTTATATCTACGTTTCAAATTTCAGTTCGATATCTTCAACCGTTCCCGAGTTATCAGCCGAAATCACTGAACACCTCTGTCATTATTAGAATATCACCCTGTACATTGCACTGCTTTGAGGACAAAATAAGTGAAATTTTTGTTTTTTAATTTTTTTCACGGAAACCAAATCGAAAAAGTGCAAGTGTGATATATCGTTGAAATCGGAATTTTTACTGCTTTTTAATGGTTCAATTACACTTGTTGTGCCAAAACGGCACTAAACGTAATCCGATCTCAACCAAAACCTTTTCAGATCTTCTGGAGCACTAAAGAAACCCTCATGCAAAGTTTCATCCAAATCCGTTTAGTAGCTTCGCCGCTATCGTGCTAACATACATACACACACACACATACATACACACAGACATTTTTCAAAAAAAACTTTTTTGGGTTCCTGGGACGTAAAGATTTGATGTTATTTCAATTTTCGATTTTGGACTAATTGTAGTAACCTCCCACAATTGTATTGTGGGGAGGTTAAAAAAAATTTTTAGTTACAGACAAACCTGTCAACATGAATTTGCAAGCAGACTAATACTTAAAACTTAATTATCTTAAAACTAGTTTTTGGCGCTTGGTTTCCTTTTTTCATACATATCTCAATAAATTATGGTACAATAACTGCTCCAGCTTCTTGTTTTCTCTCTGTAGTTTTTGCTTTGACAGTCTGAACCACTCACTAGCGATGTTTTCAAATTCTTTTTCACAATGTGGGAACGTTTCGTTAACAGCAGCTAGAACAATACTTTATGACAAAATTTTATAACTTTTTTGTGTATTATTTACTTAAAAGCAATTTCTAACTTTTTTAGAAATTCTTTGTCTTTACAAGATTAAACCCCTATACGAGATATTATTTTGAATTAGCAATTACACAAAATTAGACATAGAAATCAATGATGACATAGGTAAATAGGTTAAATCTCTATAGCAGCAGCAGTTTATAGCAAGAGTGATAAAATAGGACCAGTCTTTCAATATTCATATTAAGTTTAATGCTGGTTGTAAAAGATTTGTATAAGTATATAGGTACCCACAATATGTTACATCGTTGCCCAAGGACACTACTTTGTTTCCATTTATTACTTATATAAATGTGCACTTTTAATGATTGTGATTATACAATTTAAGCTACAATAAAGCACCTATAATTTTTCAGTGGCTTGAGCTTAGTTAAATTTCATTAAATTTCAATCTCAAGATTGGGAAATATGTCAATAAAACTCCAACAAATAAGTAAGTACCTAATAAGCAAGGTGCTAATGATTTACACTTCTACGTACTTACCTACAATAGTTTTGAACTCTGAACTTGATTCCACACAAAAACAAAGACGATATTTAACACGTTAAAACGCACGCTAGAAGTCACGTTGCACCTCCTTCACGGTCACTTGTGTTAGGTTAGAATATTAGGATTAGGTTATTTTATTAGGATAGTTAGGGATATTTGAGTTGATTTAGTATCCTTTTCTAGCACGAACTATGTAATACAGAGTGCGAAAGAGATGTCCTATAATAATTTTACAACCAGATTTACCGGGAAATTTAAAACATCACAATATCAAAACGTTATCCAACTGTATGAAGATACGGGATTATCAAACTAGTTTTCGATAGGCGAGTTTTATTTTTTGTTACATAAAAAAAAATAAAACGGCCGGTAACACTATAATCACTATTTTAATAACTTTATAGAGTAATTAAACGAATAAGTAAACACGTATTATAGGCACAATTACATTTTCATTACCATTTAATGGCAATTGAAGACACATTGAAGACAATATCACAAGCGTTAGTTGGTTAAAAGAGCTTCTTGTTTTCATTGGGTATTCTATTATTATGTTTATTAAACTACACCAAAACAATATACATAATATATATACTTAACCAAACTTTTTTGACATTCCATATGTAAGCTAGCTTGTTTCAAGTTTGTAGTTTACCAAATTACAAGATTAAATATATAAGTGTAATGCAATTGTAGAAAAACTTAAAATGTCCATGCTGATCACAAAGTATATAAATGTTATATCTGGTGTAAACACATAAGATGGGTTTATGCGTAATATGTAGCAATTATCTAAATATCACATATTTTAATGTTATTATTTAACACACAAGCAATATAACTTTAAATCTACATGCTGATTACAGAAATACATAATTGTTATATAGCGGATAAATATACATAATACTTGTTATTGTAATGTAGCAGTTACGTAAAAATCACATATTTTAATGTTATTATTTAATAAACAGGCAATATAACTTGAAATCTACATGGTGATAACAGACATACATAAATATTATATGGCATGTAAATATACAAAATACTTGTTATTGTAATGCAGCAGTTATGTAAAAATCACATATTATAATGTTTTTATTTAACAAACAGGCATGTTTGTTCATAACTTAAATGCATATAACATTTAAAGATGGTTTATATAATGGAGATATATTTGGTAATATGGTGTGTGTTACCTTGACAATCTCTCTTGGGTACGTAACAGCCATATGTGTGTTCACTGGGCAATGTATTTTATAGTATCATTTTTATTTTAGGGAAGACCCTAAAAAATATACTTTATCAACAACACTATCTACGATCTATGTTGTTGACATTTTGGAAGAACTGAGGACCAAAAAAAGTCCCAATAAAGAGAAAGAGATGACATCGAATTAGTCAGTACTTGATGAATTTTTTTACTAATTGATTCGGAAGAAACGTTGCAAAATTTAAACAATTTTTTAAGTAATGAGGAGAATTTTTCTAAAGGGATAAGTCGGAGGAATCTCAAAATTCAAATAAATATTTGTTAATCTTGCTCTTTAACTTAATTGCATGCAGATATTTATATTTTAGAACTTTATTCCTGAGCTGTTTTTGAGGAATCATCCTGAAATATATGCATGCAGTTAAGTTACACCCTGTATGTTATTTGCTGTGCAAAATAACTTAAAACATAACTTTGGCTTTAAAAAATACCTTTTTAATTTTTATATTGTTCTTTGTACCCAGATAGCATTTATTATTCCACGAATGTACATTTTGCATTCCCAATGTTCTAATTGCATTCTGTACTTGCCATGTATGTTCCCTCAACATTCCCATATAAATAATATTTTCACATATACAATATGATTATACATACGATATAAATGGAATATACAGAAAAGTTTACGTTCACAGTCGCATATACTGTGTACACGTATCAGGGAACGTTCTTCGTATATGTGTTCATGTACATCGTATGGACATTCGTCAATGATTTTATCTGTATAATACAGGTATATTTTTTGTAGAAATATTTGATTCGCCCGAGCGCCGCGTATATCATTAAAAGTTCAGCACTTTTAACTCGAACGCTGGTTCGATTTTTGAACTAATAAAAATAAACCTGCATCACAACTGATGAGACAGCAATGCTAGTTTTATAGTACCTATCTACCTACCTACAAAAATAATTATGATGTTTCTCTATCTATATAGATCTGGTTTAAGTACATTTATAATCATCCCCTGTGTGGTGTATGACGTTTTATAAATTTTAAATCGTTCGTCAATATTGTATATATGAAATATGTTTTAAATTTTGAATCCAGACTTTAGATTTATGATCGAATATTAAATAATAATGAATATGAAATATTAAATAATAGCGAATAAAATATTAAATACCTAATAATGAATAATAATCCGTTTTTAATTTATGTACTGTGTTCAATTAATTAGTAACTATCTCGGTAACTATCGGCATTTCTTAAGCAGGTAGTTCAGACTTAGAATTGTTATTTAATTACATTTTATCTTTTATATTTAGATTTCCGTTTTCCATGTCATTACAATCCCCTTGTAGAATTTTTTAAATGCGCGCCACGGTCCTTAGATTGATGCGCATGCTCATCGATCGTACTCTAGCAGACACGTCATGCTTTTGCTGTCAAATGTTGATTTCATGTAATCTATGGATTTCATTTTGTGTTTTGTTTTTTGTTTTCCCGTGATTTATTAATTAGTCCAAAAGTATACATTAATTGCATTGCAGTAAGTATTTTACAATTATTGTATACAATATAACTACCACATAGTTTTGCTGTCATTTGCAGATATTTTATATTTAGACACTAAAGTTTAATGTTTAATGTGTATCTCTTTGTACATATTATACTAAGCATACCACCTATATTAGTTATAATAATTACGGCGTTTGTAGGTATCGATTTTTTGGAAAAAAAAAACTGAGGTGGTCTTTGTAATGGTCTCGGTCCACGAAAAGGAAGCTTGGTGGTCACCATTCAAACGGAAACAATTTGACTGATCATCGAAAAACAGGAGAAACCCCCCCCCAGAAACGTGGACACTTTACGGGGTGTTTAAATCTTATTTTCAAGAAGGTAGGTTCGATCTATTTCAATATTAAGAAGCTTTTGTTTATTTAAATCACAATCATTGGATTTGATTACAACGTACGAGTTGTGATAGGTATTTATTTGTAGTAATTTGCTTTATACCTATTTCAGAGGATTATAGAAGAGCTGCAATTGATTGAAAAGGGCAGAGATCATATCTGATGTAAGAGTGAACAAAAACAAATCAAAGGACTATGTACAAAAAACACGTTATTCCTCCTGTCAGATATAACATAATGATATCGAAGAACATATTGGAAGCCGTCGACTTCCCAAGAAATTTTGTCCATACTAGAAGTTGGAAGAAGATATGTTCTTTTAATAACTCTGGTAGGCATTTAAAATCAAGTACTTACCTAAAATTTCGAATGTTCACTTGAACGAATTTCATAGGTATGAAAAAGAAAAATTAATAAAAGCCACACTTCGATTTAGGTGTAAAAACTTAAGTATTGTGGATATTTATTGTCAGCAAATGTGGCAATGAAGTGTTTATGCCTAAATCGATGTGTGGTTTTTATTAACTTTTCTTTTTCATCTAAAATTCATTCAAGTGAACGTTCGAAACTTCAGGTACATTTAAAATCACAAGCATTAAATATTTCCGAATTCCAAACAAATATCTATGTTTTGTAAGTAAAGGACACCGCATAAAACAAATGAAAAAAAGGGCACAGTCAAATGGGCTGAAAATGCAGAATGTCTGAAAATGGCCAGTTTGAAAGGTCAAAGATCAGGAAGATGGTACCCACTAATGTCATAGTTGAGAGTATTATGTGACGAGTTGTTGTTGTTGTTATTCATATTCATAAGACCGGAAATGCCGCAGGTTTCATGAATGAGGTGGTGATTTTTTTTAAGTTCCTATGCTTACTTTAAAGTGAGGGTGTGCATGTGTGTGTATGTGTGTAGTGGGGGGGGGGGGGGTTGGTTAGCGTGCGTGAGAGAGTGAAAGTGTGATCCTATCAAAGAGTTGTAATGTATGAGCAGTGGACAGCGCGCAAACGGTGTGAGCATTCTCATCCTTCCCACACAGTTCGTTCTCTCTTTGTCGCACAGTACATGAGGGGCTGTGTTGCTTTGTAAAACAGAGTGGAGAGCAAAAAAGAGGGTACGAGGTGTGCGACAAGGACAAGGATGCTCGCGCCGTCCAGCAAATCAACGGCTTATTTCCTGTAGTCAGAACTCTTTGGTTCATATGTGCAAATACATTAGAATAACAACATTAAACAAATCCTCATCATAATATGATACTCTCAACTATGACAGCGGGTGCCGATATTCCTGATCTTTGACCTTTCATATCTCAAAAACTGGCGATTTTCAGATATTGTGCCCATGAAAACTTTTGATCAGGATATTATGAAGTACAACATACTACATTTTCATCCCTTTTGACTTTACCTTCTTTTCCATTTATTTTGTGCCTGCCGTGTCCTTTATGATAATATCAATTTGTTTAATTTATGTTTGATCAGTTTTATTTTTTCTGTAAGATCTTTGTAAGATGTTTTTATATTTTTCAACTTTATCATGGCCAGTTTTTAAAGAGAAATAAGTACCTATTCAAATATAATACAATGTATTTTCTTTTGTAGTTGGACTAGCACGTGTATCTCCTCCGCTGGACAGGAAGGAAATACCTTCTCCTAAAAATTGAGAATGAAAAGTGGACTTTCGCAATTACAAGTATCACCATCGGCAACACCTGGACACTGGTTTTGAAAATGTAAGCCCTCCAATTTTTACTATTTTTTATTTATTGACAAAAAAATTCGTTATAGTAAAATATGACAGTTCATAAGTTGCAAAGAAAATTTTTTTGTTAAAAAAAAATCTCAATTGAAATTTTTGTCACAATTGTTTTTTATTATTGCAATTCATTTTTGTAACAAAAAATAAAAATATATTTAAAGTAACAACTGTTTTATTTATACCTGTTCCTAAATAAAATCATGTTTTGTTCTTGGCAATTTAAAACACGATTTGAAATAGATAAAACTTTAAGGTAATGTAATATGATCATTAGATTTTTTCATAAATAACACGTTAAATATGATTTTTAAGCTGATGTTTTAGAGTGATAAATGTTTGATCCATTTTAAAATGGTTTTTAACAGATCTTATTAACGTAAAACTATTTTTTTTTACATATATTCTTGGACCTTTGTAAAGTATTGTTATAGCAAATACAGTTTTATTTAAGTTTATTTAGCATTTGTGTGCTCCGTTCAATAAAATTTGATGAATAAAACATTTGACTTTAGTGGAAAACTAATAGTAAAAACAAATTTTCTGTGCATATATTCCACATTTACTTACATAATATTCTTCACAAGGAATATGAAATGTGGAAAATTAGAGTAAGTACCTAATAATTGACTGTAACAATTAAACTTTAAAATTAAATATTGGATTTATTATATGCAAGTACTTCACTCATATCATGTATTCTCTTGAGTTTAATTATTATAATAATTTATTATTTGCTATAATCATAGATGAGTCGCTGCGTCATACTGAACATATTCAAAATGAAGCAGCGACTCATCAATGATTACAATAAGTAATAAATTTTTATAATAATTAAACTTTGAAGAAAATACATGGCATGAGTGAAGTACTTATAGCTGCCACTGATACTTAATGTTCATTCCTACAATATACATGCATCATAGATTTATGATCCATGTGTAACATACCAGGCACCTACGGTTTAATTCCTGCGAAGGTAGTACTCATATACCATGAACATGCAGTGTACATTATGAATGTAGGATGGACCTTCCTCCTATATACCTCATGTATCTATCAGTATGTCAATATACGTTTCTGGTTCATATCAAGTTCCGTTTTGGTCTATGGGTACGTTGTAGGAATCTTACTCGTATATCGAGAGGCGGTCATCTGTACGTCTCTCTGACATTCAGATTTTCTACGCGGAATACAAAATGAATATTCATTCTTAGTTCCATGGGTACATAAAGTACGTTCCGAGCACATGCTCTGAATGTAAAAATGCTATCTGGGTATGCACCATGGAACAGTCTATCTGCAAAGCCTATCTGGTATTTCATTATCTTCATCTGAAGAAGTAGATATTCTTTTTCTGGTTATTTTTCTTCTTTCTTTTTCATTAACATCAGTATTCAAATCGCTAGTGTCCTCTGCCTTTTTGAACTTTTTTCTTGCTACATTATAACTTTCTGAAAATATACAAATATATCAGGGCTGGAAAAAATCATGATTTAAAATTTTTTTTAAATAATCAGGATTTTTTTTTTTGATTTTTTAAAATTTATTTTCAGTTTTACTCTAATTTTTTTAAAACAACTACGATTTATCCATACACTGTTTTTTATATTCGCAAGAAATTTATGAAAATAGTGGTTTACTACCACTCATAAAACTTCAAGCAAAAATGAAACATTTTGCAGCAGTTATGTTTTCAGAAGTGGTAATATGCAATGTTAGTGCCATAATTTTTTTTTGTTTAAACTTAAAATCTCGACATTTCACGACATTTTAAGCCTATTTGAACAAAAAAAGTGCGATTATATTTTATACGCTTTCAAATATTTTATTGAAGAAACAGATAAATAAGTTACTTTCTAATTTTGCATGAAACAAAGGAAAGATTTAATTTTTTTTATTTATAGATTATCTTTTGTCTTGTAAATTTCCTATAAAAGGGATATGACAAGATGCAAAATTTTGTACAAAAAAATATACTAAACGCAGGAATCTTTTCGTTAGATAAATATCTTTATTTATATGTATCATTACGTTTTACATTATAAAATGTACAAATTTTGCATCGTATCTATACATACCTATACAGTCTTAAAACTCATTTTGGAACCACACGTCAATATTATTGTAATTTTTATGAGTATTATCGATTTTATCACTTTCATTAGAAAATTACAAAGGTATAATTTTGTAAAAATTATTGCCTAATGGCTTAATCAGCCAAAAAATGTTGTAACTAGGTATGTTCGTCACATCCATACAAGCTACACAATGTGATGACCTATACATTAATTGGACATGATCTTTATTGCTTGGACTTGAAAATGATAAAATAATTTGTAATAATGCTCTATAAAGTGAATGATTTTCTACTGCATAACAGTCCGCCATTAATAAAAAAATGTCTAAGCTCTCGTATCAAAAACTCTCAGATTAACAAAGAGATAGTATTTAACATACCTTATATAGAGAAATATTTGACTTACCTTTGTCCGTACAGGTAATTTATAATTTAACTACAAACAACAAACAATCGCTAAGTAATTTTCTTGCATTGATTAACAAATTTTATTCTTCCACAACGGCAACGGCACTAACGACATTTGACAGCACACTGTCCGCGACGTCGCACTTCGCACTGATCATGCACTAAAAGCCACAAACATTGAACTCGTTATGTTTAATATAGAGTTCAATGGCCACAAAGGATCAACGCAACCTGGCGCGCAATTTAAAATAAAGGCAGCTTATTTTAATCTCCCCACAAAATTGCTGGAAGTTACTAAAATTGGTCAAAAATCGAAAATTGAGATAACGTCAGATTTGTACGATTTGTTTTTATTAACAATTTATAATATGACTGTTGTGAAATTTTCGGAAAAAAATGTTGGTAAATATTTATCTTAATAAATACTTTACAAATTCTTTTCGGAATATGTGATATTCTGTTTTTGCTACAAAACATTCCATATCCGTATTATCTGCCGACCGTGTTTTTTTCACTAGGCTAAATTCACATGAACTAGTTGTTTTCGCTTTATATCCATGGTGTTCCAGAAAAGTATGTTTTAGAGACATACGGTGTAAACATATACTGTACGTACATACAAATACGTACTTAAGACGTACATATTACGCCTTGGTACGTACCGACCAAAATATTACCTAAAATGTACGTATTAGAGACGTCGAGTGCTGTCTGGGATGCAGACGCTGCTCCTTTTCTGTCTGGTTGGCAGTTAAATATGTGTGGAACTACATCTTCCTTCAGAATCATTTTTCCTCTCAAAATTTTGTATCGGATGTACCTTAATTTTCCATGACTTCCTCAAGCTGAAAATAATAAACAAGTATTTTTATATATTTGTGACGTCGAATATCACTAGCCATGACATGCATCGCTTGATATTTTGGTCATTTTAATTAATAATCATAACCTAGCAAAATTTCATTACAAATGTTCAGTAATACTAGAAGCTAGAATATATTACTTTCAATTCAAAATAAATCTCATACCATTACAAGCATAATTTTACGGTAAGTATATATGATCTATTTATAATATCGAAGGTAATAATCCATCCATCTAGCTATCATCGGTTAACTTTTACCATGATGAGAAAAGATAAATTATACTTACATTAAAATAATCTTCACAACAATAATACGTCGATTTCGATTTGGGAAAATCGCGCCTCGTTGTTTTAAACCATTTCACTTTCCGTGAATAATTCGCTATAGAAACACATGGGAACTTTTTATTTGGAGCATTTACTGAAGTATTTCTGCACCTTGGCACAAAACACCACTTATTTGGTGCACTACTCATGTTTTTGACTTATAATTTACAATAACAACAAAAGTCATTAAGTAAGGTTAGATTTTATAATCATTGACATATATAGGCAGTGACGTCACAGATGACCAGTAATACTAGATTTGTCTTTTTTGGCGGGAAATATTTAACTTGAATTTATATTTCTTTTAAAATTATAAAAAAACATTTTTTTGCCGAAAAATTGTTTCAGCTGTAATATTTACCATAAGTATTTTGTATTTTTCGACTTAAAAAAAAAGTGAAAACACCCTATTTTCAATGTCAGCCCAGACAGCACCATATATTCTAAGAATATTCTGTAATTATGCAAAAAAGGATGAATATATTCTGATTAATTCTGGAATAATCCTGGAATATATATAAGATAACGGATTATTCTAGTAATATAATTTTAAATATATACCTGGAATATTCAGCATGAATATGATAGTAATATTCATTTTGGAATATATATATTCCCTCCTGGGTCAAGAATATTCTAACACTTTGAGAATGAAAGAATAATATTAATTGTTACTCAACCAAATCAACGTTTTATAAAAGCTTTTAATTTTTCTGTAAAATGTAACTTAAATATATTCGTGTTATTATTTATTTCAATTAATAGAAAATATTTAATATGATTATAATGATTATATTATACAATGATGTTATTCCCAGTTTTAAACAAAAGCTCAATCCATATTTTTGTTATCAGGTTATCAGGTTTGAGCAGTGCAGCCAAGGCTAGACTTCAGAAATAAAGCCATGCACATGTATATAGTATATAGTGTTTTAAACTACCCGCGATTTTTTCCTATTTACGTATCTCATAACATAACCTCAATATCAGAATTTACGTGCTTTAATCGTTTGTTATTGTTGAGATCAACGAGGTCGAAAGTATAGAGGGGCAATCCCAATTCAGTATACATACGGTTTGTTTGGCCATAGAATAAACACTCGAGGGACGCAGTGGGGGCAGGGCCGGATTATCCATAAGGCTAAATAGGCTATAGCCTAGGGGCGCCGAAGCGCAAGGGGGCGCTTCGGCAACTCAAAACTAACTAATTTTATCTCCCGACGGCCAACGGATGACATTTACTGTTTATCATTGACCTTTAGAAAATGAAATGTATTGTAACGTCGTATACTGCATAAGGGCGGGCGAAAAAAACAGCCATAAAATCGAGTTAGGATAATGAGCGTAAAAAATTATTTGTTTAAGGAAAGACAAGCATAAAAAGCTTTTGTACCCGCTGTTTATATTAAGAAGTATAAATACCAAAATATCTAACTATTCATTTACTTAAGTAAATGAATAGTTAGATCTCTGAAAATTAAATATAATTATATTTAATTTTCAGAGATATCAGGATCTGAGAGAGAAGTAAATAATATGAAATAGAAAATGCGATATAATTTTAAGTAGAGTCCTGTTCATACATTTAAAGTAATGATCCATATCTGAAGTTTTTGTTGCCGTAATCCTTCCGGGTATAGCCTGAGGCCTTCTTTATATAGTTGACCGCAGATTTAACAGGAACTCAAATAATGTGCCGACAAACACGCTGCTTCGCAAAGCTAAAGATATCTGTTAAATCTGTGGTTTACAATATCTGCGTCGGTACTTTTTTATACAAGAAAATTATTTATTTGTTTTATGTCCATTTAATTAATGTACGTCCACGGACATAAATTGGACGTCTACCGGACGACTATCATCGGATTTATTTTGAAATTGTACAGAATGGACGTACTCTGAATGTCCATTTTATATACGGGAATTGTGTACATTTTATGTCCATATAGGGACAGGAGATGGACGTCCATTTCGTGTCCGTTGAATTAAATTTTATATTTTTGTAGTAAATGAAAATATCTCCATACCGCTTTCTGTCCAACACGTTTCCGAGATATGTGTAAATACCAGCGAATACCACACTGGCACACTGAACGTCCAACATATATGCCCAACAGACGTCCTTATGTTCGGCAAATACACACATTTTAGGTCTCTATAGGGACAGCAGCAGGACATCTATTTAATATAAAAACAAAAAAAAACTGGTTTTTCAATTTTACAATGTTTTTGTTTATATTTGACCGTTATTTCTGTAAAATTTGTAGGTTTTTTTATAGTAATTTGTAATTAATAATTTAATTTTAACCTTTTTTGTAAATTATTAATGATATTATTTGATACTAAACATTTATTAAACATTCAAATACTTTCTACATTTTGAAATATATAGCTATATTAGTCTAAAACCTCATTTCAACTATACAGTCTTTAAGTAAGTACTAGTAAACAAGGTTAGTGGTCGAGTGAGTTACAAATCATGCGATCAGTGCGGCGACGGCGGTTCGATCCCTACTCATTCCGATTTTTTTTTTCTGTTAAAATAATTGGGACGTACAAATATTGCTCAAAGTTGTGACATTTGGACGTCCCTCGGCTGCACGATCCATCGGATGACCTGTATGTCCGTCGAGGACGTCCTTCAGATATCCATAGGACAATGTTGTGCTATTAGGGTAGTACAAAAAACACCCGACCTGCGTTGCACTTAATATAGGGGTCTACAGACGATCCAATCAACCAACTGACCTCCTAGGTACACTTTGAATATTGCCATGCGAACTCGTAAAAGTGAGCTGGTCTGCTGGAGCCAAGATTGTCGGTACGCTTTGAAGACGCTGGAATTCCAGCAGACCAGTTCACTTTTACGAGTTGTCATGGCAATTTTCAAAGTGTACCGAGAAGGTTGGTTGGTTGGATCGTCTTTATTCCGCGCCAGTCTCATTGTTCGTTCGAAAGTGCGGAAGCAAAAAACGCTGCAATTTGACCGGCATGCGCCAACTCAACTTTTTATGCCAATTACGGAAATGTATACGTCTCTTATATGTTCCTTTTCAACTATGTCAACATTTTACAGGATTATTTATAGGAAAATAGGAACGGAAAGAGACAGATATTATATCTTTCCGCTCCTATATTAATGCCGAATTATTTTCGTTTTTGGTACACTTTGAATATTGCCATGCGAACTCGTTGGTTGGTTGGTTAACAATTTTTTTTTTGGATTTGTCCCCCAGCTCATCAATTTTGAAGCTGTGACAAGTATTTTTTTTCACATATCTCCGCCTCTCCGCTCATCAATTTTGAATCTGGATAAAACATATTTTCTTCAGATTTCACCCTCCCGCTAATTAATATTCTTCCATTTATGAATAAGAGGGCGCAAATATATGATTAGCCTAGGGGCGCGCCAATCCTTAATCCGGCCCTGAGTGGGGGGTCATTTGTTGGCCCTAGTTGCCATGATTTGCAATGGAGTACTGCTTTGAGGGATATAATTAATGAATGAATATTGTTTTTTATCACTGTTCTATTATTAGTTGAGCTCAAATCTATTAATCAAATTGCTGTAGAAGTAGTAATAAATTATATCATATTTAAAAACGGAGTAAATGCTGCTCTAAACATTTTTAAAATATTCGCAAATTCCATAACGTTAAGTTGAAGTGACGCCCATGCGGACTAGTTGCTTGAATATGTTCTGGCCATGTGCCACGCCTACTTTTCCAGTCTCTCCTTATTAAGTCGCTGGTTGAGATACTTAAGTGTTTTTTATGTGTAGTATAAGTGATAAGTGACCGATGAACAATAAGTAAGTACATTAATCTTTTTATAGGGAAAATTTAACAGGGCATCACGTCACTCGTATATTTTCTTACTTAAATGAAAAGAAAAAGGGATAGAAATACTACTGGTACTAGCGCAGCTTCATAGATAACTTAATAGAACTCTAAAACTCCATTAGACCATAATACTGATGATATAAATCAGAGACAGTTATTACAGTTGAACCAAAGCGCACCAACAAATTCTTCACATTTACAAGAAAGTTAGTACTTATGATTGCATCACCCTGCCAAAAATTCCACATAGAAACTTATAAAAAAAAAGTGATGCGGTTTTATCGTTCCTATAAGTTATATTAGTATTATACAGACAGGATTTTATCTGTTTTATTAAGTTTTAAATCGGTTATGAAACAGTAATTCCGAATGAGCTATTTGGAATTATCATGTTGCCCTTTCATGAGTACTTATATGAAATATACATCAACAAATCTACAGTTTAGTGTCTGCAAATGCACCCTTGCCCTTATATCTGTAAGCATATGGAATTACAGATACAACTTTAAAGAGATTCTAAACTTTTCTATAAGTAATATCATAAGAGTTCCAGTCCGTCCTTTCTCCAGTATCTATTGTATGTAACACACCATTTATCAACATGTTTTTATTGTAAATTTCAACATTGTTTTTTATTAGTATTAATGTGGATATACATGTCAACAAATGTACAGTTTCAATTGTATATTTTACAGATGTATTTTTATTGTAAACTTCCATTTTGCTTTTTTATTAGTATTAATTTGGATATGCATGCCGACAAATGTACAGTTTAAATTGCATATTTCAAATAGAAATACTAATATTGTGGTAAACACAAAATTCTGCAAAGTCCTTATTTCCTCGGGTGTTCTCGTTCTAGCCTAGAAGCAATGAATGAGTTAGCAGTGAAAGAGACTGCTTTGTTTTTAATTTAACAAATACACTTCAGTTCCTTAGGTCACATTAGATTAGATATGAATTAGCTACACGTATACAGCTCCCTCTACTGGAGCCTGGAGTAAAGTTGCTGCTGAAATTTCTATCAGTTTCTACCAGAATGGAGCAGCAAACATTTACATATACCACATCAATGAGAATTTATGAGAACAGTATCTAAGGTAAAACGTGCGGCTTTCCGTGGTTAAATGGCAAGTGTTTCTATAAGAAACGAGCTGCATTAGGTTGACTTGCAATTGAAGATTACTAATTATAATGTTTGAATAGGGATTTATGAGATCAGTTTCTATGAGTATTAATGTTTTTTTTCAGTAATATATTAAATGTGTTTTCATTTGTTTGAATGGGTAAAAAGAAAGATCAGTTTTCAACTGCAATTACAAATACAAGTTTAATCACTTTGAATGGGGTTATATGCGATTAATTTCTAAAAGAATTTATGCTGTTTTCCGAATATAATTGTGATGAGGTTTAATCAGTAACAAATTGTTCACTACTTGTTATGATATGGTCGGAAATTCCAAGTACACATTTAGTATTCCTTCAAAAGGATTGATGAGAGCAGTTTCTACGAGTATCTATTTGTTGTTCCTCTAGTAAATTATATAAGTCTTTACATTTACTTATACTATCTCAATGAGAATTTATGAGAACAGCATCTAATGTAAAACGTACGGCTTTCCGTGGTTAAATGGCAAGTGTTTCTATAAGAAACGAGCTGCATTAGGTTAGAACAGTTTTGATTTGCAATTGAAGATTACAAATTATAATGTTTGAATAGGGATTTATGAGATCAGTTTCTATGAGTATTAATGTTTTTTTTTCAGTAATATATTAAATGTGTTTTCATTTGTTTGAATGGGTAAAAAGAAAGGTCAGTTTTCCACTGAAATTACAAATACAAATTTAATCACTTCGAATGGGGTTATATGCGATCAATTTCTAACAGTATTTATACTGTTTTCCGAATATAATTGTGATGAGGTTTGATCAGTAACAAATTGTTCACTACATGTTACGATATGGTCGGAAATTCCAGGTACATATTTAGTATTACTTCGAAAGGATTGATGATAGCAGCTTCTACGAGTATGTATTTGTTGTACCAATAGTAAATTATATAAGTCTTAATCAGTATGCATTCGGATCTAATTTAAATATGAAAATTATATCAGAATAAAGCAACTAAATATTTTAAATAGTATCTATATGTAAATCCAGACATTTACTTATACTATCTCAATGAGAATTTATGAGAACAGTATCTAATGTAAAACGTGCGGCTTTCCGTGGTTAAATGGCAAGAGTTTCTATAAGAAACGAGCTGCATTAGGTTAGAACAGTTTTGATTTGCAATTGAAGATTACAAATTATAATGTTTGAATAGGGATTTATGAGATCAGTTTCTATGAGTATTAATGTTTTTTTTTTTTCAGTAATAAGTATATTAAATGTGTTTTCATTTGTTTGAATGGGTAAAAAGAAAGGTCAGTTTTCAACTGCAATTACAAATACAAGTTTAATCACTTCGAATGGGGTTATATTTGGATTTGATCAGTTTCTAACAGTATTTATGCTGTTTTCCGAATATAATTGTGATGAGGTTTGATCAGTAACAAATTGTTCACCACATGTTACGATATGGTCGGAAATTCCAGGTACATATTTAGTATTCCTTCGAAAGGATTGATGATAGCAGTTTCTATGAGTATGTATTTGTTGTTCCAATAGAAAATTTGTCTTTATCAGTATGCATTCGGATCTACTTTAAATACAAAAATTATATCAGAATGACACAACCAAATATTTTAAACAGTATCCACTTGTAAATCCAAACATTTAAAGATATATTTTAATGAGAACCAATCAGAACAGTATCTAATGTAACGCGTGCGGCTTTCCGTGGCTAAATTTTAAAAGTATTTTTAATAAATAGCTTTAACGGATTTGAACAGTTTTAATTTACAATTCCAGATGAATAGTTTTAATTGTTAAATAGGGATCTATGAGATCAGTGTCTTTGTGTAATGTTTATTTTCCAATAAAAACACATTTTATTGAAAAAAAAAAAACATTACACTGACCTCATAGATCCCTAACAATTAGAACTATTCATCTGGAAATGCAAAACTGTTCGAATCCGTTAAAGCCTATTTATTGCAAATAATTTTAAAATTTAGCCACGGAAAACCGCACACGTTACATTAGATACTGTTATGATGGATTCTCATTATAATATTATCTTGGATTTACAGGTGGACACTGTTTAAAATATTTGGGGTTTCATTCTGATATGATTTTTGTTTTTAAATTAGATCCGAATGCATACTGATAAAGACTTACATAATTTACTGTAGGAACAACAAATAAATACTCTCATTAATCCTCTTGAAGGAATACTAAATATGTACCTGGAATTTCCGACCATATCGTAACATGTAGTGAACAATTTGTTACGGATCAAACCTCATCACAATTATATTCGGAAAACAGCATAAATACCGTTAGAAATTGATTGCATATAACCCCATTCGAAGTGATTAAACTTATATTTGTAATTGCAGTTCAAAACTGACCTTCCTTTTTACCCATTCAAACAAATGAAAACACATTTAATATATTACTGAAAAAAAATATTAATACTCATAGAAACTGATCTCATAAATCCCTATTTAAACATTATAATTTGTAATCTTCAATTGCAAATCAAAACTGTTCTAACCTAATGCAGCTCGTTTTCTTATAGAAACACTTGCCATTTAACCACGAAAAGCCGCACGTTTTACATTAGATACTGTTCTCATAAATTCTCATTGAGATAGTATAAGTAAATGTCTGGATTTACAAATAGATACTGTTTAAAATATTTGGTTGCTTTATTCTGATACAAATTTTCATATTTAAATTAGATCCGAATCTTTACTGATAAAGACTTATATAATTTACTAGAGGAACAACAAATAGATACTCGTAGAAACTGCTCTCATCAATCCTCTTGAAGGAATACCAAATGTGTACTTGGAATTTCCGACCATATCATAACATGTAGTGAACAATTTGTTACTGATTAAACCTCTTCACAATTATATCCGGAAAACAGCATAAATACTTTTAGAAATTGATCGCATATAACCCCATTCGAAGTGATTAAACTTGTATTTGTAATTGCAGTTGAAAACTGACCTTTCTTTTTACCCATTCAAACAAATGAAAACACATTTAATATATTACTGAAAAAAAAACATTAATACTCATAGAAACTGATCTCATAAATCCTTATTTAAACATTATAATTTTGAATCTTCAATTGCAAATCAAAACTGTTCTAACCTAATGCAGCTCGTTTCTTATAGAAACTCTTGCCATTTAACCACGGAAAGCCGCACGTTTTACATTAGATACTGTTATTATAAATTCTCATTGAGATAGTATAAGTAAATGTTTGGATTTACAAATAGATACTGTTTAAAATATTTGGTTGCTTTATTCTGATATAATTTTCATATTTAAATTAGATCCGAATCTGTACTGATAAAGACTTATATAATTTACTATAGGAACAACAAATAGATACTCGTAGAAACTGCTCTCATCAATCCTCTTGAAGGAATACTAAATGTGTACTTTGCATTTCCGACCATATCATAACAACTAGTTAACAATTTGTTACTGATTAAACCTCATCATAACTATATTCGGAAAAGAGATAAATACTTTTAGAAATTGATCACATATAATCCCATTCGAAGCGATTAAACTTGTATTTGTAATTGCAGTTGAAAACTGACCTTTCTTTTTACCCATTCAAACAAATGAAAACACATTTAATATATTACTGAAAAAAAACATTAATACTCATAGAAACTGATCTCATAAATCCCTATTCAAACATTATAATTTGTAATCTTCAATTGCAAATCAAAACTGTTCTAACCTAATGCAGCTCGTTTCTTACAGAAACACTTGCCATTTAACCACGAAAAGCCGCACGTTTTACATTAGATACTGTTCTCATAAATTCTCCTTGAGACAGTATAAGTAAATGTCTGGATTTACAAATAGATACTGTTTAAAATATTTGGTTGCTTTATTCTGATATAATTTTCATATTTAAATTAGATCCGAATCTTTACTGATAAAGATTTATATAATTTACTAGAGGAACAACAAATAGATACTCGTAGAAACTGCTCTCATCAATCCTCTTGAAGGAATACCAAATGTGTACTTGGAATTTCCGACCATATCATAACATGTAGTGAACAATTTGTTACTGATTAAACCTCTTCACAATTATATCCGGAAAACAGCTTAAATACTTTGAGAAATTGATCGCATCTAACCCCATTCGAAGTGATTAAACTTGTATTTGTAATTGCAGTTGAAAACTGACCTTTCTTTTTACCTATTCAAACAAATGAAAACACATTTATTATATTACTGAAAAAAAACATTAATACTCATAGAAACTGATCTCATAAATCCCTATTCAAACATTATAATTTTGAATCTTCAATTGCAAATGAAAACTGTTCTAACCTAATGCAGCTCGTTTCTTATAGAAACTCTTGCCATTTAACCACGGAAAGCCGCACGTTTTACATTAAATACTGTTCTCATAAATTCTCATTGAGATTGTATAAGTAAATGTTTGGATTTACAAATAGATACTGTTTAAAATATTTGGTTGCTTTATTATGATATAATTTTCATATTTAAATTAAATCCGAATCTGTACTGATAAAGACTTATATAATTTACTATAGGAACAACAAATAGATACTCGTAGAAACTGCTCTCATCAATCCTCTTGAAGGAATATTAAATGTGTACTTGGAATTTCCGACCATATCATAACAAGTAGTTAACAATTTGTTACTGATTAAACCTCATCATAACTATATTCGGAAAACAGCATAAATACTTTTAGAAATTGATCGCATATAATCCCATTCGAAGCGATTAAACTTGTATTTGCAATTGCAGTTGAAAACTGACCTTTCTTTTCACCCATTCAAACAAATGAAAACACATTTAATATATTACTGAAAAAAAAACATTAATACTCATAGAAACTGATCTCATAAATCCCTATTCAAACATTATAATTTGTAATCTTCAATTGCAAATCCAAACTGTTCTAACCTAATGCAGCTCGTTTCTTAAAGAAACACTTGTCTTTTAATCACGGAAAGCCGCACGAATTACATTAGATACTGTGCTCATAAATTCTCATTGATATGGTATAAGTAAATGTTTGGATTAACAAATGGATATGGCTTGACTCATTTTGCTGGTCAATGCGGATATAAACTGATAACAATTTCAACAGCAACTTTACCTAACTCTTATAGAAACTTATTGACCATATAGGTTCTCATAGATACTTATTAATTTTTGATAATTTTCAATACGGATTGTTGAGATTTTTTTGACAGGGCAATCAAAATAATTCCCAAACTTTTAATCATAGTACCTACTGCAGGCACCACGAACTTAATAAGTAGTGTTCATTTAGAGAATATTGTTAGAAGTAATGTTTCAAATAGTGGCAGTGAAAGTGATTTATCGGAAAGCGATTCTGGCGAAAATTTTAATTGTAGCGCTAGTTTTGATGAGCAGAGCTGTCGCACAGAAAATTACTATACTTCCATGTACCTGAAGTTTCGAACGTTCACTTGAACGAATTTCATTTGAAGAGGAAAGATTAATAAAAATTATAAATCGATTTAGGCGTACCACTTTTACGGTAATATTTGTTGGCAACGATAGTATCGTTGCCAGCAAATATTACCAGAAAAATTGTATGTCCAAGTCGATTAACTTCAAATTTTCAATTTAACTTCGTTCAACGGAACGTTCGAAACTTCAGATAGGTACATATACTTTCTGGAATATGTGACTAGCAAATGATAATCCTCTGTGCTTAGAGGCAATGGACAAATAATTTGTAGTAACTTTTATTACAAGTTTTCATTTTGATCAATCTTTTCTATTATTTTACTTCCACGTCCAGTGGAAGTATAGTAACGACAAAAAAATTTAAAAAAATTTTTATTGTTCAAATAGGCTTAGAATGTCACGAAACGTCGAGATTTTAAGTTTGAGCAAGAAAAAAATTTCTGTCTGTCGGTCTGTCGGTCTGTTGGTCTGTAACTTTTTCTTGTGCGCACGTTTACTCTGGAACCGTTTGAGATATTGACTTGAAATTTGGTATACATATGTACTTTAACGAGATCTAGAACTAGATTATATTTTCATCTTGTTCTGTCGAAGGGTTGGGGGGTAAATTGGGGTAAATTTGGGGTAAATAGGTAAATCAAGCAGGTAAGAGCCCATAAAATTGGTATTTAGTATATACAAAAGAATCTAAGGTCTCAAAAAAAATTTTGGCATTAGCCACCATTGTTACCACCCCCACCCTATTATTAAAGGGGATGAAAAAAAATGTGATTTAGTGTGTGTACAAGAACCAGAAATCTCAAAATATTTTTTTACTTCATCCACCCCCACTACCACCCCCTATCACCACCCCCACCCCGCTACCGATGTGGGGTATCGTTTTATGGGTTTTTGGGGTAGAGGATTTCAAATATTATATTATTAAAGTTCCTTAAACAATTATTTCCACATACAAAATTTTTTCATTGTGAGTGACTTGGATAAAAAATCTGGATGTGGAAGTAGTGATTCCTTGGGCAGCGGTTTTTTGTAAAAAGATATTAATTACCTGTTTGTATTTTTTTTTTCTTGATTGATAGTATGTGTAGATTGGGTGGCGATAATTACAAGGAATGTTCATGCCGCTTTATGTGAAAAGTATTGAGTGATGACTTGGCCAAGCTTTACAGTTTACACGGACACACAGACAGAAAAGTGTTTTCCAAAACAGCACTTTTCGCAACAGTTACAGGTAATTATTCAACATGATATATTTGTTTGCGGTTCGGATATATACTTGCTTAAATGAGAAACAAGCCTGTAACTCTCTATTTTTTGCACGATTTGAATAATTTTTTTTTTATGTAGAGTGACAATATTTCTGTGTAGGTGACATTAATTTGGTTTTAATTTACATACACGGCCTCCTGCATGCGCTTTTTCACCAAAAACAGTAAATCATATTAGCAATTTTTTTTTAAAACAGATGATATAATATCCTTCTATTTTAATTTTTTAGGAGGTGGAGGATAAAGTAAAAACAAATTTTGAATCCTTTGGTTCTTGTACACACGCTAAATCATGGGGGGCGGCTAATGCCAAAAAATGTTTTGAAATATTAGCTTCTCTTATATGTACTAAATACCAGTTTTATGGGCTTCTTGCTTGATTTACCTATGTACTTCTATTTACCCAATTTACCCCTCAACCCTTCAACGGAATAAGATCAGAATATAATCCTCGTTGAAATACATATAATTCAAGTCAATATGTTAAACGGTTCCAGAGTAATTGTGCCCATAAAAAAAAGTTACAGACCGACGTACATTTTTTTTTTGCTCAAACTTAAAATCTCGACGTTTCATGACATTCAAGTCTATTTGAGCAATAAAATTTTTCAAATTTTTTTTTTGCGCTACTATACTTCCAAGTAATTACAAAATACAAAAATATGAGTTGATTCTTGGTTTTACCATTAGCTTTCTTCAATACACAAGTTTAAATTCTAAATAAAAATCCTATAAAATGTTTTCTTTTGTTTTAGAAACAATGAAACGGACAAAGAAGATTAGTCTTAAGATAGATTCAAAATATAAATATATTTATTTAAATACTTAATAAATAATTCTGCAATATTATATTTTCAATATTTTATTTTCCCATATTTTTAGAATTTTTAGGAAGAAGGCACTAATATGCAAGGAGTGGAAAGTTTTCAGGTGATTACTGTTATTATTTTACATTTTAATTTTTATATAATTATTAAAATCGAAAAGTAAGATAATCAGATATCAAGCTGAAGGAGCTGCTGTAAACAATTGCGAGTGTCTTTCCTCATACAGGTGCGTTTTGATGATGTATTAGTTTTATTTCTGCTTTTACCAAAAGTGACCCACGTACACCAGAGGACCTGTATACATTCTTACGGGAATATTCCTGAAACCAGCCTAAGGGAATATTCTATATAAACCTAGATTATTCCAGGAATATAAATATATATTCCAGGCAAAAGCTGTGAATATGTTTGAAACATATGAATATTCCTGGATTATTCTTGGAATAATTTGGTAATATTCTTAAAGGAATAATCTAGGTTTATGTAGGATATTCCCATTGGCCGATTCTAAGAATATTCCCTGGAGAATTTATATATTCACGGCCTATTCTAAGAATGATTCTTTATTCTCAAGAGAATATTCCAGGAATATTCTAAGATTATATTGTGCTGTCTGGGAGTAGGATCACCTTTTTTAAATAAAGGAATAACAGTGGCTAACTTAAGCATATCTGGAAAAACTCCAGCATCAACTGACTTATTTATCAGATAGACAAATGGTATTAGGATGTTAATTTCTATATTTTTTATATTTGTTGTTAGCCCATCATAGCCAGATGAATTTTTATTTTTTAACTGGATAATAATATTGTACACCTCTTCTGTTGTAACAGAATCAAAATACATGGAGTTTACAACATTGTAATTTGTAGTACATGGCAGAGAGAGATTTAATCCAAAGTGATCATCAATTTTTTTAGGTGCAACATTAGAAAAATGATGGCCAAATGCCGTAACAACTTCAGCAGTATTACTAATGATGCAATCATCAATTTTAAGAATAATTGAATTATTAGAGATTTTTTTATTTCTGTCTATTAATCTATTTACTATTTTCCAGGTCTCTCTGTTTTTGTTTGAAGGATTATCAATTTTATTTTTATAATAAGATTGTTTCGCTTGTTTTATGTTCTTTCTATGTTTCCTTTTTCCGCATCATATATTTTTTTATGATCAGGACAGTTTAGATTAACTGTAGTCCAAAACAGATTTTTTAAAGTTGATTCAACCTCCATTCTTAAAAAAACAAAAAACAATTTTCAAAAGAAGATGCCACGCCATCACTACTGCCAATATTGCTCGGGCATTGAGTGATCAAATCGACTGGTACATAATACCATATATAGAAGACATTATGACTATTGTTGCAGCTACCGTCAATTCATCGCCTCCGATTTTAGCGGATAAAAAGTTTTAAGTTTATGTAGTTTTGATGAACTATAATTTTTTTAAATTAAATTATATTTGCTATTACTGTATTTACTTTGTGATTAGTTATAAAATTTATTTTTCCACATTATCGCAGTGTTTGGTGCTCATAATCCCATATAGCATTCGACATGATATGTATATACCGTTTAGGTCCATAATATGAAAAATATATACCGTATTAGAATGGTATATCTATAAAATATACATGAGGGTATATTCTGTTCTGTATGTACTTATAATATACACATATGTATTTTTACTTTGTTGGGTATACCTACAATATACTTGTATATGAATATCTTTTTACGTATATATGTCGACGAGATTGCTGCGTGCGGGGGCGAAATAGGGGCGGCCAGTCCTGGGGAAGACCCCGGATTGAGCGGTAGGAGGTCACAAATTTATGTAATGGAAGTCGGGCGCCAGCGCCTACCTACCTATGCGTATCACGCAGCTACTGCCGACCTCTCAGGGTTAGGTTCTGGTGAGCTTCGGGGCAGTTAGGTCCGTGGAGGACGGAGGACCAACCCCCTATCCTTCAATCACGAAAGTCGCCCTATCCTTCAATCACGAAAGTCGGCGCGTTAAGCGCAGCCAGTGAGGATACCTCAGGTCAGAGAAAAAGAAAAAAGTAACAACGCGACGAACACCGTAACCAGGCTTAAATCTACCTGGCTCTCAGAGAGTTAGTGTTCGTCGTTCTTCCCGCGAATAGGGCTACTGCGCCCGAGATTCTAAATTGTTAGGTATTCTGACCTGCGCAGGGGTCCTCAAAGGTGGATGGGCCGACCGACAGGGCTATAGCGGTGTACAGCGGATTGCCACCTGACGATGACTACTTTACGCTTGGAACTTGGAAACTGTCCCGGTAAGATGACAGAGTAACTAACACCAGGTAATTCGTTGGGGGTTAATCTCCGCTTAATAGTCCATGTACAGATGTACCAGCAAGCAACAACAAGTCCTATCACAACTATGGTGGCTAGTACTAAGATCCTCACATTAGAGGGTGATGCCAAAGACCTGTCTTAAAAGCCCTACCAAGCACTGCCTCTGGCTGGGATTGAGGTGTGATAAAAGTTACTTTAATGAAAGAGACGGAGTTTTTAGATTAATTAAGAGCAATAATGTATGAGTGTAAATAAGTTTAATAATAATATTAAGGAAATAAAAGAAATAAAAAATTATGTATAATAAAATAATAAAAAAAAATATTAATAAAAAAAAGATTAAAAAAAAATTGAATGGTATATACATATACCGCTGAAGGATTGTATACCTTCGAATACGGACTATATTAATGTGATTGAAGCAATAATAACGTACAATTACGATAACTTTCTAACTAATAATGCATTCCACTGAATGGAAAAAAAAAAACAAAAACGTAAAAAAATTAAAACCTCCCCTAAAACTAAAACCTAAAAATTAAAAATAAAATTCTAAAAGTCCTAAATGTATCCGATTTGATTTCGCAATGATTTAAAACCTAAAGTACCTGCCGTGATTAATTAAAATTCTTAACACTAACTGTGCCAGGCAACACAACTATAAAATAACAAAATAAGTAGGTACAAGAAGGAGTCCCTTAATTCGTTACTAAAACGAAAGAACAAAAAAAAAAAAAAAAACGTGGTGCTCCACCTGTGGTTTTAAGGAATTTAAACTAAGTACCTATCCTACTTGTAACTTATGAATTTGAAATTTAGAATCAGGGCCTAAAGGATGAATAATAATAACAATAATAAAGGACAATAAAAAAATTAAAAGGAACCGGGCAAGTTCTATTCTTAGGAGCTAATTCACCTCTCGGTAACTGAACTTCGGTTTCACCTGTTCGCCGTTCTATGGTGAAGTTTAGGATCCAGGTGAGTCGCGCCTAGGTACGGTACCAGAGCCGCTCGATGACAGTTAACATCAGTTAATACAGAGTCGCGGTTTTTGGTATCTCTAATACTGCATATATTCTACGGACGAGTGACAGGTGGTTGGTGCAATACCTGTACACTTCTATACAACAAGCGAACGGTAAGATAAGTAAACAATACAGACAAGAGAACGGAAGCACGAGCAACGCACTTTGCCACAAAAAATACGCGGCCTCTACTTGCATGAAGTGCAGGCAAGGTTTCACGGTTTCGTGGCCTTCGTACCTGGACGCTAACACCCTTTACCTGGCGCACCTGGAAGTAGTACGACGAAGGGGGGCTATAGTCGTGCACTTGCGAGATAGCGAGTTGTACTCTCAAACCTTAAGCTCGATATGAGTCCCGAATAGCTTACACTATTAATTTGTTATATTTATTTGGGCGCTAATGACATTTGCTAAGGCTAATTGCTTTAACTAATATAATTTGTGAATTCTAGACAGCTGATCAATAGCAAAAGGGGACATAACGCTTGAAACTCGGTTAGTGGGTCACTAAATATGGGTCAAGCACCGGGTAGCTACCTTCGACAGGTAGTTGACAGGTGTCTGTGTCTGCAGCAGGTGATTATTGTCCCCGCGAAACGTTAAGTCCTTGACAACTGCTTAGTGGAGCTTAACCTTTTAATTTAGGAGGTGGCAGTTGTATCTGCGATGATTGAAAAGCCAGAACGAAAAGAATTTAAATGATTTAGAATTTGTTTTAGTAATTTTGAAAGGACGCTATGCTAAAATTTAAATGGCGGACCTTCTTGTTGATTTCAAGATCCGTCGTAGAGGGAGGCGGAGCTTCCCACTGCGCAAAAGCAGACTCTAAGCTCCTCGCGTCTCCGCTAGGCGAAAGACGCGCAGGATATGCTAATGGATGCCCAATGGCTCACTGTAATTTAAATAATTTAAAGAGAAAAATTATTTTGACACAATTTAGATGATTCACGATTACGCGGTTTCGCGCGTTCCACTAGCCCTTGACCTAGGACCTACTATCTCGTACTTTACGCCACTGATTAGGCTGGTAATTAACTTTGACGCGAAGCCACTCTCGTAACAACTCCCCACGCCCTCTAAACGAACAGACACAGCACTTTACAACCCTGTAAAAATGGCGACTTCCCAAGCGTCCTTTATTTTATTTGAATTTAATTTAAAATTTTTTTTAAAAATTCGTGATTTTACGCAATTTTGGCAGCGATTAGCCTGAGGGACTAATTCATCATTCGAGGAGGCTGTAAAAGCACTTCTTGACAACCCTCGAGAGTCGGGGTCGGCTTAAGTTTATTATATTTTATTTTCAAGCAAAGGTTTATGAATCTTATTGTTGTTTAGATCGACAATAGCTCTCCCTTACGTCGCACTATTTTTTGTACACACTAACGATAAGGCAATGAAATCAATGCGAAAAGAAAAAGGTACAGACCCGTGCTCAAGGAGTTAGTTTCGCCCAGCCCACCTGTGATAGGTAATAATTGAGAGTTGGTCTGCAGACAATACAGGTAGCTATAGCACAGGTGAATACAACGAAACTGTTCGCCTGAGCTTGGCTCGATGACGTCGAATATAAAAAAAACGCTTACTCCTCTCCCTCGCTGTAATCCCTGAAGAATACACTACACCTGTTGCTCGCACTATGGTTTACACTCGCGGATCGGCGGGGGAGAATTTAATTAACTCAGTTAGGTTGAGTAACTCGCGATTCCAGCCAGGGTTCCTAGAGTGATCTAGATGAATTTGAAAGTGTGAAAGAAAAAGACTTTATGATTGTCTGAAATTATTCTTTGAAGTCATAGATGAATATATAAAAAAATTAAACTCAGCGGAGATGCTCTCCGTGGTTTCGCTGACTGTCAAAGTGCTTTAATTAATGTTTAAAAATGATCGTTAATTTACCGAAGACTCAGATACAACTCGGCGTCGCGTCAATGACGCCGCGGAATTTCTCGCGGTTTGCGGCTAAGTTCTACTAGCTCGTGGAAATCGCTAATAAAAAAAATGGTTTTTTTTATCGACTGGCTGAACGTGTTTGCGACACTGCAATGATTTGTTTCACTGAATTTACATGAGATTTAACATTAATAGAAAGAACAAAGAACTCGACACGGCGAACACCCTTATGCAAGGGAGTGTTTCTTACTTGGCGAAAAAATGGAGACTGACTCCCTTTTTTCCTTGTCTTTGCTTTTGTACCCTCGAAGGTTTGGGTGTTGCTTTTTGGTGGCGTAGGTTTCGAGCGGAGCATAAGGACCCTTATTGCCATAGGTCAAGTGGTCATATGCAAAATTGCATAATTGTGATTCATTTGATAATAATTCGTGAACCACCCCGCAGATTGTTCCGCGGATGGTCCCATCGTAAAGTTGAGGATTTTCTACCCCTCGTCGCCAATTTTTAGCGCTTCACCGTGAATGGCTCGGCAACTATGAATTATTTAATATTAAAGAGTTTAGTCTCCCCGCTAGAGTGCCCTCCGCGTTGTTTTTGGAGTTACGCCCCGCGGTTGCGACCTACTAGGTTAATAGCTCGCGCCCTGTGTGCGGGACGACGAGCCTCGTCGAATGAGACCACTTGACTACCTGTGAGTCGCGAGGCTTCCCCGTGCTCATCGATTACCTGGCCTAAAAGCGCGATCCGCACCTTTGAGGGCAAAAATAAAATATTTTCCTATGCCGTAGGGATCTGAAATTTTGACGAGATATGACTGAAGGTTTCTAGACTAATTGTGTGAAATTTTATGACGATTGGTTGAATTTAAATATTTATTTAATGCAAAGACGCGTAATGGTGCGTAATTGTGTTCCTACGCGACAACCGGCGCCTAGCCAGCCCTTTCAAGCGCACCAGTTTTACCTGCTGGGTCGAGGTGAAGCCTCTTGAACGCTGGCCGGACAGGGGCGTCTCGTGTTGCATATAAAAAGAAAAGAAATAGTTTTATTTATTTATTTATTTTTATTTTCATTCTCAAGTTTATTTGAGCACTTTTTACTTTGTAGTTTCTTGAGATACGAGGCTGGAATTTTTTATGTGGTATAGTGTGAACATACAGGGTGTGCCTTATAAATTGCAGGGAGATTCGACGGTCCTGTGCAAAAGGTCCGTCGACACCCCCCTTCTTTTAAGTGAGACGTCAACGGCCAAGCTCTGGCTGAAAGAATTTAGTACTTAACCTATTTAATTTATTGTCTTAGCCTAAAAAAAAAAAACAATAAAAAGAAAGTAATTGGTATGACGGACGGCATTACAATAACTTGTCGTCCGTGTGCTTAAGTCTAAGTGTCCGAATTTTCTAAAAGCGTCTCCCCAGACGAAGGGGACGCTCTTCACATGGTAACGCGGCGATACATTATCTTGATGCGTTTTGTGTCTTCCTATTTTCGTTTCCCCTACTGGAGTCTATGGAATGGGGTGGGCGGGGGTATTGCTTAGCACTGACCGCCAGACTCTTAGCGCACTGAGTCCAGGGCTCGAAAATTGGCTTTTCACGCACTCGGCCGTCCCTCCACGGCGACACCGAGAGGAATAGGCGGAATACGTCGCGCACTACTTAGTGTTCTGCTATGTGTGTAGCGGTTCGTGTACTACACTCGCGGTAAGTAAGATTATTCGTGTGATGATTGTCCTCGCGCCTTATGGTAGTTCCCTGGCTTAATATTATTATTGTCTTTCTGGCCCTTGCGCGACGCGTTTTGGACCCGCGATGATCGTCAGTGTTTTCCTTTTCACGGCACTTGCGATGGACTCCTCACCGGAGCACACGGAACATGCGATTTTCCGCGTTCGGCGTCTTCGTCGTCGTGCTGGGTCTGGGGAATGTGTGGGAATCGGTACACTGGCTGCCGGGCCCTGATTACTGCTTCCCGGTACGGCCGCTATACCCTTGGCGGCGTCGTACCTTGAGGCTGGATCGTCAAGCGCATCGGCTGGCTCTAACCTGTCTTTCCGACTTCCCTCACGTAGTTCATTTTCTCTTTCGTCATCGGCGTCGTCTGCCGTGCAGGACTCGTCCGTGATTTCGTAAAACTCGTCCGTCTCTTCTTTGTGCTCAGTGCCATCTCCCGGTCCTGGTGGCTCGTCCATCTCGCTGTCTGTTCGCACCACTTCATCTCTGGGCTCGTTTGGGTCTTTGTCTGTCCCTTCTGCCCCTTCTTCCTCTCCTGAATGGCTCTCTCCTTCGAAGTGCTCTGACCGTGATGATGGGGATATTGGCCGCGGTGTTCGTCCACCCTCGGACGGACCCTCCGAATCTGATGGTTCCCCAGATTCTGTCTCCGGATCGGCGTTGATCCGGGGAGGTGCTGCTCGTAGGTCGTCAACGTGGAAATCTACCTTCCTGTTGCCCCTCTTTATGGTGTACACTTCCGGCGAAAGCTTGTCTAGTACCAGATACGGCCCTGCCCACGGAGCTTCGAATGGGGCTTTGTGCGGTCGCAGCGCTCTTGCCATGACCCGGTCTCCGGCACAAAATGTGACCGGAGGAACCGCCTCGGTCGGTGCGTACCGCCCTTGGTACGACCGTTGCCGAGCCTGCACTTCCTCGATTCTCTGCTCCCTGGAGACCCTAGATTGCTTCCGTCGTTCATCTTGGTATGCCCGGAGAGCCCATTCTCCTGGCCTAGGGGGTTCGAAGCCCAGAACGATCATTGCTGGCGTTTTTCCGGTGGCTGCGTTCCTCCTCGTCCGGAGAACACGCAGGGCGCCCAGGAGGTGTCTGTCCCACTTCGTCTTTGATTTACCATATGTGAGTGTTCGTAGTACCTTCTTTAACTCCTGGATCCTCCTCTCGGCTGGATTGGCCCGTTGATGGTACGGGGCTGAGTGGAAAACCTCCACGTGGTTTCTCTCGCACCACGCGACGTATTGCCCTCCGACAAAATGTCCCCCGCGATCTGAGATTATGTTGCGCGGGTATCCGTATCGTGAGGAGATCGAATCCCTCAAGAAATCCACGAGTACCTTCCCGGTTGCTCGGGGCACTGCAATCGCTTCCACCCACTTGGAGAAGACATCCTCCGCCAAGAGAATGTAACGGTTCCCGGTGCCCTCCGCGGCTTTGTATGGTCCCAGTATGTCTAGACTGAGGGTCTCGAAACATGTGCTCGGAGAGTGCGCTTTAAATGGAGCTTTATCCTGTAGTTGCCTAGCCTTGACTGCGTGGCAAATTAAGCATGATTTTAGGTAGCTCCCGACGTGTCGGGAGACGTTTGGAAAATAATACCCTCGGAGTATAGCCCGTGTGGTCTCATCGCGCCCCGGATGTGCTGCTCCCTTCGTATCGTGGTGTCCCGCTATTACTCTCGGTATTCGTGAACAAGGTACGCAAAGCGTATGTTGCCCATCAGTATAGCGCCATAACAACCCGTCTCGTACTCGGTGTTTGCGGTGGAATTCTATGTCACGTACTGTTACTGCTCCATCTGTATTTAGTCTATTCCAGCGCTCGATCCGGGCTTGTGTTGCCGTGGATCGACGCTGGGCGTCAGTTATTTCTCTGTATAGTCCGGTGGTAGTCAATGTTCGGATGGCCTCCGATTGTTTCGCGCGATCTGGCAGTAACATCCTGCCTTCATCGAGTTCCGGCCGGGCGGCTTCCCTGTCGGGGTGCCGACTGAGGAAGTCCGCCAGCAGGTTCTCTTTTCCCGGACAATGCTCTATTTGGAAGGAATACTCCTGGAGGAGGAGTGACCAACGCATAAATTTAGTCTTTTGGTCTCGGTGTTTGTTGAGCCAAAGCAACGAGCGGTTGTCTGTACGGACCGTGAATGGTCGGTCCTGTAAGTAGAGTGCGTATTTTTTGATGTACGTCACCAGACTGAGGCATTCGAGCTCATTTATATGATATTTCCTCTCAGTCTCGCTGAGCGTCGAGCTGGCGTACGACACGATGCGTCGTTCGCCGTCTTCGTCCAGCTGGTACAGTACCGCGGCCATCCCGATAAGAGATGCATCCGTCTGAAGGACGAACGGCCTCGCAAAATCTGGCCGGTGTAGCTGAAGCGGCTGTGAAGCAGCCTCCTTCAGCTCATCGAACGCCCGCTGACACTCGCTTGTCCATCTGAATTTCAGGTCTTTGGCCAACAACTGGGTCAGGGGCTTCGTCAACAAGGAGACGTTTGGTATGTACTCCCTGATCCAGTTGAATAACCCAAGAAAGCTCTGAAGCTGTTTCTTGGTGGCCGGAGGTTGAAATTCTTTGATGGCTAATACGTGCTTGTCTTGCGGGGTCGTCGTATAACCTTTAATCCGGTGTCCTAGGTAGTCCAGCTCCTGCGCCGCGATGGTGCATTTGCTGGGTGACACCGTGAGGTTATGTGTCCTCAGTCGCTCAAAGACTAGTCGTAAGTGTTTGGCGTGGTCTGTCAAGTCATTGCTAAAGATGATGATGTCATCCAGATATACCTGCACGAAGTTGTGCAGGTAACCCGTGAGGACATCTCGGGCCATCAGTTTCTGAAAAGTTGCCGGGGCAGATTTTAGGCCGAACGGCATAACCCGGAACTGATAAGTCGCCCCGTCTGGAGTCGAGAAGGCGGTGTATGGTTTACTGGCAGGGTGCATCGGCACTTGCCAGTAACCGCTCTTCAAGTCGAGTAGTGTGAAGAACCGTGCATCCCCGAAGTCTTTTATGGTGTCGAAGATCTTCGGCAAGACTGAGGCTTCGTCGAGTGTCACCGCGTTTAGACGGCGATAATCGACGCAAAAGCGCGGTTTCTTCCCCGGCCTCTCTATGATAACCGGAGGGAAACTGTACGGTGACGTGCTTGGCTCAATAACGCCCGCCTCAAGCATCTCCTCGACCTGTTCATTGAGGATCCGCTTCTTCCCCGGTGATAGGGGGTAAGGGCGGACATGTATCGGGGTAGGATTTGTGAGAATGATTCGATGACACGTCGTTATTGTGGTGGCTTGGGACGGAGAGTCCGAGAAAATGTCAGCGAACTCCTCGAAGAGCGGCGCCAGAAGGGCGCTGCCTTCGGGAGGTATTTCAATTGTCTCTGGCAATACGGCGTCAGTTCGCGGAACGTGGTCTCTGTTGGTGTTATCCCAAAACACCGTCTGTCTGTCGTCAGTGCCAACGTACAGACAACTTCGTTGGTAATCTAGGACCGCGCGTTCCTTGAATAGGAACGGGGCCCCGAGTATTATATCCTCGTTAAGGTCGCTAATTATATTAAATTGCGCCGTGTATTGGCGGTCGTCTATGTAAAAAGTTATAAATATGTTCCCTAGGGAAGTGATGGTATCGGCGCCGCAGGCCATCCCGAACTGTACGTGTCCTTCGCCGGGTTGGTACTCAGACGCGAAACGAGCATTAATAATATTACGGGTAGCGCCTGAGTCTATGAGCGCAGAGTGGCGTTGTCCGCCAATCTGGACGATTACCCGTGGAAGGCGCGGAAGCTCTTCCACGGCGTTCAAAGTTTCTAGTGGGCGTCGTGGTCGTTTGTTGGTCAAGCAGTTGTTGGTTCTAGACGCAGGGAAACTCTGACGGTCACTAACGTCGCGACACGAAGGGGGGGCAGGACAGAGGTGGTCGAAGACGTGACCTGTGCCTCCCAGTCCTTCGTTGGGTTGAGGGAATGAAATTTGACTCGAAGGTCGGGGAAGTGAAACTTCTTTCGGGGAGCTGGAAGGACACTCTCCCGGAGAAGGGAATGAAACTGCCTCCGTAGAGGTGGAAGAAGCAGGGATGTCGGCGCTGACGTGAGGCGTCAAGCGCTTGACGGTTGGTGTCCCTGCTGGGATGATTCTGGTTGCGTGCGCGACCTGAGGTAGGGCCTCTGCTGTGGTCGATGTGGTGGGGTTCTTATGCATGTGTGGGACTGGGGAGTCGTTGGTAATGTGCTCCGGTTGGAGCGGGGGTTCAGCGAATGAGAGGGGGGGCTTGTCAACCGATGTGGCCGAGCGGGGGAAGTTGTCCCAAGTGGACGTTCCGGGAGGGTCACGGTGAGCGGCGAGACCTCCCGGGATAGGGAGGGTGTGCGAGGGCAATTCCTCGAGGCGTGGGGGGGCGGATTGTGGACCGTGAGAAGTGGGCGGGGTTTCGCCTTGGAAAGGCTGGTGCCCCTCGACCTTGGCTTCCCTGTGGGGAAGGCGGTCCGCGTCGTGCGGGGGGACTCGTGTGATTGGATCCCTGAATTGGGGTGGCGCCTCGAGAAGGGGAAAAGCGTCGGAGTCTGGGCTCTCTCCGAGCTCTGGGGTCTGTTTTGAAGTTAACGCCCTCCGGCGTAGGTCGTCCAGTAACTGGACCCGGTCATCGGGGTTGGCCCTGTTCCACGGCGTGCGGGAGTGCGGGTAGCGGCTAACGGGAGTTGGGGGGTGTCTCCAGTTGGCGGAGTCTTGTGTTTGGGGAAGCTTTCCCGAAGGGTTTGGGCATTGGGGGCTTGATGACCGGTCAGGGGCTGAGCTTAGCGCCCTCCGGCGGAGGAGTTCCGAAGGTGGGAAGTTACCGCCGGAACGGGGGGGACTCCGCTGTGAGCGGGACTCAGGGGACTTGGCTGAGCTTAACGCCCTCCGGCGGACGTCATCTGGTTGACGAGGGTCAGTTAATTTTGGGTCGTAATGGGGTTCGAGTTCGTGGCCGGGGCTGGGCGACCGTTGTTGCCCTCGGCCCGCTCTCGGTTTCCCGAGAAGGGATTAGTACTAGCTCTGGATGTCGCGCCGGTGTTAAACGGGCGGTTGGCCGGATAGCCATTGTCTGGCCTAGACTGAAACCCATTAGGTGAGTTGCGAGGGGGATGATCCCTCCAGGATTGGCGATTATCATCGCGTGAAGGTGGGGGTCGAGCGCGGTCGGTCTCCCGACCCGCGTTCTGTCGTTGGTTTCTGAAAGGATTGTTAGGGCACTCGTTGTGGAAGTGGAATTGAGCGCCCTGACAATAGCGACATGGGGTAGACGGTATGCGTGCTACTGACGGGGGGTTACGTGTGGCTCCCTGGGGAAGTGGAGGAGGCCTGTTGGGCTCCTCGGAACGTTTGGGCCGAGTTCCACCTTCGGCATTAGGACGATCAGGCTGCCGGTGGGTTTTGGAAGGAGCTGCGCGGTTCATGTCCGCCTCTACTTTACTCGCGAGGGTAACAAGCTGCTCCAGCGAGCGGAAGGGGTGGCACCTAATCCGGGAGCAGAGTTCTGGCTCCAGGAGGTCTAACACGATGGAGATCCGGGCGTATTCCGGTTGACTTCGGGCCACCCGGTTAAACAAACACATTTTTCGGGTAATAAAAACCGCAGCGGCTTCGCCGGACTTCTGCCGCTCGCCATAAAGTTGGGTGGTCGCCCGCGTTAGATTTTCTGTGGCGTCGTATTTCTCGACGAGGCGTTCGCAGAATGCCTCGTACGAGTTGATCAAATAGCGGTACGGCTCGTACCAGGTTTTAGCCTGGTCGCGCAGCTGATCCACGCTCAGGGCCAGTTGGATCGCTGGATCCCTGACCCTAAGGCGTCGGAAATGGTCTTCCATTCGCTGGAGGAAGTCTCCCGCGCTCTCGTGTTCGAGGCCTCGGAATTCCGGCAGGGGTAGTGGCTTGTGGTGGACCGACGGACTGGGCGTTACGCGTCCGAGAGCGGACACGAACGCGTCCGTCATCTTCGAAAACATCCGTTCCATGTGGGCCTCGAAGTCCAGAGGGGACTGGGCTTCTCGAGGCCTTGGAGCGGGAGCGGGAGCGGGGGATGCCCTCTCGAACGAGGGTTCCATGTTAATCGACACGTACCTATTACCAGCACGCTCGATAGGTGTGGACAAAGTCCTTGAATCAGGCAGGTCCATTGGAAATGTATTTATTGCCCCGAAGAACTCGTCCGACTCTCCGGACTGGTCCACTACTAGAGCGCGGCTTCTATGCATGGGGGAATCTTATCTAGTCGTTATAGCGGAATACGCAACGAAAGGAAACTTAACGTGAAGAGAGGAAAAATGGAAAAAAATGAAAAGAGAAAAAAAATTTTTTGAAGGGCAAGTTTAATTTATTCCGGGAATTCCGGAGATGTGATGCTGGGTGGTAGCGCTCTTTAAATAGTGGGAGCCCTGACGTTGGGCGCCATGTCGACGAGATTGCTGCGTGCGGGGGCGAAATAGGGGCGGCCAGTCCTGGGGAAGACCCCGGATTGAGCGGTAGGAGGTCACAAATTTATGTAATGGAAGTCGGGCGCCAGCGCCTACCTACCTATGCGTATCACGCAGCTACTGCCGACCTCTCAGGGTTAGGTTCTGGTGAGCTTCGGGGCAGTTAGGTCCGTGGAGGACGGAGGACCAACCCCCTATCCTTCAATCACGAAAGTCGCCCTATCCTTCAATCACGAAAGTCGGCGCGTTAAGCGCAGCCAGTGAGGATACCTCAGGTCAGAGAAAAAGAAAAAAGTAACAACGCGACGAACACCGTAACCAGGCTTAAATCTACCTGGCTCTCAGAGAGTTAGTGTTCGTCGTTCTTCCCGCGAATAGGGCTACTGCGCCCGAGATTCTAAATTGTTAGGTATTCTGACCTGCGCAGGGGTCCTCAAAGGTGGATGGGCCGACCGACAGGGCTATAGCGGTGTACAGCGGATTGCCACCTGACGATGACTACTTTACGCTTGGAACTTGGAAACTGTCCCGGTAAGATGACAGAGTAACTAACACCAGGTAATTCGTTGGGGGTTAATCTCCGCTTAATAGTCCATGTACAGATGTACCAGCAAGCAACAACAAGTCCTATCACAACTATGGTGGCTAGTACTAAGATCCTCACATTAGAGGGTGATGCCAAAGACCTGTCTTAAAAGCCCTACCAAGCACTGCCTCTGGCTGGGATTGAGGTGTGATAAAAGTTACTTTAATGAAAGAGACGGAGTTTTTAGATTAATTAAGAGCAATAATGTATGAGTGTAAATAAGTTTAATAATAATATTAAGGAAATAAAAGAAATAAAAAATTATGTATAATAAAATAATAAAAAAAAATATTAATAAAAAAAAGATTAAAAAAAAATTGAATGGTATATACATATACCGCTGAAGGATTGTATACCTTCGAATACGGACTATATTAATGTGATTGAAGCAATAATAACGTACAATTACGATAACTTTCTAACTAATAATGCATTCCACTGAATGGAAAAAAAAAAACAAAAACGTAAAAAAATTAAAACCTCCCCTAAAACTAAAACCTAAAAATTAAAAATAAAATTCTAAAAGTCCTAAATGTATCCGATTTGATTTCGCAATGATTTAAAACCTAAAGTACCTGCCGTGATTAATTAAAATTCTTAACACTAACTGTGCCAGGCAACACAACTATAAAATAACAAAATAAGTAGGTACAAGAAGGAGTCCCTTAATTCGTTACTAAAACGAAAGAACAAAAAAAAAAAAAAAAACGTGGTGCTCCACCTGTGGTTTTAAGGAATTTAAACTAAGTACCTATCCTACTTGTAACTTATGAATTTGAAATTTAGAATCAGGGCCTAAAGGATGAATAATAATAACAATAATAAAGGACAATAAAAAAATTAAAAGGAACCGGGCAAGTTCTATTCTTAGGAGCTAATTCACCTCTCGGTAACTGAACTTCGGTTTCACCTGTTCGCCGTTCTATGGTGAAGTTTAGGATCCAGGTGAGTCGCGCCTAGGTACGGTACCAGAGCCGCTCGATGACAGTTAACATCAGTTAATACAGAGTCGCGGTTTTTGGTATCTCTAATACTGCATATATTCTACGGACGAGTGACAGGTGGTTGGTGCAATACCTGTACACTTCTATACAACAAGCGAACGGTAAGATAAGTAAACAATACAGACAAGAGAACGGAAGCACGAGCAACGCACTTTGCCACAAAAAATACGCGGCCTCTACTTGCATGAAGTGCAGGCAAGGTTTCACGGTTTCGTGGCCTTCGTACCTGGACGCTAACACCCTTTACCTGGCGCACCTGGAAGTAGTACGACGAAGGGGGGCTATAGTCGTGCACTTGCGAGATAGCGAGTTGTACTCTCAAACCTTAAGCTCGATATGAGTCCCGAATAGCTTACACTATTAATTTGTTATATTTATTTGGGCGCTAATGACATTTGCTAAGGCTAATTGCTTTAACTAATATAATTTGTGAATTCTAGACAGCTGATCAATAGCAAAAGGGGACATAACGCTTGAAACTCGGTTAGTGGGTCACTAAATATGGGTCAAGCACCGGGTAGCTACCTTCGACAGGTAGTTGACAGGTGTCTGTGTCTGCAGCAGGTGATTATTGTCCCCGCGAAACGTTAAGTCCTTGACAACTGCTTAGTGGAGCTTAACCTTTTAATTTAGGAGGTGGCAGTTGTATCTGCGATGATTGAAAAGCCAGAACGAAAAGAATTTAAATGATTTAGAATTTGTTTTAGTAATTTTGAAAGGACGCTATGCTAAAATTTAAATGGCGGACCTTCTTGTTGATTTCAAGATCCGTCGTAGAGGGAGGCGGAGCTTCCCACTGCGCAAAAGCAGACTCTAAGCTCCTCGCGTCTCCGCTAGGCGAAAGACGCGCAGGATATGCTAATGGATGCCCAATGGCTCACTGTAATTTAAATAATTTAAAGAGAAAAATTATTTTGACACAATTTAGATGATTCACGATTACGCGGTTTCGCGCGTTCCACTAGCCCTTGACCTAGGACCTACTATCTCGTACTTTACGCCACTGATTAGGCTGGTAATTAACTTTGACGCGAAGCCACTCTCGTAACAACTCCCCACGCCCTCTAAACGAACAGACACAGCACTTTACAACCCTGTAAAAATGGCGACTTCCCAAGCGTCCTTTATTTTATTTGAATTTAATTTAAAATTTTTTTTAAAAATTCGTGATTTTACGCAATTTTGGCAGCGATTAGCCTGAGGGACTAATTCATCATTCGAGGAGGCTGTAAAAGCACTTCTTGACAACCCTCGAGAGTCGGGGTCGGCTTAAGTTTATTATATTTTATTTTCAAGCAAAGGTTTATGAATCTTATTGTTGTTTAGATCGACAATAGCTCTCCCTTACGTCGCACTATTTTTTGTACACACTAACGATAAGGCAATGAAATCAATGCGAAAAGAAAAAGGTACAGACCCGTGCTCAAGGAGTTAGTTTCGCCCAGCCCACCTGTGATAGGTAATAATTGAGAGTTGGTCTGCAGACAATACAGGTAGCTATAGCACAGGTGAATACAACGAAACTGTTCGCCTGAGCTTGGCTCGATGACGTCGAATATAAAAAAAACGCTTACTCCTCTCCCTCGCTGTAATCCCTGAAGAATACACTACACCTGTTGCTCGCACTATGGTTTACACTCGCGGATCGGCGGGGGAGAATTTAATTAACTCAGTTAGGTTGAGTAACTCGCGATTCCAGCCAGGGTTCCTAGAGTGATCTAGATGAATTTGAAAGTGTGAAAGAAAAAGACTTTATGATTGTCTGAAATTATTCTTTGAAGTCATAGATGAATATATAAAAAAATTAAACTCAGCGGAGATGCTCTCCGTGGTTTCGCTGACTGTCAAAGTGCTTTAATTAATGTTTAAAAATGATCGTTAATTTACCGAAGACTCAGATACAACTCGGCGTCGCGTCAATGACGCCGCGGAATTTCTCGCGGTTTGCGGCTAAGTTCTACTAGCTCGTGGAAATCGCTAATAAAAAAAATGGTTTTTTTTATCGACTGGCTGAACGTGTTTGCGACACTGCAATGATTTGTTTCACTGAATTTACATGAGATTTAACATTAATAGAAAGAACAAAGAACTCGACACGGCGAACACCCTTATGCAAGGGAGTGTTTCTTACTTGGCGAAAAAATGGAGACTGACTCCCTTTTTTCCTTGTCTTTGCTTTTGTACCCTCGAAGGTTTGGGTGTTGCTTTTTGGTGGCGTAGGTTTCGAGCGGAGCATAAGGACCCTTATTGCCATAGGTCAAGTGGTCATATGCAAAATTGCATAATTGTGATTCATTTGATAATAATTCGTGAACCACCCCGCAGATTGTTCCGCGGATGGTCCCATCGTAAAGTTGAGGATTTTCTACCCCTCGTCGCCAATTTTTAGCGCTTCACCGTGAATGGCTCGGCAACTATGAATTATTTAATATTAAAGAGTTTAGTCTCCCCGCTAGAGTGCCCTCCGCGTTGTTTTTGGAGTTACGCCCCGCGGTTGCGACCTACTAGGTTAATAGCTCGCGCCCTGTGTGCGGGACGACGAGCCTCGTCGAATGAGACCACTTGACTACCTGTGAGTCGCGAGGCTTCCCCGTGCTCATCGATTACCTGGCCTAAAAGCGCGATCCGCACCTTTGAGGGCAAAAATAAAATATTTTCCTATGCCGTAGGGATCTGAAATTTTGACGAGATATGACTGAAGGTTTCTAGACTAATTGTGTGAAATTTTATGACGATTGGTTGAATTTAAATATTTATTTAATGCAAAGACGCGTAATGGTGCGTAATTGTGTTCCTACGCGACAACCGGCGCCTAGCCAGCCCTTTCAAGCGCACCAGTTTTACCTGCTGGGTCGAGGTGAAGCCTCTTGAACGCTGGCCGGACAGGGGCGTCTCGTGTTGCATATAAAAAGAAAAGAAATAGTTTTATTTATTTATTTATTTTTATTTTCATTCTCAAGTTTATTTGAGCACTTTTTACTTTGTAGTTTCTTGAGATACGAGGCTGGAATTTTTTATGTGGTATAGTGTGAACATACAGGGTGTGCCTTATAAATTGCAGGGAGATTCGACGGTCCTGTGCAAAAGGTCCGTCGACATATACATACGACCTGCCATTATGCATATGTTCCATATGTACATACCCAGTACAGACCAACAAGTATATATTCTATATATGCCTAAAACATACTTGCGTGTATATATTTAATATGTATATACCTACTACATACAAACATGCATATATTCCGCATATGCCTACCACCCACATAGTTAGGACATACTTGTATGTATATGTTTTGTATGTATATAATGGCTGTTAGTTTGAACTCTTGAAAGTTACATCTATAATCCGCTAGATGGCACCATCGATTTAATTTGCAAGCTGCAGCTTTACATCGAACTAACTTTATCGAATAGATAACATTGGCAAATAGAAAGCATACTAATATAACTCAAGGCAGGCATCTACTGATGGAGAGCCTTAGCTAGAAGAGGCAGCATACTACGAAGGTAGAAAGCATACTTACCTGGCGTAGAGGTTACCGTGATCAACAAGATGGTCCCTCCAGGGCGAGGTCCCTCCATTACACTACGGATGGGCTCAAAACATAATATTTCTTTAATTGTGTGCGACAGTGCGACGTTTCTCACTCTCAGAGATGCCTAATGGCGACTGATTACTCGTAATATACCTTATATGTACTTGACAAATATGTCGTTATGCTGTATATACCTCCAAAAGTAAATCAGAGGTACATTTATGTCTGGATGTTTTATGCATGTACATGCGCGTATATACATATCATACTTTAAAAACATGCGTATATATTTTGGACATACATAGTACATATGTAATGTACCCAAATATAATATATTTTATTCATAGGTATCTGCTAAGTACGTATATACCCAGTGAACCAAATAACATCTTAATGACGTTAAAATGCCGTCACATTTGAGACTGTGACGTCCGCTTTTATGTTTGCAGCCACATCACAATCACGTCACAATGACGCTTAATGTCCGCAGGCAGCCACGTCCCGAAAGTGACCCACTTATTTGCCACTTCATAACCACTCTTAAAACACAGTTTTGTGACAGGCAAATGATAGTTTAGCAAACTGATATTTTATTAAATATAAACACTTTCTGTAACCAGTTTTTAATGTATATAATTGTGATGGAATACTCATCATAAATTAAACAAAATAAAAACAGTATTTTGTCCTCTCAGCCACTTAAAAATCATGTTTAACAGCCTGTTTTTGCCAATTCTAAGAGCCAGTATTTTTCCCTCCCTCCCACTTAAAAATCATTTTTAATAACCTGTTTTTGTGACTTCTAAAAGCTACTGATTATACAGGTTTGTTCCAAATGCAGTCTTGAACCAGTTGATAACCGTCAGAACCCAGCAAACATAAATATATAGCATATACGTAAATGCTACGTAAACTAAGTTTCGCAGAAGTAACGTGCTATGTAAAATGTGACGCATAATCATATGTGCATACTCTGCGAAATGTCAGCAACATGTGCATATGATTTTTACATAGTGAAGAGGTAACACTGTGACCTCACGGTATAGAACAAATGACGTAGCGTATATGTATATTCAACCACTTGCTATGTAAAGCATATGTAACTAATTTTATCTCTTTATAATGTAGCATATACACTGAAAAAATGGTTTGATTCAAGAATATATTGGTTTATATATATACGCAAATAAATATATTCTTCATATAAAACAAGTACATTTATTTCAAGAATAATTAATTTACTACCAGCTTTTGATTACTTGCCACAAATGTATTTGTTTTACATGAAGAATACATTTATTTGCGTATATATAAACCAATATATGCTTGAATCAAACCATTTTTTTTTCAGTGTATGTATATTCAACCACTTGATAGTGACCTATATGTTCTTTAGAAAGCAGCTATACGATATTTTTTCTTCTCCATTGATGTATACCCACCTATCTTGCCTTGCATTCCTAGTAAAGCTCAAATTTCATTTAATTTACTTTATTAACTTGATTTCGACGGGGGGGAAACGTAGGGGGGTTGTCGTGATTTGATGGTGAGAGCGCCGGGGTGAGCCCTCGCATTTCCGCGTCCCTAGCGTCTCGACGCATCTGGCCGTGCCCTCCTCGGAGCGGCGCGTCGCTGTGGCTCGAAAGAGGTGCAGTTCCACGTCCCTGTTCGAAACATACACCTTGCGGCATCTGCATTCCTCCAGCTTGGCTCTGACCTGTGCTTCCTTGTGCACTGTGGCGAGAGAGAGCTGGCCTCGCCGTGTGGGTCAGGCTTCCATGCCTCCCAGATCGCCCGGCGCGTGCTTCTGGTTCCCTGTCCTGGACGTTGAGTCCGGAGTGTGCTTGCGGAGAGATTTGCCTCATGTGTGGGCTCGTCACAACAATGGTTTGAGGGCTTGGCGTCAAGTCGCGAAGAAAGAATCGAAGAGCCGGGTCTGCTTGTAGATTTTGCCAGTCTCTTCTTAGATGAATGGGGGCGGTGTCCGTGCTGCTGCTGGCGCGCGACATGGTTAAACGCGGCCCGCACTTGGAAATTGAAGCCGAGAAAAATTCGAAAGTGACACGAAATTTTTCGAAAGTCCACTGAAATTTGTCTTTGCGAAAATCGAAAGTACCACGAAATTTCTCTTTGTTAAAATTCGAAAGTACGTCGAAGATTGTCTTTGTGGCTGCGAGGAAAATTAATTCACTCGCACCCCGCGAAATTGACGTTGGGAGACTAGTCTTGATGTAGGTGAGTGCTTGTACTCATATACAACGAAGCGTAGTTGATGTTGGGTTTGATTGAGAACGTCCGAGGCGGTGCTTAATATTTGGCCCCCAACGGAAACGTGTTTCAGAGGTGACCCGAAAATTTAATTTTCTTAATAATAATTTCGGCGCCGTGTGCACCTGGGGGATGCTTTCTGCGTTCGTCAGAACGGCGAATTCACTTTACAAAAGTTTACATTTTTTCAAAATACAAAAGTTACAGACTTATTGGTGAATTATTAGTGGTGCATTTGGAAAGACGGCTTGTGCTACTTATTTACGCGAGTCAACTTCTACGAGGCACCTGGAGGCCTGGTGAATGCTAGTTAGTGAGTAATCGGCGCGGCACAAGCGATCCCCCTTTGCCGCAGGGCTGGAACTCGGCAACTTGGCTGTAAGAAATGTACATGAACAAATTTCACTTCTGCTCAGCTGGCTGGCTTCTCCGTAGCTTAATGTCTAGGCACTGACTCTACGTTAAACTAGGGACTCCCCAGAAGAGGGCTAGCAAACTAAGAAAGTCTTTGTCCTGATTCGAACCTCAGCAGAGAGTTCGTTTAGCAAGAATGTTACTAGGTGCTGGCAGGCGGATGGCCCCGACCTAGGTTAATGTTTTTTGAGTTGAACCTCCTCAGAGAGTTCAATGCACTGACTGTCTGATTACTGGGGCTGCAGGCTGACGGCCCCGCTACCCAGGTTAAAGTTTGTAGTGGTTCTTTACCTTGTATGTCCGGTGTAGAAAGCACTTTGTTTAAATCACTTAGGAAAGAAATAGACGTTGCGAGGCCTTATGCTCGTTTTGGTTTATTTATTTCTTCTGGCTGCTTGTCCTCCTGCGAGCTGAGGGGGTTTGAGTCCAGCTCTGGTAGGATAAGGAAAGAAAAGGAGTCACTCATTCATTTAAAACACTCGGGTCGAGTAATACCTTATATTAGATTAATTTCACCTGTTGGTAAGGTAGCCAAAACTTTCCCTAACTCACGGTTGGCGTATTTTAAATGAAGAATTAATTAATACTTGTCATTCGCAATTATTAAACTGGTTGTGTCCTAGCTGTGGAAGCTGGTGTGATAGGATTTCATCAGTATGATAATGATTATGATTGTAAATTGTTGTTGGACCAGCTGGGGTTACTACAAAGAGCTCCCTCGGTGGTGGAAATAGATATGGGCCCTCTGGGGTTACCGCTGTGGGCTCCCTCGGTGGCAGAAAGAAAATGATCGAGTCCCGAAGCGACGTGGAGAGTGCACTGCGAATGACTGATGGCGTCTCAGTGTCGCAATTATATTTATACTAGGCCGGGGAGAAATGCAGCATTCTGATTGGCTGGCTTAATTTCAGCCGGACTATAACACCACCCTGCCGGGAAGGCAAAATTTCGGGAGTGTTGAAAATTAGGGAAGAAAATTGGAAAGAAAATTTGAAAGAAAATTTGACCGGCGAAATTTGAAACTTTGACCGGGCTGATGAGGTTTGAGAAACTCGAAACGTTCTTGATTTAATTGATCGTACTAGTTTCGATTGAAAATGGGAGAGAAATTTGATAGAAATCAGACTGAGCTAATTTGAAATGAAGTTTGATGAAATTTGAAAATTTTCTTGATAAGTGGATCGTACTAGTTTTCAAAATGACTGGTGAATTTTGGCTACCTTCGTATACAAAACTACCTTAAAATTTAGATTAAAATATTTGACCTATCTGGGCGCAGCTAAATATTTATCAGTACAAAACATGTAGTAAATATATTGCAATATAATTTTAGTACATAAGGCACTTTACTTAAATAATTAGTGGCACAGAAAGTAAATAATTTCGGAAATTACAATGTTAAAACGCGTGTCGATGTCTTCGTCCGGGTTGTGTTCGAAGTGGTCACAAGTTGCCCTTCGGAGGCAAGGCATCTCCAACCTGAACCTCGACGGGATTGTTGGCCCTTTCGTAGAATCGTGGGGCAGGGTTTGGCCCATCCCACGACAGGACTGTTGAACGTCAACTTGGCAGATCACTGGCCCAAGTCGGACTCGTACACACGGAGGGGTGAAATGTACAAGTTTACATACTTGCACAGAAGTTAACTGAAGTGTTGAGAGGACTGAAGCTCGCAGCAGGGTTTCCTACTGGGAACTCGAGAGATAAGATTGAAATTTGAAATTTTGTGACAGAATTTACTGGCGGATTTAATCGAAAATAGAAGTAAATTGGCCAGTAAATAAGGTAAGTGTGAAAGGTAAGTATTAGAATACCAATATAATGATAAGTAATAATTTTCACCTTATACAGGGTGAAATTGGAAAAATAATGGTGGATGCGCTGGTAATTTTGAAAAATTAATAAAATTGCAGGAGCAATGCCTCCTGGGGTTTGGAATAAAATTTAGTGGTGTAGCAGCAATGCCTGTTGCACCAAAATAAAATAAAAGTGGTTATATAAGTTATAATGATATATAATAGTGGATAATATAGGATTAGATAAAATAATTCCCTTTACAGGGACAGAATGTGAAATAAAATGAAAATTGGCGAATGCGCCAGTAATGGAATTAAATAAAATGGCCAAAAGGCCTCGGAGCGAATGCCTCCGAATATAGATATATGGATTATTATGGCCACAACCCTACGATAGGGCAGGCGTCAGCTAGGGTCGAGACTTCGGGGTCATCTTCTTGATAATCCTCAAGGGTGACCGAGTGTAAGCTATAGTTAACAGGGACTGCTAGATTGGTTAGCTCTGGGTTTCCCTGATCACCAGCTTCATCTTCTTCTCGCTGTCGGCTTCTCTCCTGGGCCTCTCGGATCCTTCGGATTAATTGCCGTTCGGGCGTCCCTAAGATCCTTTCTCGGTCTCGTTGACATTGTCGAAGTAGCGCCTCTTTGCTGGGTCGAAATACTAAGATAGGCATTCTGCTCGTACTAGGGTCCTGAAGGGGTGACCTTGATTGTAACCGCCTTGCAGCTTCTACTGCTCTCCTTGGGCTACCGATCATCGGAGCTGCACTCGTACTAGGCTGTGCTAGGTCTCTCTGTGCTTCCTGCACCGGGGTCCTCGGTCTGGCACTTGGGCCGGCTCGCTCAGGTCCTGGCCTGGCAGGTCCTACTTCCGGAGGTTCATCCGGATCACTATCGCTATCCGTCTCATCATCGTTCGGCGCTGGTGGCGGGAATGGCGCCGGTCTGAGGTCATTTACATGAACAGGATGCTGTGCTCCATTCCTGTCCACATCGTAAACGTTGTCACCTAGTACTCGTGATATCATAAATGGCCCTTCCCATGGGGGGCTGAACGCTGTTGCGGTACCTGGGAATTGTCTAACCATCACCAATTCTCCTACTTCAAAATGAATCGGCGCTTCTCGGTGTTCTGGGAACATATTGGTAAACGATCTGCCTTTCCTGGGCTCGTCTCACCCGTGCTTCTCGTTGCTGAGCATTGTTTTCCACTTCCTGTTGATTAACCGGGTGATTCCATTCCCCTGGTTTGACCAGCGGTGCTCCGAGTAACAACTGACTGGGTGACATGCCTGTGGCTGCATTAATTCGGGTATGAAGTTTGAGCATAATGTCTGATAAACTCTCATCCCATCGGTTTTCGGGTTTATTGAGCATTTCAACTCGGAGGGCCTTCTTAATCTCTTGGCTCCTCCGCTCCCCTGGATTGGCCTGTTGATGGTAAATGGGGGACGTATAGGCGTGGATGTCATGTCTACGGGTATACCTTTCCCATGCCAAGGACGTGAATTGCGTCGCATTGTCTGTGATTATTCGCTGTGGATATCCCCATCGATTGAACACTTCGGTGAGGAATTGTAACATGACTGTCATTCCACTGGTAGGGGATGCTTTTAGTTCTACCCAGTTTGAAAAGGTGTCTGTCAGCACAAAGAGGTATCGGTTGCCTGTTCTAGTTTCAGGGTAAGGTCCCATGGCGTCAAAACTAACCACTTGCCATGGTTTGGTGGGTGGTCTGGGTCGTAGTTTAGCTTGCAGAGCACCTCCTCGTTTTGTGGCGGCGCATATCACGCAGTGTCGAACGTGCGTGCGTATCTGTTTGACCATTGCCGGCCAGTAGTATAAGCGGCGGACTGCTGCGACAGTCTCGTCCCGCCCTGGATGTCCAGCGGCATCGTGATAATGGTGAATCACCCTCTGCCAAAATTGTAGAGGTACGACTAATCCTTGTCTTCCATCTCGAATGTACCAGATTAAACCGTCTTCTACTCGAAAGTCCTGGCGTAATGTTCGCTCCCATGGAGCTAATCCTTCTTCCGGCTGCTGTATCAATTCTTGCCATCTGGCTCGAGTGGCTTGATACTCTTCGCTATCTGCCTGTGCCTGGCGTATCTGATCTAATAATGACGCTGGCTCGTCGTTTTCATCCAACAAAGCCAACGTAAAAGTTGCTGGTTGCACAAAAGCGGCTGGGACTCGTCCTCGATGTTCCCAGGCCTCTGCGGATGTCATTCCTTCAGCGGGTAAATTTATCTCGGGCGGTATTAATCTATCATCAACATTCTCTCCATCTTCAGGCACGTGTCCTTCAGGGTGTCGTGATAAAAAATCCGGGAGTTGATTTTGCCTCCCAGGGCAGTGCTGGACGGTAAAGTTGAATTCTTGCAACTGTAGTGCCCATCTTGTGAGCTTGGCTCTTTCGTCTTTGAACTTGTCCAACCAAGTCAAAGCGCGACTGTCGGTAATCAAGGTGAATGGTCTGTCTCCCAGAACGGCTCTGTATCTCTTGCATGCCCATATTATTACTGCTAATGTTTCTTGTTCATTACAGTGATATTTGCGTTCGGCGGCAGTAAATTTTGCGCTGGCGCACGAAATAATCCTTCTCTGTCCAGATGGCTCTTGTTGCCAGAGGACAACACCCATGCCTTGCATGCTAGCATCGGTTTGTAAGAAAAACGGTAAGCTCGGGTCTGGCCGGCTTAGCGTCAAAGGTTTGGATAAAGCTTCCTTTAAATTCTGGAAGGCTTCCTCAGCCTCTGGGGTCCATCGGAAGTGTTTCTTCCCCACTAGGTCTGTCAAAGGAGCAGATAATGCGGCAAATCCTGGTACATATTCTCGTAACCAGTTTGCCGTTCCCAAAAAACTCTGCAATTCTTTCATGGTTCGTGGCGTGGCAAATTCTCTGATTTGTATCACATGTTTTTCCTGCGGCTTATTGTGCAAAGCCGTTACTCGGTGTCCCAAATAGTCTAATGCTTCCATCCCAAAACGACACTTTTCCAGAGAACAGCGAAGTCCATGGTTTCGTAATCTCTCCAATACCAACCTTAAATGGTGAACGTGTTCTTCGTGCGACGCCGAATAGACGATGATATCATCGAGATACACTTTTGCGAATTTATCCAAGTATCCTGCTAAGACCTCTGTCATAAGCTTCTGGAACGTCGATGGGGCGCTCTTTAGCCCAAAAGGCATTACCAAAAACTCATAGGTTGCTCCATCAGGAGTGCTAAAAGCCGTATAAGGTATGCTGGACTCTTCCATGGCTACCTGCCAGTATCCACTGCGCAGATCCAATGACGAAAAAACTTTGGCTGGTCCTAATTCTTGAAGAGTTTCTCGGATGGGCGGCAGTTGTGCCACTTCATCTTCGGTCTGACTGTTGAGTTGTCTATAGTCTACGCAGAATCGGTTTTTTCCGTCCTTTTTCTTGACTATCACAATGGGTGAACTAAACGCCGAATGGCTTCGTCTTATGACTCCCGCAGCTAACATCTTCTCAACCTCCTCTTGGATAATAGTTTTATGCTCTAAGGAATAACGATTTCGACGGATGCGGAACGTACGGTTGTCTTTCAACTGTATTCGGTGGGTTACCAACCGAGTCGTCGGTTGGCGTAGTTGTTCTTGGAATCTGTCTGCGAAATCATTCAAGATTGCTTCATATCGCACTTGGTGCTCTTCCTCTACATTTTCTGAGGTTAATTGTACTGGTTCGGCTTCCTCGTCGGGAGCGTTCGTGCCTGCCCAGTAAGCTGAATGTCGGAGCCTGGTTCCAGTTATTTTGATAGTCCAGGGTAACCTGTTCAGTAATCATCCACCCGTTCCCAAGGATAATGTATTCTACCATGTCCTGCATTACGTAGGCTTCCAGCCTAGTAGGTTGTCCATTGATAAAAATCGTTTGTCCGACTGGTCCTTGTACGAACACCGTCGTTCCATTTGCCAATTGAACTTCCTGCACCTCCGCAGTGGTTACATTTTCCTTGATGAGTTTTTTGTTGATGAACGATTCCGCGGCTCCGGTATCCAGTAACGCCCAGTACATGTTTCCTTCATACTCGACCTGCACTCTCGGCAGAGGTCTCATATTACGGCGCCTTTCGGCGGCTTGTACTAACGTATTCATTCCCATGACTGATTCTTCTGGTCGACTAGTTAATGCAAACGCAGTTCGATTCGAATTCTGGTTGGAAATTTGTCTTGTCGAAATTTGTGGAGTACTTGCAGGTAATTTACGAGTATCCTTTAAATCAGTTTCAATTTCAGAAGCAACCTTTGCGAGGTGGTCCATGCTTTCGATGTAAACCCCTCTGAGCGCTGTCCTGATTTCTGGTAGTAAGAGTTCTACTACAATGTCGACTAACTCGGCGTCGTCCGCAGTTGAGTTCAGCCGGTTATGTAATGCAATTTTCTGAGATATGAAAAGCTCAACAGGCTCTGTGGATTGTTTCCTTCCATAAAGCTGTGCACGTAGTTTCGATCTAATTGTCCTATTGTTAAATCGTTCTACCAGCCGTCGTTGGAAACTTTCGTAATCCAAGTGTACTAATCTGTACATTTCTTGCCAAACTTTCGCGTCTCCACGGAGCTGCGCCACGACGGTAGGCGTCCAGTCCGCATAATGTAGCTGTGTTCGCTCGAAATGGTTTTCTACTTCTTTTAGGAAGTAGTAGGGGTCTTCGTAATCTGAGCCGCTGTAGGTAATTAATAATTTCCTATTTTTGTTTTGCATAGTGTTGCGCATCGTTTCTCCAAACGTGTGCAGTGCGTTTTCGAACATGTTGGCGTAGTAAGCCTGTTCTTGTGTTGGGCGCCACGGGGTTTCATTTTGAAGTCCCAGAAAGTCATTCTGTGCATTTGACATTCTTCGGCTTTCGTGCCTCTGAGAAGTGTCATGTGGGTGTGTGTCCTGGTTTGTTTCAGAACGGCGCCTTCTGTCGTAGATGGCTTCATCTGGTACGTATTGAAAGTCTCTGTACGTAACAGTTCTCCTTTCGACTTGAATGTAGGCATCTTCAGGTGCATATACATTTGTCCTATTTGATTCCCTCCTGGTGGGGTATTGTGCCGGCTGGGTCGCTTGGTTTGAAGGCCCCTTAAGTTGGGCGACATGATTTCGACGGGGGGGAAACGTAGGGGGGTTGTCGTGATTTGATGGTGAGAGCGCCGGGGTGAGCCCTCGCATTTCCGCGTCCCTAGCGTCTCGACGCATCTGGCCGTGCCCTCCTCGGAACGGCGCGTCGCTGTGGCTCGAAAGAGGTGCAGTTCCACGTCCCTGTTCGAAACATACACCTTGCGGCATCTGCATTCCTCCAGCTTGGCTCTGACCTGTGCTTCCTTGTGCACTGTGGCGAGAGAGAGCTGGCCTCGCCGTGTGGGTCAGGCTTCCATGCCTCCCAGATCTCCCGGCGCGTGCTTCTGGTTCCCTGTCCTGGACGTTGAGTCCGGAGTGTGCTTGCGGAGAGATTTGCCTCATGTGTGGGCTCGTCACAACAATGGTTTGAGGGCTTGGCGTCAAGTCGCGAAGAAAGAATCGAAGAGCCGGGTCTGCTTGTAGATTTTGCCAGTCTCTTCTTAGATGAATGGGGGCGGTGTCCGTGCTGCTGCTGGCGCGCGACATGGTTAAACGCGGCCCGCACTTGGAAATTGAAGCCGAGAAAAATTCGAAAGTGACACGAAATTTTTCGAAAGTCCACTGAAATTTGTCTTTGCGAAAATCGAAAGTACCACGAAATTTGTCTTTGTTAAAATTCGAAAGTACGTCGAAGATTGTCTTTGTGGCTGCGAGGAAAATTAATTCACTCGCACCCCGCGAAATTGACGTTGGGAGACTAGTCTTGATGTAGGTGAGTGCTTGTACTCATATACAACGAAGCGTAGTTGATGTTGGGTTTGATTGAGAACGTCCGAGGCGGTGCTTAATATTTGGCCCCCAACGGAAACGTGTTTCAGAGGTGACCCGAAAAAATTTAATTTTCTTAATAATAATTTCGGCGCCGTGTGCACCTGGGGGATGCTTTCTGCGTTCGTCAGAACGGCGAATTCACTTTACAAAAGTTTACATTTTTTCAAAATACAAAAGTTACAGACTTATTGGTGAATTATTAGTGGTGCATTTGGAAAGACGGCTTGTGCTACTTATTTACGCGAGTCAACTTCTACGAGGCACCTGGAGGCCTGGTGAATGCTAGTTAGTGAGTAATCGGCGCGGCACAAGCGATCCCCCTTTGCCGCAGGGCTGGAACTCGGCAACTTGGCTGTAAGAAATGTACATGAACAAATTTCACTTCTGCTCAGCTGGCTGGCTTCTCCGTAGCTTAATGTCTAGGCACTGACTCTACGTTAAACTAGGGACTCCCCAGAAGAGGGCTAGCAAACTAAGAAAGTCTTTGTCCTGATTCGAACCTCAGCAGAGAGTTCGTTTAGCAAGAATGTTACTAGGTGCTGGCAGGCGGATGGCCCCGACCTAGGTTAATGTTTTTTGAGTTGAACCTCCTCAGAGAGTTCAATGCACTGACTGTCTGATTACTGGGGCTGCAGGCTGACGGCCCCGCTACCCAGGTTAAAGTTTGTAGTGGTTCTTTACCTTGTATGTCCGGTGTAGAAAGCACTTTGTTTAAATCACTTAGGAAAGAAATAGACGTTGCGAAGCCTTATGCTCGTTTTGGTTTATTTATTTCTTCTGGCTGCTTGTCCTCCTGCGAGCTGAGGGGGTTTGAGCCCAGCTCTGGTAGGATAAGGAAAGAAAAGGAGTCACTCATTCATTTAAAACACTCGGGTCGAGTAATACCTTATATTAGATTAATTTCACCTGTTGGTAAGGTAGCCAAAACTTTCCCTAACTCACGGTTCGCGTATTTTAAATGAAGAATTAATTAATACTTGTCATTCGCAATTATTAAACTGGTTGTGTCCTAGCTGTGGAAGCTGGTGTGATAGGATTTCATCAGTATGATAATGATTATGATTGTAAATTGTTGTTGGACCAGCTGGGGTTACTACAAAGAGCTCCCTCGGTGGTGGAAATAGATATGGGCCCTGTGGGGTTACCGCTGAGGGCTCCCTCGGTGGCAGAAAGAAAATGATCGAGTCCCGAAGCGACGTGGAGAGTGCACTGCGAATGACTGATGGCGTCTCAGTGTCGCAATTATATTTATACTAGGCCGGGGAGAAATGCAGCATTCTGATTGGCTGGCTTAATTTCAGCCGGACTATAACAAACTGCTGATTTAGGAGAGATTAATACTAGTGTCTTTTGTGTAACTATCCTATATTCAAGTTAACTAAGTATCTACAATAAGTGTCAAGCATTTCTCGGGTTGTTTCTGATTGTACTCGTTCTTTGGTCAGCCTTCATCACTCTGACATTTGCTATTTGAACATCAGTTACACAACCTGTGAAAATAATTGAAATATTAGTCTATTTCATATACGGGGTGGTGCAACATTTAAAACTCCCCAGGCTTGTAATTTTCTTATTTGTTAAGGCACATCAAATTGTAGATATTTTTAAAGCATTTAAAAAAATTTTTTTTTTAAATTGTTAAGAAAGAAATCTTAATTTCCTTGAATATTTTTTACGTCACCCTGTGCATGAACTGCGTTAATGTTTTCTTATAAAGGTTTTAATTAGCTTCAATTTATATTATTACGTCATATTCGAAATTCTTTTTGGTTTTAGAGAAAGGAATTAAAAACACTCCAAACTGATTTTTTTTTAAATTACTTTGAAAGGAATGTAAATAATAATTTTATGCTTTATCTGTAAAAGACATATCACAAACAATATTCAGTGTAATAAAACAGTAACAAAAAAAAAAATATATTTTTAAAAACTAACTTATATTAAAATGTACTAAGTAGGAAATTGCAAATTTTTTATTTCTTAAGTTTTTTTATTTTAATAACATAAATTGAAGCTAATTAAAACCTTTATAAGAAAACAATAACACAGTCCATGTACAGGGTGAGGTAAACAAATATTCAAAGAAATTAAGTTTCCTTTCTTAACCATTCAAAAAAAAATTAATCAGTCTATATGGATATTTAAAGGCTTTAAAAATGTCTACAAGTTGATGTGCTCAACATGGTCATCGCTTCGAAAATAAAAAAGTTACAAGTCTGGGGAGTTTTAAGTGGCGCACCCTGTATAGTGTAGTAAATCTGGTTATATAGCTTGTATCCCTTTACTAAATTGTGAAGAAAACTAGATGCAAACTATTTTAATCAATTTGTTAAGTTATTAAACAATTTATGATAGCTTAAATAATAATGTATATATTTTAACAAAACTTTACGAAAACACGCTTCCAATGGAATGGAAAATTTGAGGTCGATCCGATAAGTTTCAGAAGTATACTGCTTTAAACATGAAACGATGTGCTCAAAGTGCTGTCATTCAATCCGAAAGTCTGCCTCAAAGTTGAGTTTACACTGTTAAAACCCAGCTATTTAAAAGCAGATTTGTCTAATTCCGTACGCGACAGTCGAACTGTTTACAGGTGCGAACGTTAATTCTAGACTAATTTATTTACCAGAGTGTCTTATTAAATATTTTAAATAAAGTGTGAGCAACACATCAAATTTATATTGAATTCAAAATATCCTAGTTTTCATAAGTGTCTAAATAACAGTGTAGTTTGATAAATATAGGTAAGTAATGGGCGAGAATTCAGGCGGCCAAACAAGGCCACCTGACGAGATGCAAGAAATGGACGAGCAGCGAGTAAGTAATATTGATAAGAGTGAACAAAAAACATACGATACCAATAATAAATATAGGATATCCGATAAGGGACCATATAACGTATATGTAGAGCATTTAAACAAAAATATAGGGAGACTGTTTCCGATACGTGTAGGACATTACCTATTTGAAAATAGCTACTTTAGTAAGGATATAATTGACATAAAATCGGTAGGCATAAACAGAGTTAAAGTTATTTTTAAGTCATACAATGTGGCAAATTCACTAGTAAATCATGAATCAGTAATTAATAATCAATTAATAGCCTATATACCTAAATTATATACCCATAAAAAAAGGTGTTATAAAAATGGTACACATATTTTGATGAAGAATACCTTAAAAAACATATAATATGCAATAATGAGGTTATAGAAGTGCAGAGAATGAAACGTAAAATTATTGAAACAGACGGCACAACCAAATATGTACCTAGACAAATCATTGTTGTCACATTTTTGGGTAATTCCTTACCACAATGTGTACAAAGCAATTTGGTAAATTTTACAGTCGAGCCTTATATTCATCCTGTGGTACAATGCTACAAGTGCTTGAGATACGATCACACAACTAAGTTATGTAAGGGTCAAAACAGATGTAGGAAGTGTACAAAACCCCACGAGGAAAATGTGAGTTGTGACAGTGACGCCCTCTTATGTATACATTGTAAAAGCGTGGAGCATGGCTCAATTTCAAAAAAATGTCCAGTGTATATTACACAATATAATATCAAAAAAATCATGGCAGCAGAAAACACGTCATTTAAAGAAGCACAGACTTTAGCTAATAATCCATCATATGCAAAGGTATTCACAAACAATAGATTCTCTTTACTGTATGATATGAACAACTTCCCTCCATTACCAACTACCCAACCTACAGAAAAAATCACCCAATCCACTAATATACAACGTCCCTCCACTCAGTCATCACAATTGCGTAAAAAACGTAAAACTACATCCCCCCCACAACACCAATCCGAGAAATCCCCCCTCCAAGAAGGGACACCTCTTCTAAATCCCAACTCATAATTCCAAATCCATATCGTGAAGAATTTATGCAATACAGGGAAAGACTGATCTATCAAATTTCATCATATATAAATAATGTAATAAGAAACATAAATGATTCTATACAACATAAAACACCATTTCACGTAGACTCGGAATTAAATATTAGGGAGAGTATATCTTCGATACTTAGTCAAGGTAATAACCCAGAAGTAATCTCTTTAAGCGATAATGAATCAACGTACTAAAGGTACAATTAAAATATTGCAGTGGAACGCTAGATCTTTAGTCGCAAATAAACCAAACCTAATAAACTTTCTATGTGATAATCCGGTAGACATAATTGTTGTCTCGGAAACCTGGATAAAACCTACATATAAATTAAATATACATGGTTTCAATTCTATTCAAAAAAACAGAGATGACGGCAAAGGAGGCGTAGCCATCTTTGTGTCTCAAAATATCTCATTCTCTAGGCTAAACTTAAATGATAACTTTAATAAAGCTATCGAAATCTGTGCAATACATCTAAACCAATATAACTTAAACATAGTATCTCTATATAAACCGCCCAATATCCAAGTTACCACACGTGACTGGGAAAATTTATTTACTCAGTTTACTTCGTCAACAATTTTTTGTGGCGATTACAACTGTCATCACACCGTATGGGGATCACATGTCGACACAAATTTCGGCACTAGATTAATTGAAGCCATCGATAATTGTAATTTAATTGTGATTAACGATGGATCTCCCACCAGAGTTCCCATATTCAATCAGCAACCATCAGCTGTCGATCTAACTATAGGTACACCGGACGTAATAAGCAAATTTAATTGGAAAGTCTTACCTGATCCAATGGGATCGGACCATTACCCCATATTATTAGATTCTAACTTGCACATGGAACCCACTCCTATAAAACCATCCTCTAGATGGAGGGACAGCAATGCTGATTGGCCCCTATTCCAAACACAAATTGATAAAGATATCGATACCTGTCCTATATCCTTAAATAACATAGAACAATTTATGTACCTTACAAATACAATCAGCAACGCTGCCAACCTCGCAATTCCACTTAAAAGACCGTTTACCTCCTCTACACCCCGGCCCATCTGGTGGGATGATGAATGCACTAGGGCAGTCAACGCACGAAAATCAGCATTAAATGAGTACAAGAATTTGGCAAATCTGGAAAACTACTTAAATTATAAAAATAAGGAAGCCCTAACTAAACTAACCTTTAAAAATAAATATAGAAATTGTTGGGTTAACTTTATAAACAAATTGAATAAAAACAGTTCGCCATCAGAGATATGGGGATTCATAAAAAAAATAACAAATAAAAATTTTGAACCTAAAAAACATCCTCTATCACCACAGTTAATCGAAGAACTACTAAAAAATTTTGCACCAGATTTCGTGGAAAATCAAAAGCCAATAGAACAAGTACATAATCCCAACGGAAATTTTTTAGACAAAGATTTCACAATTAGTGAATTCAACGCAGACGTCCGTGACTCATCTCCTGGGAAAGACAGCTTTACCTACCGAATGATTGAAAATCTCCCTGACTCAGCTAAATTACTGTTATTGAATATATACAATGAGTGGTGGCTGAGAGGTAACTTTGTTGAAGAACTCAAAGAAATCATTATCTGTGTAATTCTAAAGCCTAATAAAGACAGTAATCTAGCAACCTCATATAGGCCCATATCACTCATGTCTTGTCTTACCAAGACATTCGAGAGAATGATTAAGACAAGGCTAGAGTGGTATTTTGAATATAGTACTCAATTTGGATTTCGTAGAGGAATTGGTACAATCGACGCTCTTTCACAACTGGTTACTGATGTGCAATGTACACTTTCCCATAATAACTATTTGGCCTGCCTGTTTGTTGATATAAAAGGAGCTTATGATGCTGTTGACTTGAACGTACTAAAAACCAAATTAACAGAATATGGTATTAACTATAATATAGCAAATGCCATAACAGAGCTTTATAAGAATCGGACTGTTTTTATAAAAGACCATAACAACACTCTACATGGGCCCAGAACGGTATCCTCGGGATTACCCCAGGGTTCAGTTCTCAGCCCCCTTTTATTTAATATTTATACAGCAGCAGCATGACATTTTTGATGTTTCAATTAAAAGTATTCAGTATGCGGACGATATCTGTATATTCACAATCCAAAAATCATATGCAGAATGTGTTACTGACCTGAGATATATGGTATATTGCCTAAAACAATGGATAGAGGAACATAACTTCAGCATTTCAGCTGAAAAATCTGCTATTATGTTCTTTACAAGACATAGGTTACAAAATATTAATGCATTAAATATATGCGGTTTAAATATACCTATTGTCAAACAATATAAATACCTAGGCATAATACTTGACTCTAAACTTCTAGGGACGAAACACATTAACTACGTCCAAAATAAGTGCCAAAAAGGCATTAATATGTTAAAATGTGTATCCAAAACTAGAAGGGGAGCTGATCCATTAATATCATTAATGTTCTACAGGTCATACATACGTTCAATAATAGATTACGGTTGTGTACTATACGGCTCAGCGTCTAATTCGAATTTGCTAATTATAGACCGTATTCAATTTAAAGCCATACGAATAAGCATTGGTGCAATGCAATCATCACCTTGTCACGCAATCCTAGCTGAGGCTCAGGAACCGCCACTAAAACTAAGAAGACAGTTCTTAGGCGACAAAGCCCTAATTAAAATCAGAACCATCAACCTCAATAATTTACTAAATAGTATAAATACACTTAATTTCGAGGATCTGACTAACAAGTATTGGAATCATAGAAATAGTCCGCCACTTGTAAAAGCCTTTCAAGACACCATTATCCACGAAAATACGATAAGTAAAAGAGACACAAAAACATACCCAATATTTCAACTAGAATATAATGCACTGATGTTCAAACCAACTGTCATATATCCTTCATACAGCGATTTTGCATCTATTAATAACAATATTGTAAACGCAATTATCAGCAATTACAGTGAAAGACTGACAATATTTACTGATGGGTCAAAGTCACATGATGGTACGGGATGTACATTTTATATAGTCAACAACGAGGTTGTCTTTCAGCTACCACCTACATAAATACGCCTCAATTTATACAGCCGAAGCATTTGCCATAGAACAGGCTTTAACGTGGACATATGAAAACTGGGATAGAGATTCAATCATTCTATCGGACTCTAAATCCGTTTTGCAAGCAATTGAAGGTCCTATTCTCAAGAATTACAAACACGGCCTAATATGCAACATAAAAAACTTGCTTCACAAGTTACATAAAAGAAGGAGGAATGTCACCTTTATCTGGGTGAAGGGTCACGCAGGAATTATTGGGAACGAAATAGCCGACAAGAAGGCCAAAGAATCTACAAACAGTCCAGAAATATTAAACGTGGTTAGCATATATGATTTATTTAGTATCTCGAAATCTAAAATTCGTGAAAAATGGCAAACAGAATGGTTATCTTACGTCAGATCCTCAAATAACTCATATACGCTTATCCATCCCAATTTACCGCACAGCATTAATATTCCACATATATTTCAGTATAACGTACCAAAGAGTTACTCGACTACTATAACAAGACTTAAACTAGGTCATGCAAAAATACCAAGCCATTTGAGAAAAATCGGAATTATTAATTCACAAATATGCAGCTGTGACAACAATTCAGTCGCCGATTTAAATCATATCTTTTTCGCTTGTAGAAATCATAGTGACGCGATTTCAGAATTCATGTCCTTCCTAGTTAATATAAATATACAATTTCCCATCAACTTGACAACACTGCTATGCAGCAACAACAAAGATGTATTTGACAAATTAGTAAAATTCCTTGGTAAAGTTAAAATGAGTACCTATTTAAAGCACTCCTATAACTCTAGAATAGATTCTGTGGCTGATGGAATCCTCCAATGCCAAACTTTACACACACACACACACACACAGATTTGTCTAATCTGCCAGAGATGGTGATTTGGGGACTATTAGAGCATTTCAACATAAAAGTATACAGCATATGACTGCCAAAAAAAAGGGGAATGAAAATGCAACTAGGAGTGAATGACTTCACGCAGCTTCTGTATCTTGATTAATTTTAAAGCCTCTTAGATCTTAGAATATCCTGGTTTTTTGAATTTCGCTCTAAAATTAAGAGATTTTTTTACAAAATGCAATAAAAAAATATGCTAAATAAGCCCATTAAATCATCACACCAAATTTCAAGTGGAAATGTTTATAACAACACCAAAAAAACAATAGCAAAGTCGAAAATTGAACCGTTGACTGTTTAAGTGCATCAAGTCATAGAACAATTTGTTTTAGAATGTAGATTTTTCTCCTACTCTTCAGTGGTGTTAACAAAATTTTTTTAAACTATTTAAAATCATTTTAAATTTTTTATAAAGAACGCTTTTTCTCAGAATTAAACAATTAAAAATTATTAGAATGAAGCATGAAAAAAATGCATTTGTTAAATAATTGCCAAGAAATTGTTTTAAATAATTTTAAAATACCTACTTATTTATGCAACAAGTGTGTAAAGCAGTACTTTTTTCATGCATAAGTTGTAGACGAGTGCATCAATCTTGTGAGAATCCCATGATAAAAGTAGTTTCTTTAACAGTTGTGTGTGTGTCAGCATACACACATTTCAGAGTGCTCCGTAATTACAACTGAATTAAACTTATTATATTTAATGAGTTATAGTAGTTAATTATATCAGACGGTTAGTTAGTTAATATCCTACACAATAGTGTAAGTGCATCGTAATCATGAGTGATATTTGTAAAATTTGTACCATTCCAATAACGAAGAAATCGCCCGGCCTTCAATGCTATGGTTCTTGTGGCCTTTTTTATCACTGCAAATGTGTGAACATCACAGCCGATCAGCTGAGTGTATTAAGAACAATTCCAAATGCCGCTTGGAAATGTCTCAACTGTCAGGATGTATCTACCGTACCTAATTCCCCTACGGTGGCAACGAAAAGCAATGATGTAATAAATCAGCAAAATTTACTTTCAATTATGAAGGATATCAAAGCCGAGCTAAAAGATCTAAGAGGTAAGCAAGATGAACTTTTAACTTCTGTATCATTTTGCTCCGATAAGGTCTCCGATTTCGAGATGGCCATAAAAAAAGTCAACGAACACATTATGACAATTGAAAACTTAAAAGCAGATAACAAAAACCTAAAAGAAAACGTAGCGTCTTTAAACACGAAGCTTAATGAACTGGATCAATTCTCAAGAGTTAACAATTTAGAAATACAGGGAGTTCCCGAAAAACGAGATGAGAATTTGTTTAATATAGTTGAAAAAATTACAAATTTTTTGGGAATAAGGATTAATCCTAACAACATCGAGTCCGTCCATAGAGTACAATCGTTTAATCCTGATACTCCTAAAAATATTATCGTGAAGTTTCTCTCAATTAAATCCAAGAATGAAATTTTACTTGCAGCAAAAAATAAAAGACTATCCTTACATACCACCAACCGAGCTTTGTCCGTTGAAGAAGTTTCTCATAATTTATATTTAAACGACCATTTAACAAACGAAAATAAATTATTATACAAAAAAACCAGGTAGGCCGCTAAAGCAAAGTGAGTTTATTTGATACTAATCCTTTACTATGAATTTATCCGTAATATATCAAAATGTAAGGCCTCCTAAGATCCAAAACTCAGGACTTTAAATTAAATGCAACAAACTGTAACGCGGACTTAACTATCATAACAGAGACATGGCTGAACAGTAGTGTAAACGACAGTGAGCTCTTCGATTCAAATTACTCTGTATTTCGTCGTGACCGTGAATCCTCCTCTAGTGTCAAAAGTGATGGTGGTGGGGTGCTAATCGCAGTGCGTGGGGATATGCAGGCTTTAGTGCAAAATGAATGGCAGAGTCAGGCGGAAGACCTATGGATTACTATATTAGCCGAAAACAACACGAAAATTCACATATGCTGTGTATATTTACCTCCCTCTGATGAATTTGCTATGTCTTGCTTCATTAACAATCTTTACCATTTGTTTAATAAAGTTTCAGATGATATAATACTAATCTGTGGTGACTTCAATATGCCAAATATTTCTTGGATTTTAAACAGTAATTCATATTTTATTCCAACTAATGTTGACCAAAAATCTAGTGTATTAATCGACACGTTTTCCTACTATGGATTAATGCAATTTAATTCTGTATTAAATATTAACAATAGAATGTTAGACTTATTACTCTGCAACAATAATTATATAAAGGAAGTTAATTATTGCAATAACCCATTAGTAAATGAAGATGTTCATCACAAGTCCATTGAATTTATTTTTTCTTGTCCTCAAATTAAATTGTTAAAATCCGTTCTACAAAGTACGTATAATTTTAAAAGAGGTAATTATGAAGCTATTAATAATTATTTAAATAACATTCAATGGGAAAATTTATTTTTGAATAAAAATGTAAATAATTCTACAATAATTTTTTACGAGAAAATTAACTACGCTATCAGTAACTTCATTCCTAAAAAAATAATAAATAGTAAATTTCCTTTTTATTTTTCTAATAACACTATTAGAACCATTAAAGAAAAAAATAAAGTTCACAAAAAGTATAAAATTTATCGTAATGAAAATGATAAAAATTATTTTCGTATATTAAGAAGTAGGTCTAAGCAACTGATAAGAACAGACTATAATAATTACATCAAGTCAATAGAAGACGATACACCTAATAATGTAAAAAAATTCTGGCATTTTGCTTCTGCTCAGAAAGGTCAAACTAATATACCAGGTGTTGTGAAATTTAATGATAAATGTGCTCAAAATGGCTATGAAATCTGCCAATTATTCTCAGAATATTTTCAAAGTGTTTATGAGCCATACGAACAAACTGTAGTAGATTTCAAAATATGCGAGAATAATAAGGTTAGTTACGTCAGAACTAACCAAGAAGAAGTCCTAAATATTCTAGTTCATTTGGATGAAAACAAGGGGGCTGGTCCAGATGGAATTCCTTCTTATTTTGTAAAAAGATGCGCTCAGAGTCTTTGTGAACCGCTCACCTTGATATTTAATAAATCACTTGCTGAAGGCGAGTTTCCAAACTTGTGGAAAATTGCAAATGTTGTTCCTATTCACAAAAATTCCGACAAAAACTTAGTTGTTAACTATCGGCCGATTTGTAAACTAGATATTTTTAGTAAAGTTTTTGAATGCATTGGTCATAATTATTTATTTAACTCTGTTAATACCTCAATAATTACAGAGCAACATGGTTTTTTTCCTAAGAGATCAATTGAATCGAATTTGGTATTATATTCTGAATATATTTTAAATGCTATGGATTACCAAATCCAGGTCGATTCCGTGTACACCGACTTCAGTAAAGCATTCGATAAAATAAATCACAATACATTGATCAGTAAATTGGCTGAAGTTGGCGTGTATGGGGATTTCCTCAGATGGTTCACATCTTATGTATATAACAGGTCACAAATAGTAACGGTCAAGGGATATAAGTCATCTCCATATGTAGTCACCTCAGGAGTACCCCAGGGCTCGAACCTCGGACCGTTGCTATTTCTGATCTACATAAACGATATCCATACTTGTTTTAAATTTTGCCAATTTTTGTTATACGCAGATGACCTAAAAATATATTCCCATATAAATAATATAGCTACCTGCACCTTATTCCAAGAAGATTTAGACTCTTTTTATAAATATTGCATTAAGAACAAACTATTTTTAAATTTTGAAAAGTGTCACCATATCTGTTTTACACGCAATTTGAACATATTTAAGTATGACTACAATTTCAACAACAAAACGCTGAAAGAAGTACAGCAAATAAAAGATCTTGGAATAATCTTCGATTCAAAAATGACCTTCTCTCCGCATATAGATTACGTAATATCAAAGAGTAATAGAATGCTGGGTTTTATAATCAGAATATGCAAAAAATTTAAATCATTAATCGCAATAAAAACAATTTATTTTTCACTCGTACACAGTAAGTTAAATTTTGCTTCAACAATCTGGAACCCAAAATATTTACTTTACAAATCTCGGTTAGAATCTGTGCAAAGTAGATTCGTGAGATATTTAAATTTTAAGGCGACCGGAGAATACGACTTCCAGAGCAGCAGTGCTCTGTTAAGGCGTAATCATCATATTGCATCACTAGAAAACAGAAGGTCACTTGCTGACGTATTATTTTTGTACAAATTGATCAATGCTTTAATTGATTCCCCTGACTTATTAGCTATGGTAAACTTTCATGTTCCCCCTCGTAATCTAAGAAATAATATTATGTTTTATGAATATTATTATAGAACAAATGCCAGTCAAAATTCCCCTTTAAATAGAATGTTTAGGACTTACAATTCAAATTTTTTTGAAATAGATGTATTTTTTTTATCATTAAGAAGTTTTAAAACTGCTATAAAAAATACTATTTTAACCTAAATGTTTTTTTCTCTCTGTGATTACTCTGTGGTGTATTGTATACTCTAATTTTAGTTTATAGTTTAGTTTAGTTGTTAAATTAGATCTAGTGGACACCTGTTTGGGCTATTTAGCCTGTATGTGTCCCTTTCCCTGTAATAAATAAATAAATAATAAATAAATAAATATAAACAAATTGTTAATTAACGCCACTGAAAAGTAAACAATCAACGATTCAATTTTCGAACTTGTTACTGTTTCTTAAGCGTTTTTTGTATTAATATTAAATTATATTATACTATTACATTCACCGAGAGCCATTTGATATAAGAAAATGTGCGGGGACCTTTACCAAGATGATTTAATTCTACCAGAAGCATATTTTTAATAATGAAAATCTTAATTGTCTTAATTTATTGCAACAAAATTAACCATGAAGTTTCAGACAATTTTAGTTTTCTTCGTAGTATTATAATGATCAAATTAATTTTTTTAATGGCGATACAAGCAATATCATTAATCACAAGACAACAAGAAAAGGGGCTGCGCTTTTGATCAGAACCATCTAATCCTGTTTTTTAACATGTTGAAACCGATTCTGATATTAAAAAAAAATTATCAGTTTTTGGTTACCACCCCTTTTATCCCCTAAAAAGGGGCAATGGTTTTGTCCTAAGGTTATGATCTAATTTTTCAGAATTATTTTGACGTGCTTAAGCCAATTTTGGACAAAAGAAAAATTGCAGGAAAATATTAGCCTACTTTACACATACAAAACCTTGAAATATACAATAACGAACACAAAGTAGGTGCTATAAGATGTCGGTAAACAATAACCATACCTATGCATAGTACTTACTTCGCAAAAGCTTGTGATCTGGGTTTCCTTGAATTACAACTTCTTACGCTGAATTCAGTTGAACTTAATAATGTGGGAGCAGCACCAACATACAGCTTTTGTGTAACAAAATCCATGTAATGATATAATTGTCTGTCGAGAATAACGATTGCCCATGAAATAATTCTAACCTATAAAATGATTACGTTTCATTTAAATAAATATCTTTATAAAAACGGTACAACACAAACTTACTTTTGGGTCATTCACTGGAAAATGGTGCTGCACCTTCAATATAGGTATGTACACCAAATTCGCAAACAAGAGGGCATGTTTATGTTTGCACCTAACCTCTACACTAATAAAACGTCCAAACAAAATAATATTTAAAGAAGTCACAACGCTTTATGGTTCACACTTCTGCATCAAAGTTATTAAAAGACATCATCCACAATTTTTTACGAAAATGATCAAAAAACACAAACGTTAGATTTTACATCATTTTACACTGGCGTGCGACAATGACGCGTTCCATGAGTTCGATGTCGTAAAATGAAGTAGGTAAACATTTTTAATTAAAATTATGTAGCAAATATGTAAACTTGTGTATAAGTAATTAAGTTAATATGTTAACTTAAATATGATATTATTTTACGTATATGCTATGTAAAATTATGTAAAATATTTTATATAAAAATGTTCTATTAATCTTACCTCCCAGAGAGGTAAAGTTACATTAAGGTTTACTGGGAAATATTCGTTCAGCCAAGTTTTTAAAAACTTCAGCGAGTATAGTGTATTGAAAACGATGACTGAACGAATATTCCTGATAGTTATGAACCGGCTCGTGACTGCATTTGGAACAAACCTTTATATCAGGCAAATTAACGATTCCTGTACATCAGTTGCATGTACAGGGTTATTCATTATATTTAGGCCACCCATTATTATTGGAGATAGAAAAAAAGTTTCGGACGAAAAATGTAGGGCTATAACTATAATTTAATAGAAGCACAGTGGCGTGCAGAAATTGAGAGGTACACGAAGCAATAATATATTGTTGAATTTTTGAATTATTCTTTTTTTTTCTGATTTCAAAAATATCAAATATGATAGTCCTATCTTTAACCGTTTTCGAATTATTGAACATTGAAAATCTATGTTTATTATTATACGAATGAAAATTAATTAAAGTAGTCTATGAAAATGACAAGTATTCTGTTATTATATGAAACGCTGACAGATTTGATAACAGAATACTTGTCATTTTCATAGACTACACGCTTAAAAATACTGTTTCGAATCAATAAAATTTTATTCATATATACACAAATAAATAAATTATTCAAGTAAAACAAATATAGTTTTGTTTCAAGAAGAAATAAGTTCATATTAAATTTATTGACGACAATCTTCTATTTCTTGAAACAAAATTATTTGTTTTACTTGAATTTATTTATTTGCGTAATTATATTTATATGATATACGTTTCATCAACAATTGAAAATATAAGTAATGTACCCATACAACATTTTCACGTTTTTAAAATATTAAATAAATATTTATTTTATACAGGGTACAGGGTGGACCATTAATAATAGGCCATAGTTCAAGGGTAGATTCTTTGAATCAAAATATGAGAATATAACCAAACATGCTTTAGTAAATTGTTTCTGTGGGAAAAGACACAGGTGTCAAAATTGTATTTTTTTTTGCAATATCTCAACTACCTCTGACCGGTCTTCTCCCAATTTGGTAAAGAAACGTTTGCCCCATGAGTTATACCTGATGATGAATATTTTTCTCTTTTTTTTTACGAAACGTAACACTTTTGACTAGGAAATCTCATGCAGGGGTAATTTCTACGTAAAAAAAAGGTGCACTTGATAGAACTTGATAATTCACCACCGTTTTCGAAAAAACTGCCGCAAAGATTTCACGAATTCTTTGAAAACAAACTCAATTTGAAAAGGGCAAATTGTATTTATTGAAAAGTGTGCTTTGGTGACATCTTAGTTCGGTCAAAATGTCAAACTAATGAAGTTGTACGTAAACGACAGAACTAAGACGTCACCAAAGCACACTTTTCAATAAACACAATTTGTCCTTTTCAAATTGAGTTTGTTTTCAAAAAATTCTTGAGACCTATGCGGCAGTTTTCTCGAAAATGGTTGGATTTATCAAGTTCTATCAAGTGTACTTACCTTTTTTTACGTAGAAATGACTCCTGCATGAGAGTTTCTAGTCAAAAGTGCCACTACGTTTCGTAAAAAAAAGAGAGAAAAAATATTTCATCATCAGGTATAGCTCCACAGGATAGGGTGATGTAATACATAAATCATTGTTTCTTAACTTAAAAAATGTTTCCTTACCAAATTGGGAGAAGATTGGTCAAGACGTGGTTGAGATATCGCAAAAAAAAGAACAAAAATTACAATTTCTCCACAGCAACAATTTACTAAAGTATGTTTAGTTATATCCTCATATTTTGGTCCAGAGAATTATGGCCTACTATTCAAGGGAAACATTCATACTGAAAAGAAATTCGTTAGTTTTTTATAGTTTTTTTTATTGTTAATAAACAACACTAAATGTGCAAAAAATTATCTAAAATCTTCATTTAATAAACTTTCTACATTTTAATAAAATGGCAATACACATATAGCGTCAATTTGAGACGCACTCGATATATAGTTATTTGTTAAACAAACATACAATTTTAAAACTATAAAAACAGCTGTATCAATAGGAAAAAAATAAGTAAAATTATATAAATGGGTAATATGTAATTATGTTTCAGTTTTTTTATGAATTTTGCTCTGACCAGCCACTCCTTAACACAGCCAACAATGTCTGCCTCTGTGGCTTCTTTAAAACAATTACGAACTGCTCCTGGAAAGAAATAAAAAATGATTTCTGACTATGTCATTTGTGTTGTTTTTAAATGGCTAAAACGGAAAAGATGTCCTATCTCAGCTCCCAATAATTGGCGAACACAAAACATTTTTTTTCCACATTATTTCTTTTATATACTTTTGATACATGCTAACATGTTTTTATTTGTGGGTAAAATATTGATGAGTAAAATGCATTTGTTTATAAAAATTAAACAAACTCGAAAAATTTGGTTTAAAAATTTCTTATTTTTTTTTTGTTAATATCACTGAAAAGAACAAAAAAACTACAATCTGAAAAAAAAATTGTTGTACGACTTGATCCACTTAAACAATCGACGATTCAATTTTCGACTTTTATTTTTTAGGCGTTTTTCTCAACATACCAACTTGAAATTTGGTATGACGATTTACCGATTTACCTCCATCAGGGGTATACTCTCCTAAAGTTTAGTTAAAATAATGCATTATTGTTTACCCCTTTCAAGCTTAGGATGACCATCCTGTGGAACCACCATGTACGCAAAAATGAACTTTGACAAATAATAAATTAATTAAATTATGTGAATTTTGTGACCAAAAATATTTATCTTCTTTTCCATTATCTGAAATAATGTTGAGAATCGTTGCCAAGAGCCAAGAGTTGTTTGGTTTTGTGTATTCAGGATCCCACGTGTAGAGGAACGCAGTATCTCTGGCAGTACTGAAGATCCACTAGTAAGACATATTTAAATCACGAACTGTCCATTGGAAAAAAAAAATTGATAATGGTATTAGTAGAACTGGTAGACAATACTTTTACCACGAACATTTTTTTCAACTCAGATAAGACCCAGATAGCATTTTTACGAGTAAGATTCCTACAACATACCCATAGACCAAAACGGAACTTGATATGAACCAGAAACGTAGATACTGATAGATACATGAGGTATATAGGAGGAAGGTCCATCCTACATTCATAATGTACACTGCATGTTCACGGTATATGAGTACTACCTTCGTAGGAATTAAACCGTAGGTAGGTGCCTTGTATGTTACACATGGATCATAAATCTATGAGGCATGTATATTGTAGGAATGAACATTATGTATCAGTGGCAGTGGCAGCTATAAGTACTTCACTCATGTCATGTATTTTCAGAGTTTAATTATTATAATAATTTATTACTTATTGTAATCATTGATGAGTCGCTGCTTCATTCTGAATATGTTCAGTATGACACAGCGACTCATCTATGATTACAGCAAATAATAAATTATTATAATAATTAAACTCAAGAGAATACATGATATGAGTGAAGTACTTGCATATAATAAATCCAATATCCAATTTTAAAGTTTAATTGTTACAGTCAATTATTAGGTACTTATTCTATTTTCCACATTTCACATTCCTTGTGAAGAACATTATGTAAGTAAATGTGGAATATATGCACAGAAAATTTGTTTTTACCATTAGTTTTCAACTAAAGTCAAATGTTTTATTCATCAAATTTTATTGAAAAGAGCACACAAATGCTAAATAAACTTAAAAAAAAACTGTATTTGCTATAACAATACTTTACAAAGGTCCAAGAATATATGTAAAAAAAATAGTTTTACGTTAATAAGGTCTGTTAAAAACCATTTTAAAATGCATCAAACATTTATCACTCTAAAACTTCAGCTTAAAAATCATATTTAACGTGTTATTTATGAAAAAATCCGATGATCATATTACATTACCTTAAAGTTTTATCTATTTCAAATCGTGTTTTAAATTGCCAAGAACAAAACACGATTTTATTTTATTAATTACTTTACATTATTGTAACAATTAAGTATGCATCTTAAATTATAAAATAGGAAGAGGTATAAATAAAACAGTTGTGTTACTTTAAATATATTTTTATTTTTTATTACAAAAATGAATTGTAATAATAAAAAACAATTGACAAAAATTTCAATTGAGATTTTTTTTAACAAAAAAATTTTCTTTGCAACTTATGAACTGTTATATTTTACTATAAGGAATTTTTCGTCAGTAAGGAAAAAATAGTAAAAATTGGAGGGCTTACATTTTCAAAACCAGTGTCCAGGTGTTGCCGATGGTGATACTTGTAATTTCGAAAGTCTACTTTTCATTCTCAACACATCATCTGTGATTGATCCTATTGGCTGAATACTTATCTTTTGGCTTTTCCAATTTTTAGGAGAAAGTATTTCCTTCCTGTCTAGAGGAAATACACGTCCAACTATAAAAGAAAATACATTGTATTATATTTGAATGGGTACTTATTTCTCTTTAAAAACTGGCCATGATAAAGTTGAAAAATATAAAAACATCTTACAAAGATCTTACAGAAAAAACAAAACTGATCAAACATAAATTAAACAAATTGATATTATCATAAAGGACACGGCAGGCACAAAATAAATGGAAAAGAAGGTACAGTCAAATGGGCTGAAAATGTAGTATGCTGTACTTCATAATATTCTGATCAAAAGTTTTTATACACACAATATCTGAAAATTGCCAGTTTTTGAGATATGATAGGTCAAAGATCAGGAATATCGGTAACCGCTGTCATAGTTGAGAGTATCATATTATGACGAGGATTTGTTTAACGTTGTTATTCTAATGTGTTTGCACTGACTAAAGGAGACAAGCCGTTGATTTGCTGGACAGCGCGAGCATCCTTGTCCTTGTCGCACACCTCGTACCCTCTCCTTTGCTCTCCACTCTGTTTTACAAAGCAACACAGCCCCTCATGTACTATGCGACAAAGAGAGAACGAACTGTGTGAGAAGGATGAGAATGCTCACACCGTTTGCGCGCTGTCCACTGCTTATACATTACGCATATGTAGCTTGTATCCTCTATTTATAGAACTCTTTGATAGGAACACACTTTCACTCTCTCACGCACGCTAACCAACCCCTCCCCCCCCACTACACACACACGCGCACACCCTCACTTTAAAGTAAGCATAGGACCTTAAAAAAATCACCACCTCATTCATGAAACCTCCGGCATTTCCAGTCGTATGAATATGAATATCAACATTAAACAACTCGTTGTCACATAATACTCTCAACTATGACATTAGTGGATACCGATATTCCTGATCTTTGACCTTTCAAACTGGCCATTTTCAGACATTCTGCATTTTCAGCCCATTTGACTGTGCCCTCTATTTCATTTGTTTTGTGCGGTGTCCTTTACCTACAAAACAGAGGTATTTTTTAGGAATTCGGAAATATTTATGCTTGCGATTTTAAATGTACCTGAAGTTTCGAACGTTCACTTGAATTAATTTTAGATGAAAAAGAAAAGTTAATAAAAACCATACATCGATTTAGGCATAAACACTTCATTGCCACATTTGCTGACAATAAATATCCACAATACTTAAGTTTTTACACCTAAATCGAAGTGTGGGTTTTATTAATTTTTCTTTTTCATATGAAATTCGTTCAAGTGAACGTTCGAAATTTCAGGTACTGATTTTAAATGCCTACCAGGGTTATTAAAAGAACATTTCTTCTTTCAACTTCTAGTAAGCACAAAATTTCTTGGGAAGTTGACGGCTTCCAATGTGTTCTTCGATATCATTATGTTCATCTGATGGGAGGAATAACGTGCTTTTTGTACATAGTCCTTTGATTTGTTTTTGTTCACTCTGTACATCAGATGTGATCTCTGCCCTTTTCAATTAATTGCAGCTCTTCTATAATCCTCTGAAATACGTATAAAGCAAATTACTACAAATAAATACCTATGACAACTCGTACGTTGTAATCAAATCCAATGGTCGTGATTTGAATAAACAAAAGCTCCTTAATATTGAAATAGATCGAACCTACCTTCTTGAAAATAAGATTTAAACACCCCGTAAAGTGTCCACGTGGGTTTTCTCCTGTTTTTCAATGATCAGTCAAATTGTTTCCGTTTGAATGGTGACTATCAAGCTTCCTTTTCGTGGAGCGAGACCATTACAAAGACCACCTCAGTTTTTTTTTCCAAAAATCGATACCTACAAACGCCGTAATTATTATAACTAATATAGGTAGTATGCTTAGTATAATATGTAGAAAGGGATACGCATTAAACTTTAGTGTCTAAATATAAAATATCTGCAAATGACAACAAAACTATGTGGTAGTCTCCGATTAAAGAACTTATATCGTTCTTTAATCGGAGGTGGTAGTTATATTGTATACTTACTGCAATGCAATTAATGTATACTTGGACTTGGAATAATTATAATAATAAATTACGGGAAAACACAAACTGAAATCGACATTTGACAGCACAGCACGATGAGCATGCGCACTAACCTAAGGACCATGGCGCGCATTTAAAAAATTCTACAAGGGATTGTAATGACATGGAAAACGGAAATTTAAATATAAAAGATAAAATGATTAAAATGTAATTAAATAACCATTCTAAGTCTGAACTACCTGCTTAAGAAATGCCGATAGTTACCGAGATAGTTACTAATTAATTGAACACAGTACATAAATTAAAAAAGGGTTATTATTCATTATTATTTAATACTTCATTCTTTATTATTTAATATTTCATATTCATTATTATTTAATATTCGATCACAAATCTAAATTCTGGATTCAAAATTTAAAACATGTTTCATATATTATACAATTTTGAAGAACGATTTAAAATTTATAAAACATCATACACCGCACAGGGGATGATTATAAATGTACTTAAACCAAATCTACTTATATAGATAGAGAAATATCATAATTATTATTTTTGTAGGTAGGTAGATAGATACTATAAAACTAGCATTGTTGCCTCATCACTTGTGATGCAGGTTTATTTTTATTAGTTCAAAAATCGAACCAATCAGCGTTGGCGTTAAAAGTGCTGAACTTTTGATATCGATCCAAATATTTCTACAAAAAATATACCTGTACTATACAGATAAAATCATTGACGAATGTTTATATGATGTACATGAACACATATACGAAGAATGTTCCCTGATACGTGTACATAGTATATGCGACTGTGAACATAAACTTTTCTGTATGTTCCATTCGTATCGTATGTATAATCATATTGTATATGTGAAAATATTATTTATATGGGAATGTTGAGGGAACATACATGGCAAGTACAGAATGCAATTAGAACATTGGGAATGCAAAATGTACATTCGTGGAATAATAAATGCTATCTGGGGAAGTCTCAAAGTTTCTAAAAATAGACATCCTTAAGTATATTGATGATAATAATAAGGTTCATGAGGGCTCTAATCGTATTTCTTGTCATTTTTTATCTGCCCTGAAAGGGTTAAGTTATAATTAATTATTTAATTGTCAATTCTTTTGATTTGTTACAATTTAAAAATAATGTTCAAGCGGGTTCAGACAAATCCAGTTTTCTTCGCAATTTCATTACGAACAATTCATTATTTGTTCATTGAGATACGAGCTATACTACTAGAAGTATTTAAGAAAAACAGTAAAAAAAAAACACAATTTTGAATGCACCTGAAGTTTCGAACGTTCACTTGAACGAATTTCATATGAAAAAGAAAAATTAATAAAAACCACACTTCGATTTAGGCGTAAAAACTTTGTATTGTGGATATTATTGTCAGAAAATATTGCAATGAAGTGTTTACGCCTAAATCGATGTGTGGTTTGTATTAACTTTTCTTTTTCATCTAAAATTTGTTCAAGTGAACGTTCGAAACTTCAGGTACATAATTTTGAACATTCTTTTGTTTAAACAAATGCCTTGCGGGAATAGGATTTATTCCAAAACTTTTTGCTACACTCCTTACTGTAATGTTTCTGGCAAGTTCCAACAAAAAAATTGCTATTGTAAGACAATTCCTTTTTAGATGATTTAGACTCTTAGTTTTACTTCACTACTATTAATATCAACATAAAATGGAAATATGAGCAAAACGTTTATTTTACGGCGAAATTAAATTGAGGTCAAATAGAGCACATTTTACATTACCTATTAAACAAGGTAAATATTATTTTATCATCAAAACTAACAAAAAACTACGATGTAGGTACTCGTTATTAAAAAATAAGGTTAAGATGCTCATATAATATCATACTTATATGAATTAATTTTAGAGTGAGTATAAAAAAAATCCCGAATTTTATGAACGGCATACGGGTAACCTGTACATTTAACATTTTAGGGAAAAAATTAAGACTAAGATAGGCTAAGTTAGGACTGGGACTTTTTTTATAAACTCACCCTTAGTGCAATGTTTTAGTTTAATATAGGTAGGTATCAAATCCACGGTATTGTAAAAAACACACTATATTCAAGCTGTGTATCAATCACGAACTTCATGAAGTTTAATTTATGAAGTTCGTGGTATCAATATACAGAGGTAGGTACAATAATAATCCTAAGATTTAGAGCATTATTAATTATTAAAATTCTACTTACCCAGATAATAAATTATGCAAAGATTGAACTGAAACTTTATAAAAATCACCAAACGACATTCAACATACGTCTTGTGTCATGATGGTAAAACGCGGTCCACTGCTAGCTAGGTTTGACGCGGGAAATTTTAAATAGAAAAGTGAGTGGCTATGATGTGAGTATCATAAAACAACCACGTCTTAGTTACGTCTTAGTTACATATTATTATGCCACTCACAGAATCCACTAGTATGTGAGTGGCAACGAGGTGGTTGTGGCATTGTGTGTTCACTGGGTAGGATCCGCAGAGGTGAGACAAATGACATCTGTTTTGCAGACAATTTGAACCTTATTTGCATATACTAAGTACATCCCATATACTTAGAGGAATGTGATATGTATAAGAAGAATAAGAATCTCCTTCTGCTGTGTGGGATGTTTTTGTCAGTTGTTAACTATGACTGTACTTTACTATTGTATCTCTATATTTTCTTGAACGCATTGTATATGTATTTAAAATTTTATCTGTAAGCATCTTTTTTGTCTACTGTTCCTAATATTAGTATTTCACCAATTTGAATAACGGTCCACCAAACCAATATTACCCGCACATAGTGTGATTTATATTTATTTATTTATTTATATTCAGTTTGATATTAATATTATTGTACCTTATATGCGTTTTTTTGACAAATAAATATTGTATGATACTCATATTTAGGATCCCAGCAAACACACAAGCATCGGCCGAAATGCGGTTTAATGATGGAAATGATGGGGAATCGGTGGCATCAAATGCCAATTAAGTAACAACGTTTTTCTAGCGGTGGCAAAAAGTCACGTTTATGGTAAACGTTGGCCCGAAATTGGCACTTGAACGACAGATTGGCATCGAAATCAAACGTCTAGAATTAATCGCATATTTATTGGGATTTGATGCGCATTATTTGATGTCATGGGCTAGTCCATGTTCTGTGGGTATGGGAATGATCAAACACGATCCCAGTAAACATAGCAAATCCGGCAAAGAGCCGGGCCAATGCATTTATTGCCGGGCAACTGTCGCTATTGATGACTCATCAATAGGTACAACGACAAAGTTCGTGCACAAGGCGTTATTGGTTATTTTTTCGAGTTTTGAAGTTTTACTTGTTTATTTATTGAATAGTCTTTATTATCATGAAGAGGTAAGTAATTGATGGCTTTATAAAATATATGTTATGTTCAGTTTATGGATAAATTATAATTGTGCCATGATTTGCTTGAAGGTTATGTTTACAATTTTTCGATTAATTTAATAATAAGTATTTTAATTTTATATCTTATTTTCAAAACGAAATTTAGATATGATTTTCTATTTATTTTTTTTTTAAGGTCTGTCAATTACACTTTCGGCGGGATAAAATTGATATTGAGACAAGCGTGTGTACACAGGAAGGGAAATACTCACGGCTCCATTACGTCACCCCCGTTTGATAGAAGGTTTGCTATACTAATTAGTACTTAACTTCTTTTTAGTTAATTTTCTTTCTATCATGTGCGGTACCTAGTCAGTTTTCAAATTGTGTTCAGTATATGTCGAAGCCAAATAATATCCATCGGGAATATATATCCTACAGATGGTGTTGATTATACTGTTTTTCTAGGTTTGGCAGGTTAAATCTATACGTTGATAGTGGTGATTGATTTGTTGGAATTTTCAGCAGACAGATGAGATAGTTTTTCAAATTAAAAAGAAAACTGAAGTCAATATACATCTATTTTTATTATGGACAAGTGAGTATATATATTACATAACATTAGAATTACTTGCTGTAGCTTTCCCACATTTGATTAATAATTTTTATTATGTTTACGAAACACGTGAAAAATTTTCAAACATTACTCTTTTAACAATATCATGCCATTGAAAATTAATGACCATTACCCTATATTTTTTTGAGATGTTGGTTACCAAAATTCTAAAATGAGGGTATAATATGCACGAATATACAAGTAGGTACTTTAATTTAGACCCTCCAAGTGTTGTTTTCGAAGTGTTTTTTTTTATTTCGGATTTTACAATGGCCGGATCTACACTTGTGTATTGTAAATTAAATTAAATTCTTTATTACCCATTATGTGATACATTACATGCATATTTGGTAAGTCAAAACTAATACAAAAGTAGTAAATGTGGGTAACATATTATAAGTATAGGTCATATAAATTGTAAATATTATAAAAAGATAAGTACAACACGGACAGTACGAATGTGTGTATAAGGTACAAAATATATTAAAATCACAATATGCATATTAAACAATTCCTAATTGTCTGAAATTTTGTTGCATAACATTAAAACAAATATTCTGAATCGTACTGGGACTACCTATTAGGTTTAAATGAACATGTTCACGTTTTTTTAAATTTTAAGGATTTAAGTCCTGGAGAATAAAAATGTGGTTTGTTTTCTATCAGGTCAAAAAATAAATAAATCCGGAAATAATATATAAGAAAACTTGTTTCAGCTGTAATACGAGGAAATCCAATGGGAAATAGGAACTACCATAACAGGTTTGATACGATCTTTTGCTAATCGAGAAGAGGAAGAAGATAATTAAAAGCAAAGGAGAACAGAAATAAGACCAGGAGAAGGAATATGAAATGTATTTTATTATGTTCAGAGAACTGCGTTTTGATGATTTTGAATGTTAACGTATTGAATAAATTTTAATTTTTTCTTAGTAACTTGGACTAATGGACTCAGTTCTTAAGAAATAATCTGTCAAGACTTCATAGGAATGTACCGGTTTTCATTTTTTTAGAAGGGGCAAATTTAAAAACCACGTTATATTTATTTAATCAAAATTTCATTTAGACGTTCCCAAATATGTCAGTTGACAATTCTAATCAAGCAGTATGTGTAATGTGATGCATGTGGTTATTAACGTACATGGGTAATATGTAAAAGAAGTTTTGAATATAAATATGCATATGGTGGTAACTTAATTTTTAAACTAGCAAAAAAATTTTAAACAGAAAAATTCTATCTTAAAGGTAATGGGTCCTTACTTATGGCCTAATTAAGTTGCAGGTGTCTCATATCGTTATGTTCAAATTTTGGGAGCATAGACTTAATTGTAAGATTAAAAAACAAAAGTGGTAGTGTGATTTTTATTCGTTTCGAAGTTACAGGTCTATTCAATTTATGAACAGTAAATAAATTAATAAAAACTTAGTCATGTGGGAATAAATGACAAAAAAGAACCATTTGACCACGGATGACAGATGCTTCTTTTGTATTTACTGGTCAAAAATTTTATAGTCCAACTTCCATGTCTCGAAAACATTGCTATGATGAAAAATAAAAATTTAAAAAATGAGTAAGGTTTTAATGTCGTCCTCTATATGTGCACTATTATTAACTTGTTATTTTTAGTTGCATTGATGCACAAGTATTGTAGATTGGTTTGCAGATTATAATGTTGAAAACAAAAAAATTAAATGTAGCATATTTCTTTTGCATGGGTCATCCTCTATGTTTTCAGATATTTCCAAAAAAAATTGTTTTAAATACTGAACAAAAAGAGTATAATAATCCGAACAATAGAAACATTATGACAGTTTTTTAAATTTAGAAATATAATTTTCAGTGTGTCAAAATGAACACCTTATTTTTGTTCCGATTTTAATCATCCGAAATATTTGAAAATATACGAGGCATTTCATTTTAAATATTAGTTAATTTCTAACTTTAGCTGATTTGTGTTATGTATAAATATACATACGTGTGTGTATGTGTGTGTGTGTGTCTATCTATGGAGGATTTAGTCTCTCGACTCTAATAAACTTCTAGAGGAGCCATGGTTGCTTGAACAACATTTCGACAGAATCATGGGTCATCTTTATGTTCTCGCTGGTAGCTGCTTACTACGGACCATCGTTACATGAACTGAGAATTTCTGAACTAAGTCAGTTCAAATAAAGAGAAACCTCAGTAGAGTAAACAGCTAAATGTCTTTGGTCACGCAATTGATGTACATTGGCATTACATCGGTCTATACTTAAATAACTGAATCGTCCAGATTACTTTTGAAAGTCAAACCTGCACCATGCACTACCTAGGAAGCTCCTATATAGCTGTTTACCCCTGGAGCAGGGGACATGGTTGCTCAAACAACGTTTTTACATATGCCATCTCACTGATATATCAGTGAGAACCTAAAGATGGCATATGTAATTCTGTCGAAACATTGTTTAAGCAACCATGTCCCCTGCTCCAGGGATAAACTGCTATAGGAGCTTCCTAGGTGGTCCATGGTGCAATGCAGGTCTGACTTTCAAAAGTAATCTGGACGATTCAGTTATTTAAGCAGAGACCGATGTAATGCCAATGAACATCATTTGTGTGACCAACGACATTTCACTGTAGGCGAACCTTATTTAAACATTATGTGATAGTACGTAAGTCCAGCATTGGTAGTCAATCGTTACTTCTTCGAAAAATACAGAACAACGGCATCTTGCCTGAAGAGGACCATTAAGTTTGATGGGTTTAAGTCGGAATTTAACGTCGGGCCGCTTAAGTCGTAAAAATAGCGGCCGCCGGCGCATTTTGATTCTGGAGATGCATTGGAAGCCAGCATCGTACCAACGTTTCGTTTTCCGGCAAGGAGTTATTCCCCCGACAGCGGCCCAATGTAAATGTGTTTGTTGGGATACTATATATTTTCAGAGGCAATAAAGATATTTAATAAGTAACTATTAAAAGTATACTTAATAAAATATGTTATTATTATGTACACTTTTTATAATTACTTACCAAATGTTTTGTGTCTGAAATTATATATTAGGGTGGCCCATCTCTATAGGGGGCGAATTTTTTTTGCGTATTTTTTAAGTCTCACCCCGCGAAAATATACTATTATACTAGGAATAATTTATGTCAAAGTTTCAGATAATTCGGTGAACGGTAACCCGTGCCGCATTCAGGTAGAAATTTGTAGATAAGATTTTATTACGGTAATACACTTAAATTTTACTTAAAATACAAATATCTACCTCTTTTCTCATAATGTTTTATTGGTGTAATTATTTCCTAGAAATTATTTGTTTTGGAAGTTTGGAAATATAATGCACGTACGGTAGGTTTTTATGTCAGTTTGCAATTGTGTTTTACAGTGGTGACATTATAAGTTCTAGCATACGTTCCTTTTTGAAAAAACATTTAACGATGGCTGATGTTAGGTCCTTACGAAAGGATACTTTCATTTACTTAGTTGGACACTATTCGTCACAAATCATTGGCAATAAATTGCCGTCTAATAGACAAGTATTACAAGTGCTCTTTTGTAACATTCGTGAAGTGAAGCTAAGTGTACATGAAAGTGCTAAATTAACAATAAAAGAGGTGTCAATTTTTTGGGATAAAGCTCGCATTCCGACACGTCAGGATTTTCATTGTGTTAAACAACTAGATAAACTTTATGCAGAGTGGAGGAATTTACAAAAATCGGCTAAAAGGGCCAGTGCGGGAGGTAAAGAAAAAAATTTCGTTGAAAAATTGGACGATCTTTTTGACATTTCTCATGCAAATGCATTGGAGTTGATGAAAATAGATGAAGATAAGCAGCTTTTAATTAACCAAAGAAAAAAGGACGTCCTGGATTTATGCATGGTATTGCTTCTCAAGAAAAACCAGCTGAGGAGAAATTACAGAAATTATCCGAACGAATGCAACGAAGTCAACAAGAAAAAGCTAGATTAGAGGAAACAGTCACCTGCCCATCATCAAGTAGTAATTCAGCCGACTCCAATGAAAATTAAGATGAAATAATCGAAGCCCAAGAAGAGTTGTTACAAGACCAGCCTGGCCCGTCACAGCCAAAAAAGAGGAGATTGTATGGAACATGTAACATCATCATACCAAAAATAGCCGCTGCATTTGATGCTTGCAAAATAAGCGACATGTATGGAGTCCATATTTTGACGGCAGTAGCAGAAGCACTAGGACATGACACCACATCTTTGTCCATCAGCAGAACCACACTTCAGCGATCTTGACAACGCATCCGCGAAGAAAGAGCTGAAATATTAAAAACTGCTTTCAGTAATTCTGAATTGCCGGCCCCAGTCATCCGTTGGGATGGAAAACTTTTACCTTCTCTCACTGGAATGGGAAATATCGATAGACTTGCTATCTTAGTTACTAGTGGAGATATTGAACAACTACTTGGAGTACCAGCTTTGCCAAATTCAACTGGAAGAGAACAGACTGAAGCAGTTTATAATGTGCTTTGTGAATGGAATTTGGACGAAAAGGTAATAGCTTTGTGTTGGGATACAACAGCATCAAATATGGGTTATATAAATGGGGCAGCCACACTATTGCAACAAAAATTAGAAAGAGATATTCTATATTTTCCTTGTAGACATCATATTTTTGAAGTGGTTTTGAGAAGTGTGTTTGACACAAAAATGCCTTCCTCATCTGGTCCAAATGTGCCACTATTTAAACGTTTTAGGGAATTTTGGCCTAAAATAGATCAAAATAAACTAAAAACTGGATTTCAGGTATCAAAAATTAAACACATTTTACAACCAGTTAAAAGCGAAATTGTAAAGTTTCTAAATGCAGCTTTAACTTTGCAACACCCTCGTGATGATTATAAAGAATTTTTAATGCTTTCTAAACTTTTTGTTGAAGAAGAGCCCACTCACACGACATTCTATCAACCAGGGGCATTTCATCATGCACGTTGGATGGCCAAAGCCATTTACTGTCTAAAAATATTTTTTTCCAAGATCAGTTCCAACTAACTAAAAAAGAAAAAATAGGTATTGAAGATATATGTCTCTTTATTGTAAAGGTTTATGTAAAGGCCTGGTTTACAGCGTCATTTGCTAGTAAAGCACCGCTTCATGACTTAGACTTTTGTAAAGAACTCATTAATTATCAAAATATTGACAAAGAAATATCTCAAGCCGCAAGTAGGAAAATAGTGAACCATTTGTGGTACCTTAATTCAGTAAATGTTGGCTTATCTTTCTTTGATGACGATATTTCAGTTACCACTAAAAGAGAAATGGTTAAAGCTTTGAATAGGAAAGCACCAAATCAAGAGGGTATTAAACGACTTATGATTAGTAACATTACTGACGTTGAAAACAAGGAAATTCAGGACTTCATATGCGAGAACACTAAACAGTTTTTCAAAAATTAGGTTTGTCTATGGAATTTTTGGAAAATGATCCAACAACATGGAGGGAAAATGAAAGTTATACCCGATGTTTCAATATTGTAAACAAAATTAAAGTTGTAAATGATGCCGCTGAGAGAGGAATCAAACTTATTACTGACTATAATGACATTTTAACAAAAAATGAAGACCAAAAACAGTTTTTACTCCAAGTTGTAAATGATTATAAATCACAGTTTTCAAATGTAAAAAAAGAAACCCTGTCGCATGCTTTGGCCTAGTGCAAAAAATATTGTTTTTATTACTATCTATCTTGTAGATTTAGGATAATATTTGGTACTAAGTATGAAAAAAACGTTTCATAATAAAATACACAAAGATAAAACGAGAGTTTTATTTCAAAAACTTCTAGTCTAGTTTTCTTAGACTACGAATTTACAGTAGTATGACACATGTCATAGTCACAACAGATAATGTCTGATATTTGTATGACTTGATTAGTCATTCTAAAGATAAATGTTGCTGATTAAAAAAAAAAAACAATGCATCAACCAAAGAATGTAAATAATTCCATTTCCTTTTATTATTGCATAATAATGCATTCTGCCTTCAATTTGCCTCAATAATATTTTGAGGGGACTGTTTTTTCTTCAAATGGAACCATTTGCAGGGGTGAGAAATAAAAAATTTCGATTTCGAAAAAGATGGGCCACCCTATTATATATATATATATATATATATATATATATATATATATATATATATATATATATATATATATATATATATACATATATATATATATATATATATATATATATATATATATATATATATATACATATATATATATATATATGGGTACTAGTCATCTTGAAAAAAATTTTAATGCGCAGTAGACGAGTCTCCTCCCACCGGCAGAAGCTCATTTATGAAAGTGTATACTTTTAAACTGGTGATATACTGATAAATAACAAAGTAATGTGTTCTTATATCAATCATGCTAAACTTCTACCTCCGATTGTACTTTCTACGGATAGCCGCTAGTCTGTCCTTGTTACACGACATTCTCTGTTCATCTTGTGAGCATATCAGAGGCCAACCTACAATAATTTACTAGTACATGAGAGAAGAAATGTTACATTAACAAGCCTTAGTTGAAGTTCACAATATTGTTAATTTCCATGCTTCATTTTTTAATAGTATTTATTTTAATTTGATGACATGTATTTATGTTATATCACACGTTACACTTTAGACTTTTTAAAAACTTTATTAAAAATTACATTATTTTATAAAAATTTACAAGAGGATATTACATCCTGGTTTAATGTTGTTCTAATGAGTGAGTTCTATTAACTAACTTGAAAATGCAATTTACATATATTTATAACTTATGAGTTGCTGACTTGAAGAGTTCTAGAACAAAGGAAGCAACATGATGCAATCCTATTGTGGGAATTTGACATGAAATATGAATATGCTGCATAACTGAAGAAGAGTAGTTGCTATATGTAATATGAGATGCCTGTGAAGGCTAACTGTAAATATTCTGTGAGAAAGTTCTAAGTTTTCTGGCTAACATGCCGTCATTTTACATAACAACTTCCCTCTTATAAAAAAAGTTGATGCTTATATAGCAACTTTTAAAAATTGTAAAATTATAAGAATGTAAAAAATGTAGAAAAACCCTATATATAAAATATAACATACTAAGCGTAAAAATGCAAGGGTTAAACTCAAAAAATATAGAAAGCAATAAAATGTTAATAAGTTAAAATTAACAGGATTATAAAATATAGTGAGTAATAAAATTCACTGAAGAGTCTTAGCACAAAAGTTAATAAAAACACAAAACAGTCTGAGTTTAGTTCAGTTCTATGTCTTCGTCTTCTTCATCTTCTCTTCTTAGTGGAGGTCGTCTTCGTGAAGGGAATAGGCTGCTAAATGTCCTGGGAGGTTTACTAGGCCTCGGTGGAGGTGGAGGCAATGTGGAGACACCAATGGCTAATCTTCGTCTTCGTGCTCTGCATTTGCAGAATAAATAGAGAAATAATAGTCCGAAGATTAAAACAATTGTGAAGTAGGTGAACCAGGAGATGTGTTTCGTAATAAAGGGTTCGTTGATTAGGTCATCTACCTTTGAATATTGGTCCAGTTTGTGTTTGGCAATTTCGAGGTCCTCAGTATTTTAAGTTGCTTAATTTTAGAGGTTTCAGATTGGGCACTCGAATTTTATCTGGGATTTTATTGCAACATTCGTATGGGATTTGGACTGGATGACTGTCGTCTTTTTCATCTGTTACCTCGTTCGTACTGGCTTGAATTTTTGTGATGCCTACAAAGGCATAGCAATTTGGCTGTAGTTTTATAACTGAGTTTTTGAGGATGACATCGGTTTTGGAAGTTTTCTCTGGACAATTGATAGTCACATGTAGAGGTTCCGCGTTAATCACTAACCATACGTTTTCTTCTAACCTTTGGACATTATAGCCTTGACTGATGATGAACGATGTCTGGCAGTTTTCTGGCAGCATTTTGAGGTTTTTGAAGAGACGGGCCTTGCATATGGCGTGGTTGTCAATTGGGTATGCAAATAAATTTGGACATAATTTGGTATTGAAGTTAAGTTGTTTGCATTCTTTGAGGTCCGGGATAGGTATGTTCATGAAAGAATCATCATCTCTCGCAATGTATTTTTGAGAAGTTGACAAAATGTGATATAAGCCAGTTCTATTATTCAAAATAGGAATGGGATATAATTTAAAAGCAGAATATGTTGCAGGGTCTACTAAAGGTATGTCTAATACAAATATTAATTCTGAGTTTACCTGAAAAGCTTTCAACTCAATAATATCTAAATACTGTGCAACCTTGGATAATTTAATTGGAAGTGGTAAATTGTTCCTCTGTAAGTTCTGTGAAATCTCTTGCAAAGAATTTACTAGATCCTGAGGATTAATAATTGACGTATGAATTATTTTAGGTCTTGCGAAAGTGATAGAATTTAAAATGCCATTTAAATGATCTTCAATAAATAAGTAACTTGCCATGAGTTGTTCGCAAATACCGAAGAATTTTAGTTTTATATGGGCTATTTGTATATCATGCCCGGCACTTAGGATTTCGCGTTCAATTTCTTTTATATCTTTATTAAACGTCTCTTCATCGATTTGTAGCTTTTGGATAGTCAAATTTAAGTTTTTAATAACGGAAGTTGTGACCGATATTTGATTTTTGATTAGGTTTTCTAGCTGATGTTCGTCTCGATTTAGTTTGTTAATGCAGTTAAAATAATACTCGCCATCTTCCGCGTCTAGATTTCCGGTGATTGATTTGAATATTGTACCTATGTCGTTTAATATTCCACGTTTGTAACGTTTCGTATCAAAATATATCTCGTCAAATTTACTATGTATGGTTTTTGATATCTGTTCTAAAAGGCTAAGGTGTGTTTTAACTTCGCTTGTGAAGGCTATCATGTTTTGGTATGCTAAATCGAGTTTGTCAAAAATTGTGTGTAAGATTTCGTCGTTTTTGTCTAGAGCCGTTTTAAAGGTGGATATATTTTTGTGTACGAGTAGTGTCCATTTCTTGTGGGAAATTACTATGTCTGTGTCCCGATGATAATAAACTCCTACGGTGTTGTTTATTGGTCTTATCGTGTACTGAGATATTGCTGATCCGAACAGCAGGAGAAACCTGAAAATAAAGTTCAATTTTCAAAATATGGTTTCATCCTATCAAAGTTTACTTTAGAAGTTTGTTTTGTTTCAGGGTTATTCAAAATTGCTGAATTTTGAAGGATTCCTTTAATTTCGAATGGACCGTTAAATTTGTTTTGTAATTTATCTTTGATTTGGGATTCCTTAACATAGACTTTATCGCCAATCTTACATTTTGGTCGGTTTTCGGGGACATGCTTGTCAAAACGTATTTTAGCTTTTTCCTTTTGATTCTGTGTACGACTACGTGCTATTTTGTAACAGTGTGATATTCTATTATTTAGGTCTCTGACATATTTAGTTATGAGTTCTTTTTGATTATACAAGGTTTCAGGGGGCCTGCACGAAGTGTGTCCAAATATTAATTCATATGGACTGAACCCATGTGTTTTGTTGATTGAATTATTGTAGTAAATTACTGCGTAGGGTAAGATAGTGAGAGGGTGTTCCTCGGGGTTTTCAGATTTATGGATTCTGATCATTTCTGCTAAGGTAGCATGAAATCGTTCTATTGATCCGTTAGACTGGGGATGTCCTGCACTTGAATAGGTCAATTTTATATCATAAAGGGTACAGAGATCTTTTAGTAATCTATCAAATTCACCGCCATAATCACAATGGATTCTTAGAGGTGTACCGTAGTGTTGAAAATACAATAATAGGGTGTTCACGACTGATTTTGCAGATTTGTCCTGGATCGGGTATGCTTGTGTGAATTTAGTTAATTCATCGCGAATAGTTAAAGCATAGTTTTTTTGTGGAAGTTTGAAATATGTCTATATTGATTCTCTCAAACGGTGTTCTTGGCGTTTCTGTGATTACTAATGGGCTACTAATATTTTTCCGATATACCTTGTTCTTTTGACAAATTTCACAGGATTTGATAAAGTTTTCAACATCTTCAGATAAGCCTTGCCAATTATATTTATTTTTTATTCTTCGAACCGTTTCATTTATTCCGCGGTGTAAATTACTTTTACCGCTATGATGTTGTTCTAAGATTATTGGGATTTGGTCTTCGTCGGGAATTTGTACTAAGTTTTGGCAAATGATTAATTTTAAATCTTTTTCCGCGAAGATGAACGATAAAACTTTGAGTATTGGGAGATCTAGATTGTTTTCAACATGATAAGTTTTGGAAAGGTCTAGTTCGTTTTGATTCTTAAATAACGTTAGAAATAGATGTTCTACTACAGATTCAGGATCAAATGGTAGAGGGATAATGTAATATTTCCTATGTCTGACTGATTTACTAGAAACAATATTGATTTTGTCGTTATGAAACTCTGGAGTTTCTTCGAAAAAGTTCTCGATGATTTTGTAATGAAGGTCTCTTAGAATATTTTGCTGGAAGAAAGTTATAATGTTCTTGTTTTCTTTGTCTAATAATTGTTTGTTGGAGGTTTGAATTTTAGAGTAATCTATTAAAGACTTTGTCTTGTATAGCCTGGCAAATGTGTCGAACTCTTGGACAATTTGTTCGGCAGTTTCATCGTCATTGTCGGGGATTTCATCGTCTGAGTTTTCGTTATCTGAAGTGTCTGTGTTTGCGGCTAAAATTTTTGAGTTAAATTTTGAACATTCTGAAAAATGGTTGATTTTTATCCGAGCGTTTTTGTTAGTTTTACCGGGTTTATACACGATCTCATAGTCGTATTCCTCTAGTTTAAGTCGCCAACGAGCAAGTCTGCTTCCTGGGTCTTTTATGGAAAATAGCCAGGTGAGTGGTCGGTGATCAGTCACTAGTTTAAACTTTCTGCCGAATAGGTATGGTCTGAAATGTTTTACCGACCAGACGATCGATAAAAGTTCACGTTCAATGGTGGAATATTTAGTTTCCGCGCTGCATAGAGTTCTTGAAGCATAGGTAATGGGTAAATCCTTGCCTATTCACCCTTGGGAGAGCACCGACCCGACGGCAAATGAGCTTGCGTCAGTAGTTAGGATGAAGGGTTCATCGAAATTGGGGTAGATTAATATCGGAGTAGTCGTTAACGCTTCTTTTAAATTTTTAAACGAATTCGTACAGTCATTGTCAAAATTGAAAGGTGTATCCTTTTGTAGTAATTTAGTCAGAGGTTTCGAAATCTTAGAGAAATTGGGAATGAATCGTCTATAATAGCCTGCTAACCCTAGGAAGGACTTGATTTCCTTCGGGTTTTTAGGTTGAGGAAAGTTTAGAATGGCATCGACTTTAGTGGGATTTGGTTTAACGCCGTCCCTCGTGATAATGTGTCCTAGGTAGGCGACCTCCTTTCGTAAAAATTCGCATTTGTCGGGCCGAATTTTGAGATTGGCCTTTCTTAGACGTTGAAACACTTCGGTTAGACGGGACATATGGTCGTGGATGGTAGGGGAATAAATAGTAATATCGTCCATGTACACTAGACAACGTTCATTCTGGATCCCTAACAGAATATTGTCCATTACTCTTTGGAATGTCGATGGGGCATTCTTGAGACCAAAAGGCATTCTAAAAAATTCAAAATGACCGTTCTCGACTGTGAAAGCAGTCTTTTGAATATCTTCGGGGTTGATCTCTATTTGGTGAAAACCAGAAGTCAAATCTAGAGTTGTACAATATTGGCATTTTCCGAGTTGATCTAGAAGGTCAGAAATGTTTGGAAGGGGATATTTATCGTCAACGGTCTGTTCGTTTAATTTCCTATAATCTACGACAACTCGCCATTTTTCTTTTCCGGATGCGTCAAGTTTTTTGGGAACCACCCAAACTGGGGAGGACCAAGGAGAGATTGAAGGGCGAATTATGCCTTGGTCTAGCATTTTTGAAACCTATGATTTTACTTCTTGTTTATGGACTTGGGGGTAACGATAAGATTTCGTGAATATTGGTTTGCAATTATTGGTGTCAATAGCGTGCTTAATTTCGTTGGTGAATGTCAAGTTGTCTCCTTCTAAATAGAAAATGTCCGAAAATTCTAAGCAAAGTTGGGTGATTAATTCACTTTCCTTGTCATTTAAGTGTTCTAAACGTAATTGGTTTTTTATCTCATACGTTCGGTCTGAATATTGGAAGTCCGGGTTCTCCGTATTTAAATTGAAAATCGACTTAAATTTTTGAACAGGTTCGAGTTTTAAATTAGAGAAATTGATTGTTTTTGGAATAGCGTTTGCATTAAGGACTGATGTGAAAAATTCACCCTGTGCATTTATTTTTACGAGGGCGTTAGGCAAACGTACCTTTTCGTGTTCTTGGGCTTGTAGTATAGCGTCCGTGTTGGCTAAATTACATTTTAATTTAATGATTTTTTCAGTACGTGGTTCGATTGATATTAAATTTTGATTTTTGGTTTCGCGAAGGTCTTCCGGGACAGAATTTTGAAGTTTAGATTTTTTTATTGGTTGTTCAGGTAGGTCTCGGTTTACCTCATAAAGTGGGACAGTTTTAAAGTTAGTTATTAGTTGATTATTTTTCATATAAATAATACAATTGTAATGTTTAAAAAAATCAGCTCCTAATAATCCATCAAATTCAATATCGAGGTTATAAACGTACACTTTATGTGGGTCATTACCCAGACAGCACAATATAATCTTAGAATATTCCTGGAATATTCTCTTGAGAATAAAGAATCATTCTTAGAATAGGAAGTGAATATATAAATTCTCCAGGGAATATTCTTAGAATCGGCCAATGGGAATATCCTACATAAACCTAGATTATTCCTTTAAGAATATTACCAAATTATTCCAAGAATAATCCAGGAATATTGATATGTTTCAAACATATTCACAGCTTTTGCCTGGAATATATATTTATATTCCTGGAATAATCTAGGTTTATATAGGATATTCCCTTAGGCTGGTTTCAGGAATATTCCCGTGATAATGTATACAGGTCCTCTGGTATACGTGGGTCACTTTTGGTAAAAGCAGAAATAAAACTAATACATCATCAAAACCCACCTGTATGAGGAAAGACACTCGCAATTGTTTACAGCAGCTCCTTCAACTTGATATCTGATTATCTTACTTTTCGATTTAAGTAATTATATAAAAATTAAAATGTAAAATAATAACAGTAATCACCTGAAAACTTTCCACTCCTTGCATATTAGTGCCTTCTTCCTAAAAATTCCAAAAATATGGGAAAATAAAATATTGAAAATATAATATTGCAGAATTATTTATTAAGTATTTAAATAAATATATTTATATTTTGAATCTATCTTAAGACTAATCTTCTTTGTCCGTTTCATTGTTTCTAAAACAAAAGAAAACATTTTATAGGATTTTTATTTAGAATTTAAACTTGTGTATTGAAGAAAGCTAATGGTAAAACCAAGAATCAACTCATATTTTTGTATTTTGTAATTACTTGGAAGTATAGTAGCGCAAAAAAAATTCGAAAAATTTTATTGCTCAAATAGACTTGAATGTCATGAAACGTCGAGATTTTAAGTTTGAGCAAAAAAAAATGTACGTCGGTCTGTAACTTTTTTTTATGGGCACAATTACTCTGGAACCGTTTAACATATTGACTTGAATTATATGTATTTCAACGAGGATTATATTCTGATCTTATTCCGTTGAAGGGTTGAGGGGTAAATTGGGTAAATAGAAGTACATAGGTAAATCAAGCAAGAGCCCATAAAACTGGTATTTAGTACATATAAGAGAAGCTAATATTTCAAAACATTTTTTGGCATTAGCCGCCCCCCATGATTTAGCGTGTGTACAAGAACCAAAGGATTCAAAATTTGTTTTTACTTTATCCTCCACCTCCTAAAAAATCAAAATAGAAGGATATTATATCATCTGCTTTAAAAAAAATTGCTAATATAATTTACTGTTTTTGGTGAAAAAACGCTTCGCAGGAGGCCGTGTATGTAAATTAAATAGTTATTAAGGTACCAAGGGTGGTATAAGGATAATAACGCACTGAGGTCGGCAGTGTACAATCCCGAGGGCCTCTGGCCCGAGGGAGTGTACGTCGACCGAGGGCGTCATTATCCTATAACACCCGTGGTGCCTTCAACGTTTAATGTCCTGCAAGTCTGTTATTTAATTCGAATTTTTTTTTTGACATTTCGATTTATTAATTTGACATCTATTATGTTCAGAACGATTTGATTTAAAAGAGAGTAAAAATCAAAATTGTTTGTAAACGCCGCCGTTGTATAGCAACGCATTTTGTTTGTCAATAACGCTATCATAATTTGCTTGTTTTGGATTGTATTATAATTTTATAATGCCCTAGGGCGTTATAGATATTCATAACGCCCTAGGGCGTTATTTTTCATTTAATGTATCTCAAAATAGGGTGGTTATTGTAAAATAACAGACTTGTAGGACATTAACTAAATTAATGTCACCTACACATAGAAATATTGTCACTCTACATAAAAAAAAATATTCAAATCGTGCAAAAAATAGAGAGTTACAGGCTTGTTTCTCATTTAAGCAAGTATATATCCGAACCGCAAACAAATATATTATGTTGAATAATTACCTGTAACTGTTGCGAAAAGTGCTGTTTTGGAAAACACTTTTTTGTCTGTGTGTCTTACTTTTCACATAAAGCGACATGAACATTCCTTGTAATTATCGCCACCCAATCTACACATACTATCAATCTAGAAAAAAAAATACAAACAGGTAATTAATATCTTTTTACAAAAAATAATAGAAAAAATTGATTAAAATGAAAACTTGTAATAAAAGTTACTACAAATTATTTGTCCATTGCCTCTAAGCACAGAGAATTATCATTTGCTAGTCACATATTCCAGAAAGTATATGTACCTGAAGTTTCGAACGTTCGGTTGAACGAATTTAAATTGAAAATTTAAAGTTAATCGACTTGGACGTACAATTGACGATTTGCACGAAAGAAAGTTTGGTAAAAAGTGTCGAGATTGGTATCACTGTAATTCACTGCACATGTTGACCAACTCGTCTAATTTCGAAACTTTGCAACAATTAAATACCTATAATATAATAATCATAACATTGTTTTCATTATCTTTAATGTTAAACCTACTTCCATTGAATATAAATTATCTTTGGTTGTTTCGTAGTCTAAAATATTTAAAAAATGTCGAATTATGCAATTTGTCAAACAGTGTTTCCAACTCTCAGTTTAGAACAGTTGGCAGCAGTGATTGACAAATTGCATAATTCGGCATTTTTTAAATATTGTAGACTACTAAACAACCTAATAAAGATGATTTATATTCAATGGAAGTAGGTTTAACATTAAAGATAATGAAAACAATGTTATGATTATTATATTATAGGTATTTAATTGTTGCAAAGTTTGGAAATTAGACGAGTTGGTCAACATGTTTATACTGTGCGCCATGACACTTTTTACCAAACTTTCTTTCGTGCAAATCGTCAATTTTTCTGATCGTTGCCAACAAATATTACCGTAAAAGTGGTACGCCTAAATCGATTTATAATTTTTATTAATCTTTCCTTTTCAAATGAAATTCGTTCAAGTGAACGTTCGAAACTTCAGGTACATGGAAGTATAGTAATTTTCTGTGCGACAGCTCTGCTCATCAAAACTAGCGCTACAATTAAAATTTTCGCCAGAATCGCTTTCCAATAAATTACTTTCACTGCCACTATTTGAAACATTACTTCTAACAATATTCTCTAAATGAACACTACTTATTAAGTTCGTGGTGCCTGCAGTAGGTACTATGATTAAAAATTTGGGAATTATTTTGATTGATGCAATCATAAGTACTAACTTTCTTGTAAATGTGAAGAATTTGTTGGTAAGCTTTGGTTCAACTTTAATAACTGACTCTGATTTATATCATCAGTATTATGGTCTAATAGAGTTTTAGAGTTCTATTAAGTTATCTATGAAGCGGCGCTAGTACCAGTAGTATTTCTATCCCTTTTTCTTTTCATTTAAGTAAGAAAATATACGAGTGACGTGATGCCCTGTTAAATTTTCCCTATAAAAAAGATTAATGTACTTACTTATTGTTCATCGGTCACTTATCACTTATACTACACATAAAAAAACACTTAAGTATCTCAACAATAACAAACGATTAAAGCACGTAAATTCTGATATTGAGGTTATGTTATGAGATACGTAAATAGGAAAAAATCGCGGGTAGTTTAAAACACTATATACTATATACATGTGCATGGCTTTATTTCTGAAGTCTAGCCTTGGCTGCACTGCTCAAACCTGATAACCTGATAACCAAAATATGGATTGAGCTTTTGTTTAAAACTGGGAATAACATCATTGTATAATATAATCATTATAATCATATTAAATATTTTCTATTAATTGAAATAAATAATAACACGAATATATTTAAGTTACATTTTACAGAAAAAATTAAAAGCTTTTATAAAACGTTGATTTGGTTGAGTAACAATTAATATATTTCTTTCATTCTCAAAGTGTTAGAATATTCTTGACCCAGGAGGGAATATATATATTCCAAAATGAATATTACTATCATATTCATGCTGAATATTCCAGGTATATATTTAAAATTATATTACTAGAATAATCCGTTATCTTATGTATATTCCAGGATTATACCAGAATTAATCAGAATATATTCATTCTTTTTTGCATAATTACAGAATATTCTTAGAATATAAGGTGCTGTCTGGGTAGGTGAAAATGGTACAAGAACAGATTCATTTATTGTGACCTTTTGTTGTGTTATACCCTGTATAACAATATTCTCAGAAAGTCTGGGCATATATTTTTCAACAGTTTTCGGTTTAAATATTGAAATGCCTGCGCCGGTGTCGAGCAAAATTTTGAAAGTATTGGTAGCGTCCATATTGTAATATAGATTTCTAGAATTTACAGCTAAAAATTGGTACGAGTTTACATGAAAGCTTGTTCCGGAAAGTTCAGGAACGGGTTGAAGTTGCTGTTTAAATTCAACGTCTGGATTTGATTCGATATTTCGTCGACTGGGGGTCTGTCGTTGGAGTATCCGCGGGATACTCCGGACCTAGATAAAAATCCGGACCTAGATAAAAATCCTGATTCTCGCATTGATTCGTTAGGTTGTCAACAAAGTTATTAAGTATGTGAAACTTGAGGAAAATATTCCTGCGGTAAATATTGATCATCACATCTTGTTTGCAAATTTTGAAAATCGTTAAGTTGTTGGTTATCTCGTTCACAATAAAAATTAGTAATCTCATAACCTCATGTGTCGTAATAATTATCGAAATTAACATGATGCGTTTTCTGTGTATTCTGACGATTGAAGTTCGAGGGTTGTTGGTTAGGGGGTCTAAAATTTGGATTAGGCCTTATTACAGATGGCCTATTTTGTTGCGAGGTACTCGCTTGTTGAACATTTTGTTGTGTGTAATTTCCTTGAGAATATTGATTTGGAAAATTTTGGAAATTAGGCTTCGAAAATTGTGTCGGGTTGCTATAATAATTTTGTCTAAAATTCGGGTTTTGTGAGAATTGTTGCCTTGTACAGCATTCGTTAAAATTATGACCGTTTTTCTTACAATATGAACAAAATTGTTGCAAAGGGCATAGCCGGGTAAGCATGGTGTGACTGCCCCCAAGCGTCTGGCGCTTATATTTGTGCAGTAGGAAGCAATCTTGGAAAGTAGCAATTTCACAAAATATTAGCCCGAAAAAGGGACCGGTTTGGGGTGAGTAAGGGAGGGTTGATTTTAGCAAAACTATTTTTTTTTCTAAGAAACGGCGCATTCAATCGTTTTGTAAAAAATATATGTTAAAGACCTACCGAGAAAGTACTAAATAAAAAATCATGCTCAAATTTCGAAAACAGATACAGTAAAAAAAACATATATATTATTTTCAAATTTTTTTTAGGGTAACTTATCCCTGGGGTACCAGCCTGAATTTTTTTCTGTAGCATGTCTGGGGACTCACTTATGTTATGTTTTTTTCCCAGTCTTGTGCGAAGATTACGCCATACTTAAAAAAAATGCCGAAGTGTGCAGTGTCGTATGCATATTTTGTCAACAATTAACCCCTTGCACATAAAGAAGGCCAAAATGCAAAGTAAATATGGATACCTGAGTAGTGTATACATACTAGTGATTAGTGATTATGGAAATGGTGAACGTTGTAAGAGAAACCAATATAACGCTGCAACGCTGACAGTTAATTAGGTGATCAATAGAGTTTAACTCTCTTGCGCCGCAAAAATCAGTTTATGGCCGGAATGTTAAATATCATTAAGGGTAAAAACTAAAGTCAGCGGTACTATCGATATTACCGTCGGCGGGGATAAGAGCTTGGTCTTAACAGTCATGTGTTGTTAATAATTTGCAGCACTAAATCGTAGCATTACTAACCTGTGATGGATATGGATGTTAATCTTCCTCATTGTCATCTGCAATCACTGCACTCATGCTATCCTTCTGAAACAATAGAGAAAGAACTTCCGCCGGTTTAGGTATGCTTGATAGATATCGTCCTTGCGAAAGATAATGCACGACAGCAGCTACATGGGAACAACATCCAACAGTTCGATTCCCACTGGCACATTCAAAGAAATTGCAAAACTGCCTTTTGTAGATATTTCCAGCAAAGATGTACTGGACTTCCCAGAAATGACGGATTTAAAACTGTTTTTTACCGGATCGTATCAATATAAACAAACGATTTCGTACCTCGAAGTCATAAATGAAGACGGAACACTTAATCTTCAGTACGCTAAGGACCAGTCCAATGTACTCAAAATACAAGTTTGTTCACGTCATATCAAAACGAAGGTTTACCGATGTTTCCTCGACTATATTCCCCACAGTGTCGGCGTTAGAAGACATTTCTGTGAATGTGCCAATGGGTATCAAACTGTTGGATCTTGTTCCCATGTAGCTGCTGTCGTGTATTACCTTTCGTACGGATGATATCTAGCAAGCATACCTAAACCGGCAGAAGTTCTCTCCCTATTGTTCCAGAAGGATAGCATGATTGCAGATGACAGTGAGGAAGATTAACATCTATATCCTTCTCAGGTTAGTAATGCTACGATTTAGTGCTGCAAATTGTTAACAACCAAGCTCTTATCCCCGCCGACGGTAATATGTGAATAATGACAGTCTTTGACAAGGTACTCCATAGTACCGCTGACTTTAGGTTTTACCCTTAATGATATTTAACATTACGGCTATAAACTGATTTTTGCGGCGCAAGAGTCAACTCTATTGAGCACCTAATTAACTGTCAGCGTTGCAGCTTTATGTTGGTTTCTCTTACAACGTTCACCATCTCCATAATCACTAGTCACTAATATGTATACACTACTCAGATATCCATATTTACTTTGCAGTTTGGCCTTTTTTACTTGCAAGGAGTTAATTGTCCACAAAATATGCATACGGCACTGCACACTTCGGCATTTTTTTTAAGTATGGCGTAATCTTCGGACAAGACTGGGAAAAAAATATAACATAAGTGAGTCCATAGACATGCTACAGAAAAAAATTCAGGCTGGTACCCCAGGGATAAGTTACCCTAAAAAAAATTTGAAAATAATATATATGTTTTTTTTACTGTATCTGTTTTCGAAATTTGAGCATGATTTTTTATTTAGTACTTTCTCAGTAGGTCTTTAACATATATTTTTTACAAAACGATTGAATGCGCCGTTTCTTAGAAAAAAAATAGTTTTGCTAAAATCAACCCTCTCTTACTCACCCCAAACCGGTCCCTTTTTCGGGCTAATATTTTGTGAAATTGCTACTTTCCAAGATTGCTTCCTACTGCACAAATATAAGCGCCAGACGCTTGGGGGCAGTCACACCATGCTTACCCGGCTATGCCCTTTGGATGTCTTTGTTGGTTTTGAATAGTATTTTTATTAATTGTCTTATTTGTGAATTTTTGAGATTCGAAATATGACAATTGCAATTCTCTGTTAATAGAGTATTGAGCGTCATAGTCTCGATTAAATCCGATTGAGCCTTTTTTTCCTCTTTAGTTAAACTTTGTTTCTGCACAGCGGCGTGCATTTTGGCGTTATGGGTTTGCAAGCGAGATATAAACGTGAGAGCAGTTTCACTCTGTAGTTGGTGAACTCTTTGTAAGTCCTGAATTAATGCAGTTAAATCGCGCGAATCACCAAAATGAGACTCGAGCAATTTTTTAATTTCGTCCCAAGTTGCTGGGTTCCGTGAATTGATTAATTCTGCGGCCTTTCCTTTAAGCTTATTTTTTATATGCAGAGTTAGTAAAATTCGTTGGTCATCCACGGCCATGCCCTGGGCGTGGATGCAAGCCGTAATGAAAGTTTGCAAAAATATTGGGTTCCCGTCAAATTCGGGTACTATCGAAAAGATTTCACTTAACTTGTAAGGTTCTATGGTAAGGGTATCGTTTTGTTCAGTTTGTTCATCTTGTCTATCTGGCATTGTTGTATTTTTGTTTAAATTTTCAAACAATTAAATAAATGGTTAAACAGGATTTAAAAATTAATTATTAAAAGAAAATAAAATGATACGACACTGGTGTCTTACAACTTAAAGCCAAATTGTTTATGAAATATTATAGTTATGTAGATTTCACAATTATGGTACGTTGACCATAGAGATAAAAGGTTAAAATAAGATAGTATTAATAAAATATTATTTTGGGTATTCAGCAGATAACTTTCAAAGAAATCATTCGTTCCTTTCATATATTATTGATCTAAATCTGATCAAGCTAGAATATCAACGAGTAGTCCTCTTACAAACAAACTTGTCAATTTCTTTATACATTTACTATGTCTAACATTCAATATGAAAAACAAGAAAATAACCATTCTTTCTATATATTGAAGATCTAAGTCTGATCATGCCAATATATTGTAAGAAATCCACCCTTAAGAGGAAATCTTTCAAGCATCTCTAGCCCTACCTAGAGGATACTCCATTCAATACGATAAACAAGAAAATAACCATTCTTTCTATATATTGAAGATCTAAGTCTGATCATGCCAATATATTATCAGAGATGCTTGAAAGATTTCCTCGCAAGGGTGGATTTCTGATAATATATTGGCATGATCAGACTTAGATCTTCAATATATAGAAAGAATGGTTATTTTCTTGTTTATCGTATTGAATGGAGTATCCTCTAGGTAGGGCTAGAGATGCTTGAAAGATTTCCTCTTAAGGGTGGATTTCTTACAATATATTGGCATGATCAGACTTAGATCTTCAATATATAGAAAGAATGGTTATTTTCTTGTTTTTCATATTGAATGTTAGACATAGTAAATGTATAAAGAAATTGACAAGTTTGTTTGTAAGAGGACTACTCGTTGATATTCTAGCTTGATCAGATTTAGATCAATAATATATGAAAGGAACGAATGATTTCCTTGAAAGTTATCTGCTGAATACCCAAAATAATATTTTATAACAATGATGTAAGCAGAAATACAAGATATTTATTTTTTTAAAACTACACGAGCTATGGGGCTCTAAAATTTTTTATTTTTGATATGTGTCAACTAAATAAATATTTCCTGTCATTTTTTACAAGAAAATGTTTTCCTATTTTTTTATAGTAATTATGTTTTTGAATTGAACATATATCTCTGCTGATGAGTTCTAAAGAGAATGAAAAAGGTTGCGCAATTTTTACAGAGCTTTGGTCAATCAAACATTGATTGAAATATTTTATTTATTATGACATGTAAGTGAAATTTTATTCCTATATTTCATTGTGCTTTTCAGTAGTTCTTGGCTTTGAAATGTAACTAATGTTTGTTTGTGATGTAGTATCCTCTAGGTAGGGCTAGAGATGCTTGAAAGATTTCCTCGCAAGGGTGGATTTCTGATAATATATTGGCATGATCAGACTTAGATCTTCAATATATAGAAAGAATGGTTATTTTCTTGTTTATCGTATTGAATGGAGTATCCTCTAGGTAGGGCTAGAGATGCTTGAAAGATTTCCTCTTAAGGGTGGATTTCTTACAATATATTGGCATGATCAGACTTAGATCTTCAATATATAGAAAGAATGGTTATTGTCTTGTTTTTCATATTGAATGTTAGACATAGTAAATGTATAAAGAAATTGACAAGTTTGTTTGTAAGAGGACTACTCGTTGATATTCTAGCTTGATCAGATTTAGATCAATAATATATGAAAGGAACGAATGATTTCTTTGAAAGTTATCTGCTGAATACCCAAAATAATATTTTATAACAATGATGTAAGCAGAAATACAAGATATTTATTTTTTTAAGATAGTATTAAGTTGCAATAAAAATAATATGGTAAGAGGAAGGTGTATTGTGTTACACTATGTACTTGAGGTGATTTAAATTAACTATTATGAATATTAGAATTGTTTTCTGTTTTACTTGCGTTTTACACGTTTATTGTAAAACATGAAATTAAAATTATTTTAAAAAAAAATATACTAGAAAAATAGCGAGATGATTCTTTGACTTACATGAATATTCCCATGCCTTGAATTGGAAGTCGAATGCTGCTCCGTGAGTTTCCCTACACCAAAAATCTTCTCTACCAGGGGTATCACTAGGTGTTCCGTCCGTAGAGGGTTTTCTCGATGCCGAAGACACCAACTTTCAGGGGCCAGGAATGTGTTTCGTAGAATCTTCTTAAAATTATGCTTCTTGTAATTGTTGCTTCTTAAAATGTTTCTTTGTGCGTGGTTTCTTTTCTGTTTAAGGATTAGAATCCACCACTCCTGTGCAGAAGTTGTCCTTATTCTAACAGAGTTTCCCCACTAGTTAGGCACCTTTTTCGAGATGTTGTCCTTGTTCTCTTGGGTAGTTTTTCTGCTAGTTAGGCTCCGTTACAGGGGTGTTTTCCAGATCCTACCGACTGCGCCAAAATTTGTTATATCACACGTTACACTTTAGACTTTTTAAAAACTTTATTAAAAATTACATTATTTTATAAGAATTTACAAGAGGATATTACATCCTGGTTTAATGTTGTTCTAATGAGTGAGTTCTATTAACTAACTTGAAAATGCAATTTACATATATTTATAACTTATGAGTTGCTGACTTGAAGAGTTATAGAACAAAGGCAGCAACATGATGCAATCCTATTGTGGGAATTTGACATGAAATATGAATATACTGCATAGCTAAAGAAGAGTAGTTGCTATATGTAATATGAGATGCCTGTGAAGGCTAACTGTAAATATTCTGTGAGAAAGTTCTAAGTTTTCTGGCTAACATGCCATCATTTTATATAACATTTATACAACAAAGATACCCTATTTGGGGGGTTAAATTGTAAAACTACAAATTTAATCATTTTCATTGTGTTGAATTATTTGAACACTCTATTTATGTATAAGTATTTTTCTTAATACCAATGTTATTTTAAGTAAAAATAAAAAAGTTTTTAATCATCAACCCAAGGGACAACTCTATTATATATTTTTAGCGCAGTACACTGTGAAATGAAAAAAATTTTTTGAAGGTATTTTAACAAGGATGTTGGGATTTAGCAAATCTTTACAAAACAGTTGCCTCGATTTGCGGTTGTACTTGACAATTGTAAATGTGATTAGAAATTAAAAGTCTAGCTAAATTTGTTGAATATTACTGACCTACACATAGATACAGATTTTTGTTGAAAGAGCTCATTAAGAAAAATGTACTTTTTCAAATCAGTCGACGTTACCGTATTGCTATATGCGTGCATAAAACGTATGTATGCCCTTTTACCAGTCTGTTTAAAAGCTTTTAGTATTTACATTCAATACGAAAAAAACTAGATAAATTTCTTAAGGTATTTTACAAACAAAATGTCGGTTGATTTAAAAGCGTCCTTTTTTTTGTAATTATGGACCTATTTCCATTAAATAAACAATCCATGGTCTATTTAAACGTAACTAAAAAAGTTCTATTTAATATATGTTAATCTCTTTTTTGTAATGTACTTAATGAATATTAATAGTATATTACGTAATGAGTGATGTAAGAAGCATATTATGCACGAATGGAAAAGTTATGTACTATATACTTTACCTACGGTCATATTTATTTAGTTATTTGGTAAAATCTGGATTTAGTTTACAAAGTCAACAATATTATTCAACAAATATTATGTCAGTTTTGACAGCCTTTGAAAATTAAGTAGGCGCATTTGTTTTTTTAAATCCCGCGTCAGCCACGGTCAGTAAACTATAGTTTAATGACCGTGCACGTCAGCGATATAAGCCACCTATAATTGCGTGTCCCTTGCATTTTGTTTACTGTGCGATTTGTTTACAGTGCATTTTGTTTACAACTTACATAGATGGCAGGTAGTGTGTTTTTTACTACTTACAGTAGTGATCGTAGGTAAAAGTATGTATGATTAAATTCTGTATATAAATAAAACGAGTGTATTATTTTATAGGAATTTTATTTTATTATACATCGAAATTATAATATAATACATAAATGTTTAATAATAATAAATTGCTTTTTAGAAAGAACTGTGATTCACAATACCTAAATAAATGATACGGCAACGCTGAACTTACTTTCTCGTGCAACTTAAACATTTTTATACATCAGTGAATTTTTCGAGAAAAACAAATACTGGTATATCATTAAGATCATAATATATCATTAACTTACAAAATTTGAGCAAAATCGTTTAAGAGTGATCGTAATTTGTCAGTCGAATTTTTGGATAATTACAATATTTCTTCACACTAATTGGGTTGTTGACGAATTTTCAAAAATGGTGAAATATGGTAGTGGAGGACTTAATTTAGTTATATATTTAATTTGGAAGAAAAATTCTTAGCGCAACATATTTTAAAAAATTGTTAAACTTCGACTATCATAACGGCAATTTGATGTGAACTTATAAGCAGAACAGATGAAGACGAATAAGTTGACATTGCTGACAAGAAAGAAAATAACCTCATATGTCAAAAGTGAATTTGACGTTTAGCTAGCAGTGACTGATGTTTGCAGTTATTGTTAATATTTTTTTACAAAACGACTAAGGCAGTATATCTGTAAAAGCTAATTTTGACATTCTACTTGCGGTAGATATATTTATGGTCAGCGAATTTTTAAAGAGACGATCGTTTTGACATTGCAATGGTTGGAAGTGCAAAAGCTGCAAGGTACTTACGTTACAACAGTACAAACTATTGTAATTTCTGCAAGAACTTCCTTTATCTTAGCTTATTAATATTACATAATATGTCTAATATGTATTTTATTATTTAATTTAGATGAATTTGTTAACTATACTTTGTATTTTGTTAAATATTTCCTTTTCATTGTTTTATTTCCTATTAACTATATACATGCGCATCTAATTGAAAACAACAAAATAAGTTTATCTACTAGAGAAATTATTTATTATCCATTGATACTCACTTCTAAGAAGAGTCAGAATGAGACTTACGAAGATATCAAGAAAGGTCTGTATTATAACAAAAAATAATAAATAGGTAAGTACTTTAAGCTTGTATCTACCTAAGCAATAGCAGTTGAAGTGGCAGTCGACGAGTGCAGACCTCCAGTGTGCAGTTGAAGACAGAGCGAAGCGAACTAGTGAAGTGGCAGCCCCACGGAGAGTGCAAGAGGAGAAATATCAGTCGTCTTTATTAAGACGCTGATATAAAAAGATAAATAAAGTCCCCCGCTTGGGGACACTTGTGTTTATACCTTTCCCGATTCCTTTCCCATTTTTCTTTTAGGTAAACAAGAGGACGACATGCCGAGGAAAAAGAACTCGGACAGGAGCATCGACATGGAGACAGATGACTCGTCCGGAGCATCAACACCGCCGAGATCACGAGGAGATGAGAGAGATGCAATCAGAGCGCAACTCGATGAAGAAAACAAGATGCTACGGGCCCAAATCTCAAAGCCTCCAGGCAGAGCTAGAGCAGCTCACCATACAGATGCTAAACCAAAGTAAGCAGGCGACACTTCAGAGAGAAGAAAGCAATAAACAGCACGAGGAATTAATGGCACTCCTCCGAGTCTGCAACACCACCATTAGGGCCCCCGCGACGAACGAAGCCCTGAAACGGAAGAACGTCCCAGACAGTGATGATGAGGTACCCCCCCACAACCAAAAAGACGCCAACCCCCCAGCCAAGACATACCATCCACCAGCCAGGCCAAGAGCACGGCGGCCATGGACGAGGAGACCCCTGCAACCCCCCGTTGAACTGAGGAAAAAGGAAACTTGGACCGAAGTTACAAACAAACTCCACCACGCCCGGATAGGCTTCAATAAAGCCAAGGTGGTAAGAGAGGGCATCTCCATAGAACCTGCGTCAAAAGAAGACCACACCAGGATGACCACGCTGTTCGCCCAGGAACAACGGGAATTCCACACCTACGCCCTGCCCGAGGAGAGGATGCTGAGAGTAGTAATCCGGGGCATTCCCAGCGGCGTAGGCACAGACGAAGTCAAACTGGACCTGGAAAGACAGGGATTCACACCCATCTCTGTCCAAAGGATGACCTCCCGAAGGAAAAGACAGGAAATCCCCCTGGTGCTAGTACAGCTCTGCCAAAAATTCCACATAGAAACTTATAAAAAAAAAGTGATGCGGTTTTATCGTTCCTATAAATTATATTAGTATTATACAGACAGGATTTTATTTGTTTTATTAAGTTTTAAATCGGTTATGAAACAGTAATTCCGAATGAGCTATTTGGAATTATCATGTTGCCCTTTCATGAGTACTTATCTGAAATATACATCAACAAATCTACAGTTTAGTGTCTGCAAATGCACCCTTGCCCTTATATCTGTAAACATATGGAATTACAGATACAACTTTAAAGAGATTATAAACTTTTCTATAAGTAATATCATAAGAGTTCCAGTCCGTCCTTTCTCCAGTATCTATCGTATGTAACACACCATTTATCAACATGTTTTTATTGTAAATTTCAACATTGTTTTTTATTAGTATTAATGTGGATATACATGTCAACAAATGTACAGTTTCAATTGTATATTTTACAGATGTATTTTTATTAGTATTAATTTGGATATGCATGCCGACAAATGTACTGTTTAAATTGCATATTTCAAATAGAAATACTAATATTGTGGTAAACACAAAATTCTGCAAAGTCCTTAATTTCCTCGGGTGTTCTTGTTCTAGCCTAGAAGCAATGAATGAGTTAGCAGTGAAAGAGACTGCTTTGTTTTTAATTTAACAAACACACTTCAGTTCCTTAGGTCACATTAGATTAGATATGAATTAGCTACACGTATACAGCTCCCTTTACTGGAGCCTGGAGTAAAGTTGCTCCTGAAATTTCTATCAGTTTCTACCAGAATGGAGCAGCAAACATTTACTTATACCACATCAATGAGAATTTATGAGAACAGTATCTAAGGCAAAACGTGCGGCTTTCCGTGGTTAAATGGCAAGTGTTTCTATAAAAAACGAGCTGCATTAGGTTAGAACAGTTTTGATTTGCAATTGAAGATTACAAATTATAATGTTTGAATAGGGATTTATGAGTTTCTATGAGTATTAATGTTTTTTTTTCAGTAATATATTAAATGTGTTTTCATATGTTTGAATGGGTAAAAAGAAAGGTCAGTTTTCAACTGAAATTACAAATACAAATTTAATCACTTCGAATGGGGTTATATGCGATCAATTTCTAACAGTATTTATACTGTTTTCCGAATATAATTGTGATGAGGTTTGATCAGTAACAAATTGTTCACTACATGTTACGATATTGTCGGAAATTCCAGGTACATATTTAGTATTACTTCGAAAGGATTGATGATAGCAGCTTCTACGAGTATGTATTTGTTGTACCAATAGTAAATTATATAAGTCTTTATCAGTATGCATTCGGATCTAATTTAAATATGAAAATTATATCAGAATAAAGCAACCAAATATTTTAAACAGTATCTATTTGTAAATCCAGACATTTACTTATACTATCTCAATGAGAATTTATGAGGACAGTATCTAATGTAAAACGTGCGGCTTTCCGTGGTTAAATGGCAAGAGTTTCTATATGAAACGAGCTGCATTTGGTTAGAACAGTTTTGATTTGCAATTGAAGATTACAAATTATAATGTTTGAATAGGGATTTATGAGATCAGTTTCTATGAGTATTAATGTTTTTTTTTCAGTAATATATTAAATGGGTTTTCATTTGTTTGAATGGGTAAAAAGAAAGGTCAGTTTTCAACTGCAATTACAAATACAAGTTTAACCACTTCGAATGGGATTATATGCGATCAATTTCTAACAGTATTTATACTGTTTTCCGAATATAATTGTGATGAGGTTTGATCAGTAACAAATTGTTCACTATATGTTACGTGTGGAAATTCCAGGTACATATTTAGTATTACTTCGAAAGGATTGATGATAGCAGTTTCTACGAGTATGTATTTGTTGTGCCAATAGTAAATTATATAAGTCTTAATCAGTATGCATTCGGATCTAATTTAAATATGAAAATTATATCAGAATAAAGCAACTAAATATTTTAAATAGTATCTATATGTAAATCCAGACATTTACTTATACTATCTCAATGAGAATTTATGAGAACAGTATCTAATGTAAAACGTGCGGCTTTCCGTGGTTAAATGGCAAGAGTTTCTATAAGAAACGAGCTGCATTAGGTTAGAACAGTTTTGATTTGCAATTGAAGATTACAAATTATAATGTTTGAATAGGGATTTATGAGATCAGTTTCTATGAGTATTAATGTTTTTTTTTCAGTAATATATTAAATGTGTTTTCATATGTTTGAATGGGTAAAAAGAAAGGTCAGTTTTCAACTGCAATTACAAATAAAAGTTTAACCACTTCGAATGGGATTATATGCGATCAATTTCTAACAGTATTTATACTGTTTTCCGAATATAATTGTGATGAGGTTTGATCAGTAACAAATTGTTCACTATATGTTACGTGTGGAAATTCCAGGTACATATTTAGTATTACTTCGAAAGGATTGATGATAGCAGTTTCTATGAGTATGTATTTATTGTTCCAATAGAAAATTTGTCTTTATCAGTATGCATTCGGATCTACTTTAAATACAAAAATTATATCAGAATGACACAACCAAATATTTTAAACAGTATCCACTTGTAAATCCAAACATTTGAGATATATTTTAATGAGAACCAATCAGAACAGTATCTAATGTAACGCGTGCGGCTTTCCGTGGCTAAATTTTAAAAGTATTTTTAATAAATGGCTTTAACGGATTTGAACAGTTTTAATTTGCAATTCCAGATGTATAGTTTTAATTGTTAAATAGGGATCTATGAGATCAGTGTCTTTGTGTAATGTTTATTTTCCAATAAAAACACATTTTATTGAAAAAAAAAAAAACATTACACTGACCTCATAGATCCCTAACAATTAAAACTATTCATCTGGAAATGCAAAACTGTTCGAATCCGTTAAAGCTTATTTATTGCAGATAATTTTAAAATTTAGCCACGGAAAACCGCACACGTTACATTAGATACTGTTGTGATGGATTCTCATTATAATATTATCTTGAATTTACAGGTGGACACTGTTTAAAATATTTGGGGTTTCATTCTGATATGATTTTTGTATTTAAATTAGATCCGAATGCATACTGATAAAGACTTATATAATTTACTGTAGGAACAACAAATAAATACTCGTAGAAACTGCTCTTATTAATCCTCTTGAAGGAATACTAAATATGTACCTGGAATTTCCGACCATATCGTAACATGTAGTGAACAATTTGTTACGGATCAAACCTCATCACAATTATATTCGGAAAACACCATAAATACTGTTAGAAATTGATCGCATATAACCCCATTCGAAGTGATTAAACTTATATTTGCAATTGCAGTTCAAAACTGACCTTCCTTTTTACCCATTCAAACAAATGAAAACACATTTAATATATTACTGAAAAAAAACATTAATACTCATAGAAACTGATCTCATAAATCCCTATTTAAACATTATAATTTGTAATCTTCAATTGCAAATCAAAACTGTTCTAACCTAATGCAGCTCGTTTCTTATAGAAACACTTGCCATTTAACCACGAAAAGCCGCACGTTTTACATTAGATACTGTTCTCATAAATTCTCATTGAGATAATATAAGTAAATGTCTGGATTTACAAATAGATACTGTTTAAAATATTTGGTTGCTTTATTCTGATATAAATTTTCATATTTAAATTAGATCCGAATCTTGACTGATAAAGACTTATATAATTTACTAGAGGAACAACAAATAGATACTCGTAGAAACTGCTCTCATCAATCCTCTTGAAGGAATACCAAATGTGTACTTGGAATTTCCGACCATATCATAACATGTAGTGAACAATTTGTTACTGATTAAACCTCTTCACAATTATATCCGGAAAACAGCATAAATACTTTTAGAAATTGATCGCATATAACCCCATTCGAAGTGATTAAACTTGTATTTGTAATTGCAGTTGAAAACTGACTTTTCTTTTTACCCATTCAAACAAATGAAAATACATTTAATATATTACTGAAAAAAAAACATTAATACTCATAGAAACTGATCTCATAAATCCCTATTCAAACATTATAATTTTGAATCTTCAATTGCAAATCAAAACTGTTCTAACCTAATGCAGCTCGTTTCTTATAGAAACTCTTGCAATTTAACCACGGAAAGCCGCACGTTTTACATTAGATACTGTTCTCATAAATTCTCATTGAGATAGTATAAGTAAATGTTTGGATTTACAAATAGATACTGTTTAAAATATTTGGTTGCTTTATTCTGATATAATTTTCATATTTAAATTAGAACCGAATCTGTACTGATAAAGACTTATATAATTTACTATAGGAACAACAAATAGATACTCGTAGAAACTGCTCTCATAAATCCTCTTGAAGGAATACTAAATGTGTACTTGGAATTTCCGACCATATCATAACAACTAGTTAACAATTTGTTACTGATTAAACCTCATCATAACTATATTCGGAAAACAGCATAAATACTTTTAGAAATTGATCGCATATAATCCCATTCGAAGCGATTAAACTTGTATTTGTAATTGCAGTTGAAAACTGACCTTTCTTTTTACCCATTCAAACAAATGAAAACACATTTAACATATTACTGAAAAAAAACATTAATACTCATAGAAACTGATCTCATAAATCCCTATTCAAACATTATAATTTGTAATCTTCAATTGCAAATCAAAACTTTTCTAACCTAATGCAGCTCGTTCCTTATAGAAACACTTGCCATTTAACCACGAAAAGCCGCACGTTTTACATTAGATACTGTTCTCATAAATTCTCATTGAGATAGTATAAGTAAATGTCTGGATTTACAAATAGATACTGTTTAAAATATTTGGTTGCTTTATTTTGATATAATTTTCATATTTAAATTAGATCCGAATCTTTACTGATAAAGACTTATATAATTTACTGGAGGAACAACAAATAGATACTCCTAGAAACTGCTCTCATCAATCCTCTTGAAGGAATACCAAATGTGTACTTGGAATTTCCGACCATATCATAACATGTAGTGAACAATTTGTTACTGATTAAACCTCTTCACAATTATGTCCGGAAAACAGCATGAATACTTTGAGAAATTGATCGCATCTAACCCCATTCGAAGTGATTAAACTTGTATTTGTAATTGCAGTTGAAAACTGACCTTTCTTTTTACCTATTCAAACAAATGAAAACACATTTAATACATTACTGAAAAAAAACATTAATACTCATAGAAACTGATCTCATAAATCCCTATTCAAACATTATAATTTTGAATCTTCAATTGCAAATCAAAACTGTTCTAACCTAATGCAGCTCGTTTCTTATAGAAACTCTTGCCATTTAACCACGGAAAGCCGCACGTTTTACATTAGATACTATTCTCATAAATTCTCATTGAGATAGTATAAGTAAATGTTTGGATTTACAAATAGATACTGTTTAAAATATTTGGTTGCTTTATTCTGATATAATTTTCATATTTAAATTAAATCCGAATCTGTACTGATAAAGACTTATATAATTTACTATAGGAACAACAAATAGATACTCGTAGAAACTGCTCTCATCAATCCTCTTGAAGGAATACTAAATGTGTACTTGGAATTTCCGACCATATCATAACAAGTAGTTAACAATTTGTTACTGATTAAACCTCATCATAACTATATTCGGAAAACAGCATAAATACTTTTAGAAATTGATCGCATATAATCCCATTCGAAGCGATTAAACTTGTATTTGTAATTGCAGTTGAAAACTGACCCATTCAAACAAATGAAAACACATTTAATATATTACTGAAAAAAAAACATTAATACTCATAGAAACTGATCTCATAAATCCCTATTCAAACATTATAATTTGTAATCTTCAATTGCAAATCCAAACTGTTCTAACCTAATGCAGCTCGTTTCTTAAAGAAACACTTGTCTTTTAATCACGGAAAGCCGCACGAATTACATTAGATACTGTGCTCATAAATTCTCATTGATATGGTATAAGTAAATGTTTGGATTAACAAATAGATATGGCTTGACTCATTTTGCTGGTCAATGCGGATATAAACTGATAACAATTTCAACAGCAACTTTACCTAACGCTTATAGAAACTTAGTGACCATATAGGTTCTCATAGATACTTATTAATTTTTGATAATTCTCAATACGGATTGATGAGATTTTTTTGACAGGGTGGTCCCCCCGACGCAAGATAACATCCTGACAGTTAACCGTTGCTGCTTCCTGGTAGTCAAAACCGAGAAACAACGGGCAAAACAGACCATCTCCCAGTGCCACCGGTTCCAGACATACGGCCATGCACAAGGACGGTGCACGGCGCAACCCAAATGTGTCAAGTGTGGAGAGACCCACCACACCAAGGACTGCCAGAAGCCCAAGGACACCCCCGCTAAGTGCGCAAACTGTCAGGGTGCGCACCCCGCAAGCTACCGAGGATGCCCCCGTTGCCCCAAAAGGCCAGCCAGCCACCAGACACCAGCCCCCATTAATTACATTAGTTACTTTATTTTTATCAAGTAGACTTACTAACTAGTATGTAGTTTTATATGTTCCCATTGCTAAAAATCTGTGGGGGGGGGGGATTACCAAATATAACCTGAAAAAGACGTCAAATTAAGGTCTAGCATAAGACGTCATTCGTCTGAAACATTAGGAAGTCAATCACTGTGCATCCGATAACACACTGTGGATCAAATTATTTGTGTATATGTAAATGGTATACTGTGGCTACATTGTGAGGCGGACGTTTAACCTTTGTGCATACGCGTATGCCTACAATGTGTAAACGTAGCACATTTACATCGTAAAATTGTGTAACCTTGTGTCTGCATCTAGATACATCGTCACAATGCGAACACATCGTAATCGTTATTTGGTGTGCTGTATGGGAATATGTTAAGACCGCCGGAGCGCATCACCAACCTTACAAGTTTGAACAGATGGAACTATGAGTAGCTTTTTGGCAATATTACATCGTGGATATCAACCAATAATTTCAGTGCAAATACTAGTAGCATTTTGTAATTCCTCTTCCAGGAGATAGGTGGAAGCCGCAAAAACCAAACAAGTGAAAATGGTAATGACCTTGAATCGACTGCATGCAACCGTTTCAAGACAGATTATTGACATTATTGTAATATTATGTATTTATATTATCCGTCTCTTGACTTACTAAATAAAACCCTCGCGCGTCGTTAGTCCAGTTATAAATATTTATATTATTTTCTGCTTTAGGTGTTTTTTTTTGTGTTGTAAGCAACAATTTGGATTGAATACAATTTTTTGTCACTATAATAGATATTTATTTACTATACTATGTAGGTATAGAAAAAAATAAATATACCTACTTTATACATAATACCGTCTGAGAGCTAAGGTTTTTTTACTGCTCTTGGTTACCGAAGGGTATATTGAAATCGTGAAAAAATCGCTCCAAAATATCTTCGTGTTTTCGCGTTTTAGGCTGTCTGTCAGTCTGTTGGCGCTATATCTACAAAATTATTTTACGGACAAAAATAATATTTGGTAGATTTGACGCTAGCGACAACAAAGAAATGGAATATACAGGGGCGTAGCGAGCCAACTTTTTTGGGGGGTTATTTTTCAAATTTGCCAACTTCATAAGACTTATCCCAGCAAACATAAATATGTAGCATCAGAGCTGGGTAAAGTACTCTGAGAAAGTGCTTCAAGCACCAAGTACCAAGCACTTAGCTAGAGTGCTTTAAATCATCAAGTATCAAGTACTTTTATTTACAAAAGTACTTCAATTACCAAGTACAGTACTTGAAAAAGTAAAGTACCAAGTACCAAGCCCTCAGAAATATAAATGTTAAGTGGTAATATGAGATTAAAAAACAATGATATGACGATCATGAAATATTCAGGAAGAATAAACGCTCTAAAAGAAAATTATTTATGTATTTATTAGTAAGTAGTGTAGGTACATAATAATATTAATAATATACAGATTACATATTAAAATTAAAATAAACATTTCATATAAAAACATATCTAAAAAAGTCAAACCTATACTATACTATTCTATACTATACTAATACTATAGTGGGTAAAAATAAACTTCTTAAAAAGTGTTTGGGGAGGAACTCTTTTTGTTGGAATCTGGCATGTAACAAAGTATGACTGTACATTTTTGGCTTGGGCGAGGTTGACAAACAATTGAAATTACATTGTATCGTTTTTTCTCGCATTTTTATGAATATCTCCTGACGTATTGGTCATATTGCAAAAATATAAAATTGAGATTGTTCACAACAAAATTTCAAACATATTAAGATATCCAAGGCTCTATTAAATATGTACTAACCTCAAAAAAAAAGATCAAGCCAATATATAGGTTTTTTGAATAATTTAATATAGCTTTAATAACAGTCTATCCATTTATTTACGATTTGAAGAAATATACTCTTTATGGATGTTATCAACCATAGAAAGTTTCACGACAAATATTTGTTTAAACAGCCAAAAGCCATAAACTATTTAAAAGCTTGCGGGCTCTATAATCATTATGCCATTAAGTCGTACAGAAACAATATTGTTTTAAACTGTAGGTGGGTTTTTAAAGATACTTTTGAATGGTTTTAATGAAATAATTTTTTACGTTTACTTTAACAATTTTTTTAGAAAATTAATTTTCTTTTAATATAATGTAAAAAGTGCGGTATCGGTTTCCAATTAACATAAGAGAATATTTATTTTTTTAATTATGTTTTGTACCTATCTACTTTTTAAACATGTTAAAACTTTTCAGTTTTGTAAAAATAATCGCAAAAATACAAGCGCTAATAGTCCAGTCAACGGAGCGCTAAAATGACCAAAATCTCTAATTTGAGTGCTAATGAATGGATTTTGATGAAACCTCGTGCAATGTGTTTGTAATGACGTTAATAAAAAAGTTGAAAAAATATTGAGTAGGAAATAATCGGAAGGGGTAGAACACGGGAGTTCCGTAACTTGTAGAATTAAGGTCAAAAATGACAAAAAAAAACAATATATTTACCTTTTTTGGCCCAAAATAATGTTTTTACTCTTGTGAATTTTTTAGAAAAATGCATATTTTTCGAGATATGGCACTCGAAAATTCCTAAAAGTGAGGGAGGGGAAATGTAAAAGTTGAAAAAAAAAAATCTGAAAAAATTCAGATAAACGTATCATTGAAATACAAGACTATTTTTTATTTGCAAATTTTCCGTAAAGTGCGTTTTCACCGAGTTTTTCCATGAAAAACTACTCCTTTCTTTGAAATTGTAGCGCTTTAAAAACACGTTATTTAAAATTTGGAAAAACCCAGGCGTATGCATTGACACCTTCTAAATATTTTTTGTCTCTTGGAATTTTTTTTAACTTGCTAATTTTCCGAGTTACAGGAAGTTTTTCACGATAACATACTACATTTTTTGCACATTAAAAAAATTCATGAAAATTCGAAAACTGAGCTTGATTTATATATATTATTATAAAAAATATGAAACCCATAAAGTTATACCATTTTTAAAGGTTTAATATAATTTTTAAATTGAAAATATGAAAAAGTTTTCCGAAAAAAATTTTTTTTTTCACAATTTTTATTTGTTAATGATAAAAGTGGGAGAACTAATTCAAAGCGTTGAAATAAGACTTTTTTAATCAATAACTTATTTTCAAAAAACCATTTGTTTCATAACAATAAGGAAGATAAAATTCGTGATGTACCTTTTCGAATGCCATTTAAGAATAAAATGCAGTAAACAAGCACTGCATAAAAGTGCGTCATTTCATTATCTGTAAATAAGTATTAAAAATCATCAAATTTATTATTTGGATGTGAGACACAATAAACTGTTAGCCTAATATATATAAATCATGCTCTTTTTTCGAATTTTCACGTATTTTTTAATGTACAAAAAAATGTAGTACATTATTTATCGTGAAAAAGTGCCTGTAACTCGAAAAAAATCGCTGCCCAAGGAATCACTACTTCCACATCCAGATTCTCTATCCAAGTCACTCACAACGAAAAAACTTTGTATGTGAAAATAATTGTTTATGGAACTTTAATAATATAATATTTGAAATCCTCTACCCCAAAAACCCATAAAACGATACCCCACATCGGTAGTGGGGTGGGGGGTGGTAGTGTGGGGTGGATGAATTAAAAAAATATTTTGAGGTTTCTGGTTCCTGTACATACACTAAATCATAATTTTTTTTCATCCCCTTTAATAAGGAGGTGGGGGTGGTAATGGGGGTGGCTAATGCCAAAAATTTTTTTGAGACCTTAGCTTCTCTTGTATATACTAAATACCAATTTCATGGACTCTTACCTTCTTGATTTACCCATTTACCCCAAATTTACCCCAATTTACCCCCCAACCCTTCGACGGAACAAGATGAAAATATAATCTAGTTCTAGATCTCGTTAAAGTACATATGTGTACCAAATTTCAAGTCAATATCTTAAACGGTTCCAGAGTAAACGTGCGCACAAAAAAAAGTTACAGACAGACAGACAGACAGACCGACAGACAGACAGACAGACCGACAGACAGATCGACAGACAGACCGACAGACAGACAGAAATTTTTTTTCGCTCAAACTTAAAATCTCGACGTTTCATGACATTTTAAGCCTATTTGGACAATAAAAATTTTTAAAAAATTTTTTGTCGTTACTATACTTCCACTGGACGTGGAAGTAATTAGCAAGTTACAAAAAAATTCCAAGAGACAAAACATGTTTAGAAGGTCTCAATACGTCTAAATTTCTTCAAATTTTTAAATTACATATTTTTAAAACGCTATAATGTCAAAGAAAGGCGTAGTTTTTCGTGTTTTTCCGGTAAAACTCGGCGAAAACACACTTTACAGAAAAGTTGCAAATAAAAAAAGTCTTGAATTTCTATAATACATTCACCTAAATTTTTTCAGATTTCTTTTCAACTTTTACATTTCCCCTCCCCCACTTTTAGGAATTTTCGAAAAAATTCACAAGAGTAAAAACATCTTATTTTGGGCCAAAAAAGGTAATTTTTTTTTTCATTTTTGATCTAATTCTACAAGTTACGGAACCCGTGATAAAAGAAGTTGTCTACCCCTTGCAATCATTTCCTACTCTAATCTTTTTTTTAACTTTTTTATTAACGTCATTACAAACACATTGCACAGGGTCTTATCAAAATCCATTCATTTGCAATATAAACGAATCGAAAAAAAATAAATAAATAAAATTACAAAACATGGTTAAACATAAAATAATTATTTCGTTAAAACCAATTAAAAGTACCTTTAATACCTACAGTTTAAAAAAATGTTGCTTCAGATTCAATTATTGCGCATATTGAGGTAAAAATAAATTAACTATCTCATCTCATTAGTCCTCAATTATTCTAAAACTAAGACTTAACCTTTTCTTTATTTCACAAATACACAACAGGAATGGTAATCACACACTTGCATCACCAATTATGGATAACTAAACAGTGAACACGAGCGATTTTGTTTTTCTATTAGTTCCTGACAATTCATGATGAGACTTATTGTCTAGAAGGGCCTTGAACGAATTTTAAAAAGAGCTTGCACGTACTTTAGAAATACTTCAGGCACTGCAAAAGGATTTCAATTACTTTCTAAAGTAATTGAAGTACTGAAAAGGACTTCAATTACTTTAAAAGTAATTGAAGCACTTTCGAAAGTAATTGAAGCCCTCTGAAAGGGCTTTAAAGCCCCAAGTACTTATGCAAAGTACTTAAAATGTCAAGTACCAAGTACTCTCTTTTAAAAGTAATTGAAGCACAGTGCTTGAAGCCCTAAAAGTGCTTCAAGTACTACTTCAAAGCACTTTACCAGAGTACTTTACCCAGCTCTGTGTAGCATATACGTAAATGCTACGTAAACGAAGTTTCGCAGAAGTAACGTGCTATGTAAAATGTGACGCATAATCATATGTGCATACTCTGCGAAATGTCAGCAACATGTGCATATGATTTTTACATAGTGAAGAGGTAACACTGTGACCTCACGATATAGAACAAATGACGTAGCGTATATGTATATTCAACCACTTGCTATGTAAAGCATACGTAACTAATTTTATCTCTTTATAATGTAGCATATACACTGAAAAAAAAAATGGTTTGATTCAAGAATATATTGGTTTATATATACGCAAATAAATATATTCTTCATATAAAACAAGTACATTTACTTCAAGAATAATTAATTTACTACCAGCTTTTGATTACTTGCCACAAATGTATTTGTTTTATATGAAGAATACATTTATTTGCGTATATATAAACCAATATATGCTTGAATCAAACCATTTTTTTTTTCAGTGTATGTATATTCACTTGATAGTGACCTTACGGTATGTAACTTATATACTTTTTATCTCTTTATGATGTAGCATGTATATGTTTTATCTACCAACCTATGTTCAAAATAGCATATCCCAGCACTTTTTAAATATTGATACTACACAAATGGATATTTAAAGTTAGATATATGAATAAAGTTCCCTATAAGTTATACAGAAAAATATATTTCTTTAGAAAATTACCGAAGTTGACACCAAGTTTTATTTTTAAGTTGGATACCTTATTTAGAGAGCCTAGTAGTTTTATATTTTGAATGAAATTTTTTTTTGTAAAAAATGGTTATATTTAAAATATAAAACTATCTAAGTTTCTAAAAATGTTCAGAGGTATTCTACTTAAAAATAAAAGTTGATGTCTCCTTCAGTTATTTTCTAAAGAATATCAATTTTTCTGGACAATTCATGAGGAATTTATATTCATATATTTAACTCCAAGAATCCAGTTCTCTAGTATCAATATTTAAAAAGTACTATAGGGTGCTATTTTGAACATTATGGTAGGTATATAAACCAAATACATGCTACATCAAAAAGAGATAAAAAGTATATAATGCAAGATATGGTTGTCTGATTTGTCAATATATATTAGCTTAGGAAAGATTCTAGAGTTGAATGACAGTTTAAACTAAGTTAATTAGTATCAACAAAGTTTCAATTCCATCTTAATCCCTGCATATCCCAGTAGGTAAACCAGGCATTAGGCGTTGTCCTCGACGTTGTCATCTATATGTTCTTTAGAAAGCAGCTATATGATATTTTTTCTTCTCCAATGATGTATACCCACCTACCTACCTTGCCTTGCATTCCTAGTAAAGCTCAAATTTCATTTAATTTATTTTATTAACTGTTGATTTAGGAGAGATTAATACTAGTGTCTTTTGTGTAACTATTCTATATTCAAGTTAACTAAGTATCTTTTTTTTTCCGGGATGGAAATCTTTATGGACACCTGAACGGTAGTGTGGGACTCACCTCTAGGCATACCCACTAAAACCACCCCTCCTCTGTGTATGATGTATCCTGGAACCGCTCTCACTTCTCTTCAGGATACACGTCAATCGTTATTCAATGTATAGATGTTGTTTTTTCCGTGTCTGTTCCCTGCATTCCCTCTAGTGCAAAGGCTATAGGTCGAGATTCCTCTCATCTTCTCCTTTATGCACGACGATCCGTGTAATAGCTGTTTCGGCCTTTGCCCAATTGTCTTCAGATTGCAGCATGAATTCCACAAGCTCATCCGACCCTAGACGATTTATGCCTCGCCTCTCCTCCACCCATCTGTTGCAGTGGAAGACTGTGTGCTCTGCATCGTCTATTTCGCCACAATATGCGCACTCTCGAGAGTCCAGCTTTCCTATTCTCAACAGGTAGTCGGCAAAACAGCCGTGACCTGTCAGGGCCTGCGTGAGATGATACCCTACTTCTCCGTGTTTCCTTTCAACCCACTCTTTGACTGTAGGGATCATACGGTGAGTCCATCTTCCTTTATGGGCATTCTCCCATCTGTTCTGCCAGTCTTTCCGTTGGCCCGAGTACCGAACCCTGTGGGACACCGCAGGTCACGTTTCTCCATTCAAAGGTGTTATTTGCGTCCATCCCTATTTGCCTATCCCTGAAGTAACTCTTAATGATATTAATGATATAAGGTGCCACTTCCAATCTCTCTAGTTTGCTTATAGTCGCTCCCCATCCTGCAGTGTTAAACGCGTTCCTGATATCAAGGGTGACGATTAAGCACATTCTCTTTGCCTCCATGGCTTCTCTTGCCTTGCTCGTGATGCGGGTCACAGCATCCACCGTTGGCATTTCTCTGCGGAATCCGAACTGGTAGTTCGACAAGCCATCCCTCCGGTCAATTTCTAGCTCTAACCTTCCCAGGATTAAGTATTCCAGCACCTTTCCCAAGGCATCCAACAAGCAGATGGGCCTGTAGGAGGATGGTTCTTCAGGTTCTCCGTTCCCTTTAATAATGAGGACGAGCCTTGCTTTCCTCCATCTGGATGGAAAGTCTCCTCTCTCCAGCGCTCGATTCATGACCCCTAAAACCGCTTCGGGGGATTCTTCGACGACTATTTTGATCACCTCCGGGGGGATATTATCTGGACCCGGGGATCGGCCGCTCTTTAGTCTCTCGATTGCCCCCTTCAGTTCATTTTCTGTGAATGGGGGGACATCCGCTACATCCATGTCATCCCACCTTTCTTCCTCCCTGCGGGGAAAGAATATCGCCTCTCTAAGCGCCTTCTTTGCTTCTTTGTAGGCTCGGGAGGCTTCATTATCATCCTGTCTGCCCTGTCTCCGGATTCTTCTGGAATACTGTCTCCTGGCAGCGATGCATACATCTCTTAGTCTTGCTAGATCTTCGTTCCACCAGTAAATGCCTCTATGTACCCTTGCTGCCCTTTTCTTCGGCATGACCTCGTCACAAGCTCTGGTGGTGACCAGTGACAGGGTTGCGTTAGTATGGTTGGGGTTGTTTCCTACCTGCTCCCTTATAGCTCTTTGGAGTCTTGGTCTGTCTAGTTGGCTGAGTTTCCATCCCGTCGGCCTAGAAGTCGCTGGGGGGGGGAGGGGTTGCCCTACTTTGAAGCAACCGTGATATCGGGTATGGAGCCGCTATCCCCTCTAACGAAGGTGTGTTCGTCTCCTTCGTTCATCACGAGGAGATCAAGCTGAGAGATCCATTGGGTCACAAGCCTGCCTCTTACGTTCGTTTCCCTCATTCCCCATTCTGGGGCCCTGGCGTTGAAGTCTCCTGCCACGATGACTTCCTTCCGGGTGTTCCTCATTTCTCTAACTACTTCTTCCAAATTCGATAATGATTCCTCGAATTCTTCCATCGTGCTATTTGGGGAGAAGTAACAGCTAACTACATGCACCTCCTTCAGCTCTAACCATACAAATCCTCGGCCCTTCCCGCTCCTGTAGATGCTGATCTTGTTATTAATCAGCCCGATGGCTGCGTCCAGGTTCTCATCCGTAAACCAGTTGGGTCGTGATCTGCTCGACATCATTTTGTTCGGTTCACTGATAATCAGTACGTCCTCCCCTTTCCTCCTTCCTACCGCCCATACAAGATCTTGGGCGGCCCGACATCTATTAAGGTTTATCTGCCTTACTTTGAAGATGCCCCGCTACCATCTTCCATTCGTCCTGCCCCCCTTGACTCTTCTCGATTTAGCGGGCATGCCGCTGAAACGGCCCTATGCCCTTCCTTGTTACAGATGGGGCAGAATGCCGTGTTTCTACATTCCTTCGCTTGGTGCCCTTCTTCTGCGCACCTGAGACAGGCCTTTGATCTGTCTGGGCCTTTGCAATTCTCCCTTGTGTGCCCGTGTCTCCAACATCTGTAGCAAATTTGGATCTCAGCCCGCTCGCGCACCCTGCATCTAAGCCATCCAACTCTCAGGCTTCGTTTCAGTATGAGCTCTCTTGCAGCGTTGTCTGGTACCCTTACCGTAGCCACCTGGTTCTCTCCGAATGCCAACCTCAGGCTTTCCACTACTAAATCCTCCTCCTTTGTTTTAGTCTCCTCTGCTATCGCCTTTACGATCTCTTCCTTGGTTACGGTCGCATCCAGATCCTTTATAGTTATTACCGTTCCCGCCTTTTTCATCCTTACCGCCACCCCTTCCACTTTCTCAATGGCGTTCTTTAGCGGCTCTGCGGCCCCTCTCCCTCCGTTGACTTCTATAAGCATTTCGCCCCTCTTCGTCCTCCTCAGGGCTGTGATGTCTGCTCCCAGCGCCTTTACATCTACTCTTTTAATTTTGTTCAGGAGATCCTTGTAAGTCGCTCCTTCCTCGCTGACGAACAGGATGCCCTTATCTCCCCTTGCTCCTCTACCTCTTGCAGTTTCAGAGGATAGTACCTGCCTTTCCTTATTCCGCCTAATATGCTCTCTTCCTTTCACCTTCTCGGTCACAGTGGCTTCCTTGTGTACAGTGTCTCCGTCTTGCTTCTCTCCCTTTTTCCCTGGTGGATAGTAGCCAACTACTTTGATGTCAGTGTCGGACATTATAAACTCCATCATTTTCTTTACCCTACTCCAGTTACACTCCGTACGAGGTAAAGCTACCCTTGTCCGGCCGTTGTCCACCACCCATTCTTTCCATTTTATTATATTGCCATAGGTGTTTTCCTCACTGCTGTCCATCATTATCCTATAAAGGAAGCGTTCCTTCACCTCCCTCTTCTTGGTGGCCACTGTTGAGCTGGTCTCATACTTAATATGCATGACCCCTTCCTTCTCCGGCGAGTCATTGTCCAATTCAGCTAACTCGGGGAACCTCATCTTAAATTGCCTCCCTATTCCCTTATTCAGCTCTTCACTTCCTTGGATGCAGAGCGCAAGATCATTTTCCTTTGGCTCCCATACTGGGTTACCTTCTACCTCCTCGACCCTCTCGAACACCTGCGGAGGCCAGATCTTTTCCACCAGCTCCATGTAGTCATCAAAGCTCTTCCCTTCTTTGATGGCCTTACTTACTTCCTCGGCTAGTTTAGCACTTCTTACTCTTGGAATGGGGATATCTGTCTGCATAGGGTCAGTCTGTGTTCCTATTTCTTTCATTTCTGGTGTTATGTCTACCACCATGTCTGATTTAGAGTCCTCGCGGGATTCGGTCTGAATATCTATGTCGAAAGTTTGTTTTTCGACCGTCTCCCATTTATTGTCCTCCAACCATTGTGTGATGGAATCTCTGTTGACAGTATCAACGCTCTTTTTCAGCTTGATCGCGAGCTCCTTTATTTCCCGTTTTGTGTTCGGGTTCTCATCTATTATTTTTTCCAGCCTCTTTACCTGTCCGGTTATAACATTTAGAGCCTCTCGTAGTGTAAATGACAGCGCACTCTCCTTCCTCTTGTACGGCTCGATGTCGTATTTGCCGATAGAGGTATCATGCGCCTTACGCTTTCTGCTCTCCTCACAACTACCTATTGTATCCGTTACTTCCACAGGTCTTCGGTCGGCCACTACTGGGGACCTTGTTGGGGACCTGGCTATGCTGTCCCGCCTCTTGAAGGGATTGCTCTCCTTGTCTCCTGGGCTTGCTTTCACAGGCATCAACTTTACCGTGATAGGCTTGTTTATGATAGTAGTCATTTTTGCATGTTCTACTGTTTCAAGTGTGCTCTTGGTCGTGGCAGCTTTCTTCTCCTCCATTCTCTTCTCACCTTTTTGGTTCTCTTCTGTTTTACTTAATTTCTCCATAGTTCATCCCACGAGTCGGGTCGATATTTGGTCGACCCCCGGGTGACGCCCATCCCGGGGGCAAGGCTATATACTGCGGAGGTCGCCCGGTGTCCGCAGGTTCTTTCGACTTTGCTGTCGGTTTCTTTATAGAGGTTTTCTCCTCGTGGGTCGGCCAGTTAAGGCAAGCCCCACGGTCACAGTTACCACCCGACGTACCAGTGCGGTGCCATTTTTTTTTTTTTTTTTTTTTTAACTAAGTATCTACAATAAGTGTTAAGCATTTCTCGGGTCGTTTCTGATTGTACTCGTTCTTTGGTCAGCCTTCATCACTCTGACATTTGCTATTTGAACATCAGTTACACAACCTGTGAAAATAATTGAAATATTAGTCTATTTCATATACGGGGTGGTGCTCCATTTAAAACTCCCCAGGCTTGTAATTTTCTTATTCTTTAAGGCACATCAAATTGTAGATATTTTTAAAGCATTAAAAAAAAATTTTTTTTAAATTGTTAAGGAAGAAATCTTAATTTCCTTGAATATTTTTTTACGTCACACTGTGCATGAATTGCGTTAATGTTTTCTTATAATAATTTTAATTAGCTTCAATTTATATTATTACGTCATATTCGAAATTCTTTTTGGTTTTAGAGAAAGGAATTAAAAACACTCCAAACTGATTTTTTTTTTAAATTACTTTGAAAGGAATGTAAATAATAATTTTATGCTTTATCTGTAAAAGATATATCACAAACAATATTCAGCGTAATAAAACAGTAACAAAAAATAAAAAAAAAATATTTTTAAAAACTAACTTATACTAAAATGTAATAAGTAAGAAATTGCAAATTTTTTATTTCTTAAGTTTTTTTATTTTAATAACATAAATTGAAGCTAACTAAAACCTTTATAAGAAAACAATAACACAGTCCATGTACAGGGTGAGGTAAAACAATATTCAAAGAAATTAAGTTTCCTTTCTTAACCATTCAAAAAAAAATTAATCACTTTGTATGGATATTTAAAGGCTTTAAAAATGTCTACAAGTTGATGTGCCCAACATGGTCATCGCTTCGAAAATAAAAAAGTTACAAGTCTGGGGAGTTTTAAGTGGCGCACCCTGTATAGTGTAGTAAATCTGGTTATATAGCTTGTATCCCTTTACTAAATTGTGAAGAAAATTATGCAAACTATTTTGATCAATTTGTTAAGTTATTAAACAATTTATGATAGCTTAAATAATAATGTATATATTTTAACAAAACTTTACGAAAACACGCTTCCAATGGAATGGAAAATTTGAGGTCGATCCGATAAGTTTCAGAAGTATACTGCTTTAAACATGAACCGATGTGCTCAAAGTGCTGTCATTCAATCCGAAAGTCTGCCTCAAAGTTGAGTTTACACTGTTAAAACCCAGCTATTTAAAATCAGATTTGTCTAATCCGCCAGAGATGGTGATTTGGGGACTATTGGAGTATTTCAACATAAGAGTATGCAGCATATAACTGCCCAAAAAAGGGGAATGAAAATGCAACTAGGAGTGAATGACTTCACGCAGCTTCTATATTCTTGATTAATTTTAAAGCCCCTAGAGATCTTAGAATATCCTGATTTTTTGAATTTCGCTCTAAAATTAAGAGATTTTTTTACAAAATGTAATAAAAAAATATGCTAAATAAGCCCATTAAATCATCACACCAAATTTCAAGTGGAAATATTTATAACAACGCCAAAAAAACATTAACAAAGTCGAAAATTGAACCGTTCACTGTTTAAAGTGCATCAAGTCATAGAACAATTTGTTTCAGAATGTAGATTTTTCTCCTACTTTTCAGTGGTGTTAACAAAATTTTTTTAAACTATTTAGAATCATTTTAAATTTTTTATAAAGAACGTTTTTTCTCAGAAGTAAACAATTAAAAATTATTAGAATACTTCAAAAGATCACAAAAAAAGAAACAATTTAAAAAAACGGGGTTTTCTAAGCCAATTGGGAGCCGTGAAGCATGAAAAAAATGCATTTGTTAAATAATTGCCAAAAAATTGTTTTAAATAATTTTAAAATACCTACTTATTTATGCAACAAGTGTGTAAAGCAGTACTTTTTTCATGTATAAGTTGTAGACGAGTGCATCAATCTTGTGAGAAACTCATGATAAAAGTAGATACTTTAACGGTCATATAAACAAATTGTTAATTAACGCCACTGAAAAGTAAACAATCAACGATCCAATTTTCGAACTTGTTACTGTTTCTTAAGAAGCGTTTTTTGTATAAATATTAAATTATATTATACTATTACATTCACCGAGAGCCATTTGATGTAAGAAAATGTACGGGGACCTTTACCAGAAGCATATTTTTAATAATGACGAATCTTAATTGTCTTAATTTATTGCAACAAAATTGACCATAAAGTTTCAGACAATTCTAGTTTTCTTCGTAGTTTTATAATGATCAAATTAATTTTTTTAATGGCGATACAAGCAATATCATTAATCACAAGACAACAAGAAAAGGGGCTGCGCTTTTGATCAGAACCATCTAATCCTGTTTTTAACATGTTGAAACCGATTCTGATATTAAAAAAAAATTATCAGTTTTTGGTTACCACTCCTATTATCCTCTAAAAAGGGGCAATGGTTTTGTCCTAAGGTTATGATCTAATTTTTCTGAAGTATTTTGACGTGCTTAAGCCAATTTTGGACAAAAGAAAAATTGCAGGAAAATATTAGCCTACTTTACACATACAAAACCTTGAAATATATGTACAATACAATAACGAACACAAAGTAGGTGCTATAAGATGTCGGTAAACAATAACCATACCTATGCATAGTACTTACTTCGCAAAAGCTTGTGATCTGGGTTTCTTTGAATTACAACTTCTTACGCTGGATTCAGTTGAACTTAATAATGTGGAAGCAGCACCAACATACAGTTTTTGTGTAACAAAATCCATGTAATGATATAATTGTCTGTCGAGAATAACGATTGCCCGTGAAATAATTCTAACCTATAAAAAGATTATGTTTCATTTAAATAAATATCTTTATAAAAACGGTACAACACAAACTTACTTCTGGGTCATTCACTGGAAAATGGTGCTGCACCTTCAATATAGGTATGTACACCAAATTCGCAAACAAGAGGGCATGTTTATGTTTGCACCTAACCTCTACACTAATAAAACGTTCAAACAAAATAATATTTAAAGAAGTCACAACGCTTTATGGTTCACAGTTCTGCATCAAAGTTATTAAAAGACATCATCCACAATTTTTCACAAAAGTGATCAAAAAACACAAACGTTAGGTTTTACATCATTTTACAATAGCGTGCTGCGTGAGCGTGACACACTGACGCGTTCCATGAGTTCGATGTCATAAAATGAAGTAGGTAAACATTTTTAAGTAAAATTATGTAGCAAATATGTAAACTTGTGTATAAGTAATTAAGTTAATATGTTGACTTAAATATGATATTATTTTACGTATATGCTATGTAAAATTATGTAAAATATTTTATATAAAAATGTTCTATTAATCTTACCTCTCAGAGAGGTAAAGTTACATTAATGTTTACTGGGTAAGTAAATAATTAGAGAGAAATTCTAAAAAAAAAATTTTCAGTAAAAATTGCCAACTTAAATCTCGAATTTCCAACTTTCACCCAATTTTTACTAAGTTCCCCCGAAATAAAATTGATGAGCGGCGAGGAGAAAATCTAAAAAAATATCAAACTTTTACAAAGTTCCCGCTGAAATTAAAGGTGATGAACGGAGGGAGAAAATGTAAAAAAAAAAATTCAATACGAATTGTCAACTTATGTCTCGAATTTCCAACTTTTGCCAAGTCTGACAAAGTTAATGGGTAATCTACCCCCCCCCCCACCATACTCCCCTTCCTACGCCCCTGGGAATATACTTTCATTGAAAGATGAGATGAAAAAGTATACGTACAGGGTGAATACAATGCCCTGAAAGAAAAAAACGCTGCCGAAGCAGTAGGCAGCGTTTCATCATATTTCCTTATAGTACAGTACCTAGAAGTAAGAAATATGTAAAAATTCAAAATAATCTCATATGTAATGATAATCTTTCTTCATTGGATAATATTGTAGTAAAAGGTATTATTTTCAGTTTATATATAGTCCAGACACTTGCTCTTACCCTTATAAGGTGTGAAAGTTACCGCTAAATTTTGATATTTAATATTTGGAAAAGAATTACTCATTTATTTTTGAGGCGTAGAATATTTATGTTTTTGGTATCGCTAATTACAAATCTAAAGTCAGAATTTAAAAATTTAAAATGGCCGCTCCAATATGGCGGATGGAAATTTGTTCTATAGCAAATGTTTTAAAATGACAAAAAAATTGAGCATCTAGGTGATGGTATATATTGGCAAATATATGATAGGTTACAGGATGAGCCATCTAGACAATTAGTAGGTTAAGCACCCACTGGTTTTATCATAAAACCAGTGGGTGATTAAAACCAGGGCCGTACCGAAGCCTACTACTTTGGGGGGGGGGGGGGAGAAGATGAAAAAAAACCAACTCATACCTTTACATTGCATAATTTCAATAAAATAAAAACTTTTATATGAGAACAGCTACCAAAACTAAAAAATTTAAATCGAATTCAAATTCACTATATACAATGTACAGGGTGCTCTAACTAAGACGGAACAAGGCCATTTTTCCGGCGATAGAAATATTTATAAAAAAAAAACTAAAATTACTATTTGATGTATTTTTTCCAAAAGTTATAATAAAAAAATGAATATAAGATATGCTATTTCATGGTTCAGACTTCACGTAGCTGAAAAAATTCCCTGAATTTTGCAGGTTTTCCATGACAAAAGAAAATGTTTTTCAATAATCAATAATAATGATTATTAATATGTTAAAGGTGATTTTAGATAATCAAATAATTTTTGCTTTAATTTTCGATTTTATTGAAAAAAATAATTTGTTTTATAAAATCGTCATTAAGCGAATGAATATAAGGTTGCAATTTAAAAATAATACAGGTACACAAAATAAAAAAAATGTCGAAACCTACATGTATTTTGGGGCGCTGAAACCGAAAATTACAATAAAAAAAGATTTTAACTATCCAATTTTCCCCTAGCATCCCCTTACAACCCTCCCGGGGGATTGAAATTCCACTTGTTCTAAACATTTGACAAGTAGATTTTTTGGTGCGCTGAAACCGAATATGACGATAAAAACTGATTTGAACCACCCAGTCACCTCCTAGCACCCCCTACAAACCCCAGAAGGGGTTGAAATTCTACTTATTCTAAACATTTGAAAAATATGTTTAATCTCAGGTTGTTTGGTGCTCTGAAACCGAATATGACGATAAAAAGCTGATTTGTCACACCCTAGCACCCCCTTACATTTTTTATCGTCATATTCGGTTTCAGCGCACCAAAAAACATGAGAATAAACATACTTTTAAAATGTTTAGAATAAGTGGAATTTCAACCTCTCCTGGGGTTTGTAGGGAGTGCTAGGGAGTGACTGGGTGGTGCAAATTAGTTTTTATCGTCATATTCGATTTCAGCGCACCAAAAAACCTGCTTTTTAAATTTCTAGAACAATTTGAATTTCAATCCCACCAGGAGGGTTGTAAGGGGGTGTTAGGGGAAAATTGGATAGTTAAAACCTTTTTTTATTGTCATATTCGGTTTCAGCGTCCCAAAATACATGGGGGTAGGGGGGTCTACCCACTTTTTTTATTTTGTGCGCCTGTGTAATTTATAACAGTAGGAACTCGTAAGTAGTTTATTGTTTTTCATATTGACTCAAAATTCCATGATTTTTGCAAAATATTTAAAATTTGCTGAGATTTCCATGATTTTCTTAGGATTTTTAAAATTCCCTGAATTTTCCACTCTCTTCAGGTTTTCCACATGAGCCCGAACCCTGTATTTTTGTGTCATAACTCTTTTGTTTTCAATTTATTTGTTTTCGTATGATAATTTTTGGTTTCTGCGGAAAAAAATATATCGAATGGCTTTTTTGGTTTTCAACATAACATTTGAATCATTTGAAAAATGGCCTAGTTCAATCTTTGTTGGATCATCATGTACCTAAACCTAATACTTACTTACTACTTAAAAGAAATTTAAAAAATCCTTGGTTTAATAAACTAAAAAAATAAGAACTGTTAAACAAAAATAGGTCTTTGATCATATTATAAATTTTAAAAAATTAGCCTAGGAAAGTAAAGAAAAAAAGTAATAATAATAAACTTTATTGTCCAAAGGACCATAGAGTAACATGATGTGGGACACGTCGAAATGATTGACCAAAGTCGTCAATACAATAAAACATTACAATAGGTGAAAACAGAAAAAAGTTCCGTAAATAGCAAGTTAGACTTTGTTGTCTAATATCACAATATCAAAACACTACCAAACAAAACTAATAGGTATGTATACCTGATAATATTATATTAGATGAGTAGTAGAAACACATAGATTCCATTTAAAAATCATTGCTAGTTCTAGTATTTCTAGATGTATAATAAATTAATATTAAAAATAAGGATTCCATGTCGTCTAAGGGAAACTTTGCTTCCCAAGCTTCAATGGAAAATACACTACTGATAAAATAAAATATTTACAATCGCTTAATAATAATTATTGTGTTAATTTCGCGATTGTCGGAGTTAGTGTAAAATTCAAATTATATATTTGTATGTGATGATTAGTTAGATTTTGCCAACGCCAACTGCGTTATTTGGAACCAACTGCCCAAACTTGGGGGGGGAGGCTCTCCCCCCTACCCCCCCCCCCTGGGCCCGGCCCTGATTAAAACCTATTAAATAGATAGCATTAGTTATTTACGTAACCAGTTATGAAAACAGTAATTTTACACAACGAATGTAATATTTGCCAAAACGAGCGATCGAAGCGAGCGAGTTTTGCAAATTACATGAGTGAAGTAAAATTACTGTTTTTATAACATGTTAAGTACAAAATTTTATCTAATCCCGCTCTAAATTAGAAAAGAAATAACAATTTATTTTGATACTATTTTGCGGTTTCCATCATAGCTACGCTTGCAGCCGTACAAATAAATTCTGTGTTATCGCTTTACCTGAGCGTTAGTACGGATTGACATTTGTATAAACAAATCTTACTTGTCAATCTGCTGAAATTTTTGAAGTAAATTAAGTCGAAAATAGTTGATCCAGATATGTATATTCCATCTGATATAGAAAAATTGATTAATTTAGCAGTAAATTCTATAATACCTGGTAAATAAAAAAGCAGCCATGAAGAAGTATTTAACAAATTTGAAAATTGGTGTCAACAAATAGGTTCAATAATCAGTTACGTCATTTTTTTTTTACATAACTAGTTATATAATGAAACTGACAGTTATGAAAAATGTGACGTTTCGTAACGTCAAAAATGCATTTAAATTTTGACTTTTCATAACGGGATTAGATTAGTGTTAGGCGAATTCGAATTAAAATACTCGGTTAATCCGAGTATCAAAATACTCGCTTGATTCCGAGTATTAAAATTTCATCCGAATAAAATATACTCGGATTAATTTTAAGTACAAAACAAAAAACGACTGTCAATCGTGCATTTGGATAATAAAATGTTTTTTAGATCCCCCCCCCCCCCTGCTCATCGATTCAACGATTCTGAGATCTGGGGAGAAAAATTACTAACATTAGTGTCACTTGCATTTGCTTTAACCACGATCAGAATGATTGAAAAATCGCGATATCATATCACTAATACCTATAGTGAAAATTTAATTCGACATCGGATGATTAATCCGAATATTCTTGTCATCCGATTTCGTGTAATCCGAGTACCGAAATCATCCGAATATCTGCATCACTAGATTAGATAAAAAATATTTATGCTATCTCGGCCCAGCCACAGAATAATGATCTTTAACATGATTGTTGCAAATGGTAAGCAAACAAATTATGCATTAATATAAATATAGATGAGTAGAAAAACGTTAAAAAAACGTCGTCATCTACCATTAATTTCACCTGTAGATTTAGGATGCCTGCATTTTAATAAGTTGAAAGCATCAATCATTTTAACGTTGTATAAAAACGCTTTTTTTTCTTTAAATAAAATTACTGTATTATATTAATGCAATAAAACACGTTAAATTTTTTCGTTTCACAAACGTTACATTTAGCGGGTTGTTAAAAGTTCTCATTTTATGAACATGTATTATACGTTAATATATCAGTAAAATACGTTCTGATCAAAACGTTTTATTTCAGTAATCCCTTCCATTACTGGTTGAGAATGTGTGTAAGAGTAACGTATTTTATAGGTTTTATTTAAATATAATATTTTACAACCGAATTTTATGCGTTGATATAGATTCGTAGAAAAACGTTTAAAACACGTAACCTTCTACCATCTATTTCACCTATGGATTTAAAATTACCTTGCATTTAGTAAGTTGGAAACAACAGTTATTTTAACGTTGTAAAAAATACGTTTTATTTTTCTTTAAATAAAACGGTTGAATCGCCGTATTAAATATATGCAATAAAAAATATTAAACTGGTTCGTTTCGCAAACGTTAAAACTCCTTACATTATAAACGTGTTTTATACGTTATTACATATTTGTGAAAAAAACGAACTTACTAAAACGTTTCATTCCAGTATTTTCTTCTACTAGTGGTTAAAATTGCGTGTAGTAGTAATGTATTTTAATCATATTTAATAGATTAGTAAGCGTAAAATAATAGCAAAGAAAATCAATCTAATCAACGTAAGCTAGGCTTAAAATTTATTTAAATTTCTAACTTTTATAATGCAACAAACAAGAACGAGAACAAATAAAATATAAAAGAAAAAAAAAACAAAATTTCACTCCAAATACAAGTCTTACACACATCTAATAACACAAATCAAAATTCGAGATGATTATTCATAGTTTTTTTACTTCAAAACATTCTGTGAGCAGTGTTAATGTTGTTGCAGTGGGAAAAAATTTAATTTTCATATGAATATATTGGTTCATTATTTAAATTTTTAATATTTTTTTTTACAATTTTTTGAGTATATTATATCATTAATAAAAATTGACCGAGTCATTTAAAAATTTGCCTCGACAAATGTGTGGGGAATTTAATTACCTTCAATTTAAAAAAAAAATATCCCGATCCGATGGATATTAGGGTTTCTAGATATTTTTGAACAGTAAAATCCGGAATTTTCCCCACAGTGAGGCGGTCTAGGTGGCGCGATGTGTAAATTAGATACAGTGTAAAATATCCTTAAAAAATGCCCTGAACATACGTGTGCCCATTGGGTATTAAATGGACTACTAATCAACGCTACCCATACAGCTGTCTTCGGCGGGGGGAAAACGTAGGGGGGTGTTCTCGGTTCGATGGTGAGAGCGCCGGGGTGAGCCTCCGCAATTCTGCGCTCCCGACGTCCCGACGCACCTGGCTGTGCATTTCTTGAGGCGGCGTGTCGCTGTGGCCCGAAGACGATGCCGTTTCACGCCCCTTGCCAAAGCTTACACCTTTCGGCATCTGCATTTCTCCAGCTTGGCCCTGGCCTGTGCTTCCTTGTGCACTGTGGCGAGAGAGAGCTGGCCTCGCCGTGTGGGTCAGGCTTCCATGCCTCCCAGATCGCCCGACGCGTGCTTCTGGTTCCCTGTCCTGGACGTCAAGTCCGGAGTTTGTTGTTGACATGTGTTGCCTCCTGAGTGGGCTCGTCACTACAGTAGTTTGAGGGCTTGGTGTCAAGTCGCGGAAAAAGAATCGAAGGGCTGGATCTTCCTGTAGATTTTGCCAATCTCTTCTTACGTGAATTGGGGCTGTGTCCGTGCTGCTGCTCGCGCGCGACATGATGAAACGCGGCCCGCACTTGGAAACTGAAGCCGAGAAAAATTCGAAAGTGACACGAAATTTTCAAAGTCCGCTGAAAATTGTCTTTGCACAATTCGAAAGTACCACGAAATTTGTCTCTGATAAAATTCGAAAGTACGTCGAAGATTGTCTTGGTGGCTGCGAGGAAAGTTAATTCTCTCGCACCCCGCGAGATTGATGTTGTGAGACTAGTCCTGATGCATATGAGTGCTTGTACTCATAAACAACGAAGCGTAGTTGAAATGAAATTGTTTGTTTGAAAACGTCCGAGGCAGCGCTGAATGTCTGGCCCCCAACGGAAACATGAGTTGAGCGCTCGAAGCGGTGCTGAATTTCTGGCCCCCAACGGAAACGTAATTTGTGAACGTCCGAGGCGGTGCTGAATTTCTGGCCCCCAACGGAAACGCGTTTTGAGGTGACCCGAAAAAATTTATTTTCTTTAATAATGATTTCGGCGCCGTGTGCACCTGGGGGATGCCTTCTGCGTTCGTCAGAACGGAAAAATCACTTCACAAAAGTTTACATTTTTTCGAAATACAAAAGTTACAGACTTATTGGTGAATTATTAGTGGTGCATTTGGGAAAGACGGCTTGTGCTACTTGTTACGCGAGTCAACTTCAACGAGGCACCTGGAGGCCTGGTGAATGCAAGTTAATGAGTAGCCGGCGCGGCACAAGCGATCCCCCTTTGCTGCAGGGCTGGAACTCGGCAACTTGGCTGTAAAAAATGTACAAGAATAAAGTCACTTCTGCTCAGCTGGATGGCTTCTCCGTAGCTTAATGTCTATGCACTGGCTCTACGTTACTAGAGGACTCCCTAGAAGAGGGCTAGCAAAGTAAGAAAGTCTTCTGTCCTGATCTGAACCTCAGCAGAGAGTTCAATTGGCAAGAATGTCACTAAGTGCAGGCAGGCGGATGGCCCTGACCTAGATCAATGTTTTTTGGTTTGAACCTCCTCGGAGAGTTCAATGCACTGACTGTCTAATCAGCTGGGGCTGCAGGCTGATGGCCCCGCTACCCAGGTTAAAGTTTGTGGTGGTTCTTTACCTTTGAGTCCGGTGTAGAAGCACTTTTATTTAAACACTGTGGGAAATAAATGAGACGTTGCGAGGCCTTATGCTCGTTTAGAATTTTATTTATTTCTTGTACAGCTTGTCCTCCTTGGAGCTGAGGGGGTTTGAGCCCAGCTCTGGTAGGATAGGAAAGAGAGAGGATTCACTCATTCATTAAGACACTCGAATTTCGAATAATACCTTATATTAATTAATATCACCTGGTAAGGTAGCCAAACTTCCCTAACTCGCGATTCGCGTGGTTTAGAAAATAATTAATTAATCAGTACTTGTCATTCGCAAATTGTCGTTGTCTAGCTGTAGAAGCTGCGTGTTTGAAGAGTTCATCAGTATGCAATGATTATAGAAATGTTGTTGTAGGAGCTCCCTCGGTGGTGAAAATGAATATGGGCCCGCTGGGGTTACCGCTGTGGGCTCCCTCGGTGGCAGAAAGAAAAATGATCGAGCCTCGAAGTGACGTGGAGAGTGCACCGCGAATGACTGATGTTGAAATTACAGTCTAAGGTTGTTGATCGAGCCACGAAGTGACGCGGATGGTGCACTGCGAATGACTGATAGCGTCACCAGTGTCACAAATATATTTATACTATGCCGGGGAGAAATGCAGCAATTTGATTGGCTGGCTTATTTTCAGCCGGACTATAACACAGCATATAACATTTTTAAAATATTTTGAAATGATTTTCAATATTGAAGAAGTATTTTGATAGATGTAAAAATATTTTTAAAATATTCAGTAAAAATATTGTTTATCCATTTTCGTAAAAATATTTTCAAAATATTTTAAAATATTTATAAAACGTAATACAAATATTTAAACAAATATTTAACTTAACATTTTATGCATAATTCAGAAAATATTTTTAAAATACTTCTGATATTGTCATTTCACTTCAAGTTCAACGGTTCTTTGCAAAGCGCGCTGCAGTCGCCGATAATTTCATTAGTGCGCTTGCGCCGCTGGCAATTCTGTGACGTTAAATCCGTCTTCCGGCCGGCATTTTACATTTTGCTTCTTCTTACACGCTGTTGCTGCAATCTGCATTACTGGACTGCATTGTCTTTATGTGCTGGCTGTGTAATATAAAAAGTGTTTTTACGTAATAATGGTGAAAAGTGAAATTGGAAATTTTGCAATATTTATATTCTTAGTAGTCTTGAACAGTTGACACGTCTTGAACGCGACCGTATAAGTATTACTTTTAGGTTAGGTTTAAGAAACATGTCAAATTATAACGGACAACGTTTAAAAAAAAGTGTTGGCATACCAACGTGCCTCAAAAATGTTGATAGAGGACGCTGTCGAGAATCCTCCTATTAAATTGACTCGGACTCAACAACTTGAACAAGTTGTATGGCTCATCCTGTAGGACAAAAGTATTCGAAAACGTCAGGTTAGGTAGATTTATCACGGTATGTTCTGTTGCTCCTCAATTATAGTTTTATAAATATCTAGGTATTAAAATTAACACATTATATATCTATTAAAATTTTTGTATATTTTTGGATGTTGATTTGAAATAAATGAGTACTTAATATTGAAATTGTAATGTGTATTTTTTTTATCAAAGTTAAAATATTAAATGGTAAAAATCTTCATTGAAATAAGTATTTTAAATTGTAAGGTGTTCCCTTAGCTATTCTCACAATTTTTAAGATAGAAATTTAAAACTTGTAGGAGCGATTAAATAATCACCCACACTGAATAATTTCAAAACGATTTCAAAATTAAGCACGACTGACAATGCCAATGCGTAGGAAAAGGATGAAGAATTTCTAAGTGATTGAAAAATACAAATATGTAGTCTTTATTTATGTTCAACTTAACTAGACGGTAGTATTAAATAATTTAATCTGTTTTTCAGCCGTCTTTTAAACTAATTTTTTCCAATTGTTTGGATTAAGCATTATTTTTGTGTTGTAGGTAAGTAAATTAGCTCAATTAAACATTAAATGTATGATTTTATAGTGGCAACAGACAAGTTACCAGTATCACTTTATTGTTTTACCAGTAAAATACACTTAATTGAGTAAATTTTTGTTTTGGTGGTGTCGTTAGTCATTAACTTCATGTATTATAGTAACCTTTAAGGTGCAGGTTTAGCCACGAGCGGTATGTATGAACGTGCATTTGCAGTTGGATTTTTCACCAATTGACCATAAAACTACATTCAATCATGTGGTCCGTCCAGCTGAAAGGTAAGAAGAAGAATATGACTGGTCAGATTTGACATTTATGGGGTAAATATCAAAACTGATAAGTCATATTCTTCATTTAGTGACATCTTTCAGCTGGTCAGACTACATGACTGAATGTGGTTTTATCGACAAATTTTATATTATTTACAAAACATTTTAAAAATATTTCACTAATATTTCCCATAATATATTTTCAAAATATTTTATATATATTTTCATATATTGTTTACAAAACATTTTTAAAATATTTTAATAATATTTCCTAAAATATTTATTTAACATTTTGTTAGTGACAAAAAAGTGGTCCACCAAAATATTTTTAAAATATTGTGACAATATTAAAAACGTTATGCACAATATTTTCAAAGTATTGAAATATTTAATAGGATATATTTATAAAATATTTTTAAAATATCTTTTTGTTGTCTGGGTAGTTAATTGAGTTATTTTCACGCTTTTGTTATTCGTCATAATACTACGTTTATCGGATATAAAATAAAAAACCTATAATCAATATATGGTTGGTTTTCTTTATTATATCAATGTTTCTTCATCGTCAAATATTGTCCCTTTTTTACGTTATAATATTATGTTTAATAAATGTTTATTAAATAATATCTAATGAGGGATAGTTGTAAAAAGTAATAGTTAATAGATTTTCTTATATCAACGTTTAATTGACGTCGAATTTAAACGATAAAATTTCCTTAGTACATCAATGTTGTGTCAACGTAGTTTTATTGCTCTTTTTCATCGTCATAATACTACGTTTATTGGATATAAAATAAACCACCTGTAATCAATATATAGTTGATTTTCTCTATTATATCAATGTCTCTTCATCGTCAAATAGTATGCATTTTTCACATCATAATATTACGTTTAATAAATGTTTATTAAATAATATGTAACAACGGAGAGTTGGAAAACGGGTCGAGGATATATGAGGATCAACGTCGCTTTTTAAGTGAGTTTAACGTGTCATAACTACGTTAAAAAAAATGTTGTAATTAAACTAGTGGTGAGTTGGAAAACGGGTCGAGGATATGTGAGGATCAACGTCACTTTTATAAGTGAGTTTAACGTGTCATAACTACGTTAAAAAAATGTTGTAATTAAACTAGTGGTTACAATATTCATTATATTAACGTCGAAAAACAAACGTCTATTTATGACCAATAATCAACGTTGACTTTTTCAACGACTAACGTTATATCAACGCTTACAACGTTATATCGACGTTTAATAAACGTAAGTGTGTTTATACTGGGTGTTAAAGAAAAACAGTATGTGATAATATTTTTTTAATTACTGACTACTTACATTTAAAAAAATGGCGACGTTTTTATTAAAAAAAAGTGTAAGGAAGCTAATTGGTTCTGTCATAACTTCTTTGTTTTTTATGGTAGGAATAGAAATAGTCAAGAAATCATTTGAAAGCCCAATCGATAGTATTTCATTACGGTTGTTAGCATTTCTGATGTAAGTGTTATAATTTCTGAGATAAATTTTTAATTAAATACTTCGTTTTATAGGACGCCATCTTTATACTCCTATATTTCCGAAACCATTAATTTTACAGAAATTAGAGCGATATTCAATATTCATCTCCAATTTAGTAGCGTTCATATTTGTCCTCTGGCATGTTTTGGCTCAAAATGTAATACCTTGCGAATTATTTAACGAAAATCGTGTTGAAATAGGGGGTGGCATCTAAACCCTATAAATTAGCAAGCCTTCGCAAAATATAGAAACTTTTCTTTGATGCATTTAATCAAATATAATTCAGGAATCATGCGTAATAAAAAAGTGAAAAATTTTTATTTTTAGAAAAGAACAACCAAATTTGATATCTGGATATAACTTCACATTATAAGCAACTTCTTTAAATAATATTTTTCGGTTGTTTACTTTTGAGGCCATTTCAAAAAAATTAATTTTTCGACCTAAACGCCAGGACTAACACATTTTTTTCGTTTGAGAAAAGGTACTAACTTTTATCAAAAACAAAATTTTTCAAAAGTCAATAACAATAAGTTCCCATTTGTGCAGACTTTTTGACGGACACTGTATAAAATAAGCAAATTCATAGTTTTATAATTTTGTAATTTTTACATATGTGAATGGAATATAAAGACGATGGACAAAAAGACCCGTTTTCATTGCCTAGAGTTCGTCGCGGTATCCTAATACTATTATAAGAGTATGAATCACACAAAAAAAGTGTCCTTGCTTCATACCTACCGTATTGACGACACCGTGAAACGAAGCGATCTAATTGTAATTGTAGTCAGCCCAGAGCCATCTATAAGCTAAGTGCCAAAATTCATTTATTAACATTCACTACATTTACATTAGTACTCTTGCAAACCAAAGCTTGCTTTATCGGCAGTGTCGAGTTTGTTGGAGTAGTTCGAGTATTTTTCAAAAACTACTGAATAAAAAATTGAAATTTAAATACTGATATGTTTCATATACTATAGCAGATGAGACCAGACTAATATCAATAAGATAATATCTTTTTTATTATTTTAAAATTAGGTTCAAAGTTAGAGGATGTTTATCAGCTTGACAAGAAAAAAATATTACTTTTCGTGAGTTTGCAATAGTCCAGTACCATTCTATCGAGTTTTTTCTCAAAGCCTGTGAAATTTCTTTTTAATCAGTTCAGGGATTTAGAAGAAATCCTCGAACGTATATTTAAGGAAATGTATAGATTTCGACAAAATATTACGTTAGTAAATACGTCGTGTAAAATAAAGATTGTTTTGTGACTGCGGTTTATTAGCAGACCACGGTAAACCGCTTTGATAGAAATATTCAAGGTACATAATTGATTTTTTTTTATTAATTATCGATTTTTGCTGGCGAATATCTCGTAAACTATAACACATAGGAAGAAAATGAATATAAACATTCTTGTGGAAAATTTAATTACGTTTAATTTTGCATAGATTACCTTTTTCCATACGACGCATCGTTTCCGAGTTATAAGCGAAGAATCGAAAATAGGAACATTTCCCCTGAAGCGGAGGGGTTAGGGGCGGGGACTTTTAGTATTTTTACCTCCCAACACATCCCTGAAGAGAAAAATTCTCCCCTCTTAAATGTTCTCTACAATCCCCTTTTGGGCATTCATTGATTGGACTAATATATGATATATGTGAGTACCGAGGAGGTACTTACTAATCAAATAAGCATAACTTTCATCTGTACTCAGCGATTTTACATATCATTGATCGGAGAAGCATTTCCTTGGTCACTATTAATATAATTCATTACCGCCTTTTCGTAATAATAATAGAAAACATGATCTGGGAAACATATTTAATCATTGATCGCTCAGGTCTGATGAAAGCGTCCTATGATATAGGACGGATATTGCACAGTTTCATACCTTAGCCGACAAGGTACCAAATTATGTCAACTACTTAGACAATGTCCATAATCCATACATTAGAATTTAAAATACTGTTAAATTCATTTCGGAATACAACGTAATCTTCATACGTTATTGGCAGTTCGAGTATACCATTACATGTATGAGCTAATGGCACTCGTGTTATCACATTTTCTGACAAACTAAAATGAAGTTTTATTTGATTATTAACTAAATTTGAGCCGGTGCAAAACCTGAGAAAAGCAGATCGGGTATTTTCATTGGCATCTTTTATAAATTTTTTTAAGTACTCAAAGACAGTTCTTCTATTGGAAGTAAGCTCATCAGTATTTATTTCAATTTTGATATAATATTTTTAGCTGTCGGTTTTAGGTCATTATAAATAGTTTTAAGGTTAACTTTGTCAATAAAGCCTTTGAGCTTTTCATGAAAGCAATTGGCGACAAATGCTGGCTTTTGTATGAGTTGAGTGTGAGCAATTTCACTAAGTAAGTGTAAAAATTGTTCTTTATTTGACGCAAGGCGTTTCGAATCGTATGCCCCAAAAATTTCTACAAGGTCATCGTAATCTGTATTTTTGTAATCTTCTAAAGTGTTTTTTTAAAAGTTCTCTGTCTGATTCAGACACAAATTCTAGAAAGTTTTCTATTATTTCATTGTCATTGCCACATCATCTGGTGCTAGGCAATTTGCCATAAATACTGGAGCTAATTTTATGGGAAAGTGCTTTTGATTCTCCCAACCATTAAGTAGAATCTTTGCTGCCGCTTTCCATTCTTTTTCCGCGAAGTCATGGCGTACACATGGAACTTTAAAATTGGTTCCAACGGTGCATTTTTCATAGAAACTATCCCAAAATTCGCTCAACGCATCTCTCAAAACCCCACCTATATCGGCTGCCTTCTCTGACTCTCCGTTGGGCAATATCATTTCGATTTTTACGTTTTTAAAGTCTTCAAAATTATTATCAATAAATACTTCAAGGAGTTCATTAAAGACGTGTCCCCTGTGCAAAATTAACAGGCGCTTTTCAGAAAAACATTCTGTTGGCAATTCGTAAATATTTTCTTCAGATTCATAGATAAATTCAAGTGTTTCATCCTAAAAAAATGAATAAAAATTCAATATTGCAATTAACAGATATACAGATTCGGCAAATGTAGTTTTATATATCCAGAGATAAACGAGCACAAGAAAGATAGCTGATAAAATAGGGGAAGAAAACGGATGTAGTGCTCCTAGCACGTTCCACACTTGGTGAAATTTTATTTTTATCACCTTGTCATGTATCAACGCACGGCATCGGTGCCTATCGCTTTTAACCGCCTGCCTGTGCATTATTATAGAGATCCGTCTTTCTTTTACTAATTCTTGGTTTTCTTTCTTACGCTCGTTTACCTCAGAACCATATATAAAACTACATTTGCTGAATTTGTATAGGTAATAGACAAAGTGACGACCGTAAAAAATCTTACGTCATCAAGTACAAGCATTATGTGTAGAGAAAGTAAGTAAAAATATAGATAAACCAGCGCCTTCAGATTGCCTAATCTAAGTCAGCTGCCATGTTGAGAAACTATATCATTTACGATTTTTTTTTAAGAATATCTCCATAAATATGTGATTTTCAAAGAAACTGTAAGAATACTTCTTATGTAGAGACAGCTCCTTTTTTTAATCAAGTATTTTCAAAGATTTAAACAAAAAATCTTGGAAAATTGAAAGTGGTACCTATACGGGGTGAATCAATAACGTGTGTGGACGGCCAATATTTTATCAACCGTTTGAAATTTGAAAGAATGTTCGAAATAAAAATTGTGGAAGATCAGAGGCATATGTAAAATTATTTTTTACAGGGTGTTTCACAGTGTAGATCAGCTCGTACTGGAATTTTTTTAATGTAACACACAATTTTTTGTATACTTTTTTACTATTAATTCTCTACCTAGGCATGTATTATATTTGGACTTAAACTGTGACCTCACCACGTTGTAAACTTTTTCTGAATATAAAAATACATTTGCTCCGGTCAAAGTATTTCCAATAATGAAAATTTTCATAATTTTTTTGAAAAAATCAATTTTTTGGAAATTGCTCAGAAAATATTTTTTTTATAAAAAATGATGAGAGTACAAAAATGAGGCTTATAAAAAAGAAAAGTTTGCTTTTTTTTTATATTTTCCTACGACAAACTGTTCCAGAGATATAAAGGTTTAAAGATGGCGCTTGAGTGCATACGCAAGAAAATTATGTATTTAAAATTGGAATATCTCAAAAACTAGAAGATAGATAAAAACCTGATATAAGAATGAAATGAAGCTTACAAAGAAACTAAGAGTTTGGGTAGGTATTTATTTTTTTTCCTACGACAAACTATTCCAGAGATATGACAGTTTGAAATAATGTTGAAACATTTCAGTTTGAACGTGCATATTAAATGTATAGAGGTCCCGTTCGACTGGCGGGCGGACCACGGTCGGACTGCTAAAAAGCGTTTGAATCAGCGGTCTGAAGTTGGTCGACATGGTCACGTTTTAAGATACGACTGTGAAAGCGTTCGACCTCGTCCACTGTGGGCGTGCCCACGGTGGTCCCAGTCGAATATAGCCAGAGTAGGTAAAGAAACGAGAAATAGCCGTTTATTTTTTCGAAGAGTACGCAGAAAAGGCGGGTTGAATTGCATTTTAGCATGTTTAGAGTGCAGATTAAAAATATTATTTAATTAGTTTACTTAATTATATTAATTTGATTTATTTATAACAATCTGTATTTTTAATAAAATTAGACATACCTATTACTATACTCTTTTGTGACTATTTTTAATCCACCATTTTTTTTAAATAAATTTAAACCTCGTAATCATATTCAGCGACGTAAAATACATAAGTGTCATAACCATATTCATCAAAAACATAAGTATATGGATTTTCGTGATTTTATTCGTAAAATTAGAAGACATTAATTTTTCAGTATTTAAAGGTGATTTCAACCCTTAATATTTTCGTTTCATAAGTTTTGACATCACAGCCATATTCAGCGACCTCAAAACATAAGCATATGGATTTTTGATAATTTATAGAAGAGTTATTAATTTTTCTGTTTCTACACTGAGGAAAAATATTTGTAGCCACAACTAAAAAACTCATAACCACAGCAAATTTTCCTAATAAAATAGAGGACAGGACGGTAGGTTTGTTGTCGTAATTAAATTCAATTTGTTAGAAGTTCTTAGTAGTCATTACTAAATAATTTTAGTTAAAATCAACTAGTTGCACTTATTAAATATTATTAGTTACTGTAACAAATGAAAAATGTTATGACAACTACATTTTTTAATTGTGACTAAATATTTATTAAATATTTTTGGTTACAATAATAAATGGTTTTGTTGTCACAAGAAATACAAAGTCTTGTCACAACTATATTTTTTAGTTGTGGCTAAAAAATATGGTAGGTATGGTAACTAATTCACTTAGTTGCCACTATTAGTAAGAAATAGTAAAATAGAAACATAAAAGTGCAGCGGCGGCTGGTGAAATTTGAGATCGTCATATCTCGATTATATATATATTATGTAATGACTATTAGGGCCTCATAGCATTATAGTGATTTTATTTTTATTGAATTTGCGAAAAAATGGTACAAAAATGTGGCCGCCGCGCCGGTACCTGCCTATATTTCAACTATGGTCCAATAAAATATTTGCAAGATATTTTTTATAATTAAGAGACTAGAACAAGAACATATGTTTATTTATTGTATACAAAATTTATACTTTTCTGAAAGTTATGCCATTTGCATTTTAATTTGGAATCAACCCTTTATATTTCACAAATTTTAAAATCCTGATGTAGGTAACTTTTAAAAAAATCAACTTGTATAATAAATAATTACAGAAAAAAACGTGTTCTTGTATTATAACAGAATAACAGTCACTTGATTGTAAAAAAAATTTTTTGCAAATATTCCACAGACCCTTCTATTGATTTGGTACCTAGGCGACCCCATTCTCATATTTATTCGCAAATTTCAATAAAAGATTTTTCACTATAAATCGTTGTTATATGGGCCAGCCATCACGTAAAATATGGTGTGGGTCCCACGTTTTGTTATCAAGATATGAACATCTCAAATTTCACCACTCGACTTCGCACACAAAACAAGAGAAACACGTCCTAACACTTTAACGAGCAAAGACACAGTGACCGGGGAATGGCCGACTAGATCGAGATCGTAAAATATCGGAAGCAGCCGAGTATAAAGTTACAAACATTTATTATTACTGCAATTACTTATTTTGTTACAGCTAATAAAAATGCAGTTGTGTTTTAGTTATCACAAATGGCCAACTAGTTGTCACAAATCAAAGTAAATTAAATATTTACTGTTAGTTGTTCCAAATAGAAATATTTTAACAGTAACAAGTTTGGGTTATTAAATAAAGAGAATAACACACTTACTTAATTGTGGCTACAATATTCTTATTTACTGCTACTAGAGGTGGAAAAATAGATTTTTTAGTAGTGGTAAATAGCAAGGCTGTGTTACTGCAACACAAATTACATGGAAATTTATTTATGGTAACTAAGAAAATTCCAACTAACATTTTTAGTTGAAGGGATTTTCTCAGTGTAGAGGTAGTTTCCACTCTTAAAAATAAAAAGCAGGTAATGCGACAATATAGATTTTGATGTACGTATTTTATAAAGCTCACTGTAAAAAAATTAAGGAAATTCCTTTTATCGTTTTCGGGCCGGGAATTTTACCATTTTTACTGCTTCGCTTACTGTACTATAGATACCTTTATCAATTCAGTCTCTAAGCAACTAGTCATAGAAATAGAATGCAACATTGATGATAAGTCACATCATTTTAATCTTTTATTGAACAGAATACTTCAATTTACCTACAACAAATGTCAATTAACATCCTTATCCATCTACCCTCTAATTTTTTTGTTAAAGATTAAATTCTAAGGAATAATTTGAGATCCAAAAAATTGAGCTGCATTTCCCCAGCACCTGACACTGACATTTTAAAAAAATTCTGTTGCATTGTTTTGTGCTCGTTTTGTGCCGTAAAGAAAACCTTTTGTGTTGCCATGGTAGTTATGCAAAAATCGATTTTCTGTTAAGCAAACTACCTTGTCTGTGAAAGATACTACAGCAAAATGTCACTAAGGAAAAGTTATTCAGATTAAAAGTCCTATACAAAATTTTAAAAAAAATCGTCTTTTTTAATGATTTTGATCTTTTCCCATTATACAACGTGATTTACCATGACATGCGGAAAATTTAACAGACCCCACCGAAAGGAGTTAAGAAAACGAAATTTTTTTTTTTAAATTGCCAAAAAATTACCTTATCTTTTTTGTAGAAATGCGCCGCCGATGACTTTAACCAATCTGACGTAACGCGGTACAACCATATCACTTTATTAGACTTGGGATTGACACTATTGACAGCAAAGCTGGAGAGGGTAGAAGTGACTTTTTGGTTTTAATCAAATCACACTACAAAAATAGCGAGATAAATCGAAAAGACATTGACCCTATGGTAATGAACTCTGAAACAACAAGCAGATATAAGAGATATTTAGTTAAACACGACAATAACACGACGGTGTCCTGATTGTTCGACCGAAAGCAAAAAACGCGGCACTTTGATTTGTGCTTTGACCCATATGCCGGTTTCAGTTTTTATGCCAATTAAGGAAATGTAAACAACTCCAATATGTTCTTTCAGAAGTAAGTTCGTTGCCCTAATACTGACCTACTCAACATCAGTAGTGTATCTTCGCAAATTTACTAATAATTTAATATACTAAATTACCTCAGAACACTAAAATTTTGCCGGGGCTTTCCCACATTGAAGACTAGCACACCATTTTATTTTCCGCATATCATGGTAGATCACGCTGTATCTGCGTAATTTATCGTTATATTAAAAATAAATAGCTTCATATTTTTTACTACGTGATGGATTAAGTGTTATTTCCATTAAATAACTTTTAAAAATGAAACGAGTCCACTGTGTAAAACAATTCGTTTTATAAACCAAATGAATAGGAATACTGTACTTCCTTTTATGCTTTTCTCACCACAAGTGAATATAAAAATAAACTAGTGGAAGCATTATACTCTTCGCCGATTTACTGAGCTTTTTATATAATTGTAACACATTCTATAGGATACTCTTCGCAGTTTTCTCGTAAATAATGTTAGTTTTTGGACATTCTAAATTTTGTTATACCAACTTTGTTGTGGAAAAGAAATATATGAAAAAAAAATCACCATGTGAGGAATCGAACACGAGACCTTTGGATTGCAAGGCAACAACAACAACAAGCATTTATTAATGTTTCACAAGGTACTATAATGCGCCATTCCGGAGTCCGGCCCGGAGCCAGCCAGACAACCACGGCGAACATCGCCGAGGTGGGTGTGAGACTGGGCGGGGAGGGTCCGGTTTGGCGGTGATGAAAATTATTTGTTGAGTTAAAACTCCTGCCTAATGGAAAAAGGCTTAAATTTAACGGTATCGTATAACGTAGTACACAAGAGTACTTAAAAATAATTAAAATTAAAACTCTCAACATCGAGGAGCACCATGCTCTTCCCAAGGCAAATGCTTTAGCCATTGAGCTACCTCATCTCACCAGAAAACTGGAATGAATGTCATTCAAGAATTATATTTCAACGGATTAGATACATTATTATGAAATATATATATTGGTAAAATGTAAAAACACAAAAAAATTATAGAGAATAACATTTCGAAAGATTTCTATTCAAATACAAATGACAGAAATTTTGAAAAAATTTTTTTTTTATTTAAATGATTAATAACTTTTTTATTTATTGACTGATTTTTTTCAAAAACAATAGGGTTCTTCCTCTAGCTAACGCTAACGTACTTTCCAAATTTCAATACAATCGGACTTTTCTTTCTTAAGAGTGTGCAATGCCTATGTTTTTACATGGGAAACTTTGTGATTTTTTTCAAAGCTCCCTGTCCCACAAAAAAATAATTTAAAAAGGAATAAACATTTAGAAGTAAGTGATGCACAAAATATGATTTTTGTTGTTTTAAATAAATCATGCATTTACCTAAAAACTACGGAAAACGATATATGTTAGATTTACTCAAGAGTTTCATAGATGGCGATACCATGACAATTCAGATCTGCGGAACGCAGTGTTGATTTAATTTAGACCCCGCAAGCAAATATATCAAATATCTAACTTCGTAACGAAAAGCACAATATTTTTTTACATCATAAAATATGTTTTCTGTATTTTTTATGCAACGCATTTAGTAATAAAAGGGATAAAACGAAATATATGAATAACTCTCTAGCCACGCCTACTTCCTTACCGTTTGCGATTCGGCCAGCATATACTGGCCAACATTTTCAAGGGTCGCTTTATGTTTAGAAATGCAGCTGTTTAGAGAATATCATATAGCGGAGCGGATCTGGTTTTGAAATGAAACCAACTCTTAAAATTTTTTTTTTTTTATGACAATTCGGTTACACGGATTCTCATTTATCATGTTATCAAGTTAGTTCAGCTTAATCACACAGAGTGGCGGAGGAATTCGCGTTTAAAATTCGCAAAAACACGTGTTTCCACGATAATTTTGTTATTATTGACTTGACGAAAAAAAAGTTAAATCAAAATTTGAAGATCTCGCGGAAGCCCGTAATGACTTGAAATTTGGCACACGTATGTATCTGGAACTAGATTATATTTTGATCTTACTTCGTTGAAGGGTTGAGGGATAAATTGGAGTAAATGGGGGTAAGTAGGTAAATCTGTAAAATTGGTATTTACTATATATAAAAGAAGTTAAAGGCCTCCTCATTATTAACGGGGGTGAAAAAAATAAAAATGTAATTTAGCGTGTATACAAGAACCTAAGGCCTCAAATTTTTGTTTACTTCATTCACCCCCTCTACCATCATCCCCACATTCACTACCAATATGGCATATCGTTTTATAGGTTTTTGGGGTAGACGATTTCAAATATTATGTTATTAAAGTTCCATAAACAATAATTGTGAAGTGCAAATATAGTATCAAATTTTTTTTCGTTGTGAGAAACTTAGATAGAAAATCTAGGTGTGCAATTTTAAGATTTATAAACACCCTACAAGTTGCATTGTAATTCGAGTCCTATGAACAAACGAACATCAGCGTGCCTGCCTTTCAAGATTATTTTAGCATGTTGCTAAATTGACACCAATGTTTCAAAGATACATGAGGAAATAGCGTCAGAGACGCGTCATCGCGTGTGTGTCTAGCATACAACCTGTACGGTTTTTATAGATCTTCTATTATTTTCTTGATTCTAGTAGTATGGATGCGCAGTAGATTTCCCCCAGTATTATGGATGCACAGTGGCACCATTGATGCGCAGTAGATTACCTCGAGTAGTATGGATGCGCAGTGGCTTTTCTCGAATACTATAGATGCGCAGTAGGTTACCTCAAGTTGTATGGATGCGCAGTGGGTTTCCTCGAGTCAAATGGATGCGCAGTGGCTTTTCTCGAGTACTATAGATGTGCAGTAGGATACCTCAAGTTGTATAGATGCGCAGTGGCTTTTCTCGAGTAAATTGGATGCACAGTGGGTTACTTCGAGTAGTATGGATGCGTAGTAGGTTTCTTCGAAGAAAATGCTTGAAGTGGTGGAGTGCAAATATAGTATTTTCGTTGTAAGAGACTTGGATAGGAAATCTGAATGTGGAAACAGTGATTTCTTAGACAGAGGGTTTTTCAAATCTGACGGTATCTTTTCGTGAATTTGTTTTTTAAATACTTACGCGTTTTTTTTGCTGTAACACTAATATAAAAAAAAGTAATTCCTTAATTTTTTCGCATAAAAAAGGAGTTAGAGAGCTGAGATTTTTTTGAGGTAGGTGAAATAGATAAGAATTGATGAAGCCGGAGGGTGGTGGGCCAATTGTGGGAGGGGGGGGAGGTATGGAAAAGAAAATCATTAGACCTATAACTACTGCATACCTATAACTTTTTTCCCTGTTGTGCTATTTTGAAAAACCAAAATGAAGTTTTTTCGTTATTATTTCTAGTATTTGAGTGATTATTTTTTTATTTTTTTTCAAATAAACAAACTTGTGGAGGGGAAAAACCTTTTGCATTTTTTTAAAATTCGTTTTCGAGTACGAAGGAAAGGGTTCATTCAGAAGAGAATTTTTTATACATGTGAGGATTTTTTTTATCTTTAATTTTAAGGAATATATCGCAATCCAGGCAATAGGAGGGAAGGGAAGGGGCATAATGCGTTTGTGGGAATAAAGGGTTAAGGAAAAGGGATAGGGATCTTGGACTTTGATATTCGGCAATATAGATCTTTTTTCCATCTTAATATTTTATCAATCTACCTTTATCAAATATTAAACTTATAAATAATTATTTAACACCATAACGGCACAATGGATTACTCTCAAATTTTCATCATGCTGTCACTATATATTTGTTAACAAAATATGTTAATATGTAGGTCAAATTTTAATAAGTGTAGAAAGCATTATTTTTTTCTAAGGCTATGTCGAAAATTTGCATTCTCAAATATAACATGCTGGAAACTTTCTTATCTTTCGAAATAGATACCAAGTGTATCGAGAAGAAACTAAGATAAAAGATGGATGTAACTTTTTTATTTGAAACTTTTCTTTCTAAGATTAGCAGTTTTCGAGAAAATTACAAATAAGTGATTGTTGGCCAGGTGCTGCAATTAATTGCTATTAGATTTCCACGTTCTTTATGATCTCTTTATCATTGAATAAGTTTTGCATATATTCCCTCTTCAGTCTCTAAAAGTGTCATTTTTTCACGGTTGGTGGCTATTAGTAATACGATCTTGTAATTTGGTATACTGATTTCTGTCATTAAAACGATTATTTTTCCGAGCAGCGCCAAATCGGAAAGCCACTTTGGCTTCCGGTTTCAAGATGGCGGCCGATTTGGAAAATTTAAAAGAACGGGTTTTCTATCTAAACTATTGATGTTACAAAAAAAAGTTAAGAAAAATTGTTCCAAATTAAAAGCTGAATAAAAGAGTTTAATACATTTTTTTAAAGCTAAAAATAAAGGCGGTACATAAAAAATATAAAAAAGTTACTTTTTATTTATAATTTAAAAGTTTACAAGTTTTTCGACTAAATAATTACTGTTACAAAAAAGTGTTAAGAAATATATTCTACATTAAAATTTTAATAAAAAAACTTTTTACAATATGTTTACCTAACACTAAAAATAAATCCGCTACACGGAGAAATACTAGAAAATGATTTTATGTATATTTTACAATCTAAAGCAATAATTATAATGTTCTTGTTGAGTATTCCTTTACGAGAAACTGAAGGCACATTATTTTTCAACCTAAAAATAATTTAATAAAAATAGGTAAAGATTTTTTTAGTTAGACTTACATACTTCTTTTAAGTTAGTTGCATTCTCCTTTACAGCCTTTTCAATTTGTGTAAAAGAACGTGCATTGCAAGCCAGCTTTTTCACAACCACATTTGGTTTCAATGCATCCTTTTTTGCAACTACATTGAATTAAGTGTCTAAGGGCTTTAGATACCTCCGGAAGTGTTAGGTAACCATTTTGGCACCGAAACATTTTCGGACAGGACCATCCAGATTTTTCAAGATTATTCAAAATCAAATTTGATGTCAGAGACTGTCCCCAAATGTGCTCACTTTGAAAGCTAGCCCGTAGAATGTGTTTCTTTAAAGCATCCATAATTTTTACTTTTAGAAGAAAACTTATAAAAACTTTCTTATTCAAAATTTCATGACGAACAATTTTTTTTAATAACTTTTTTTATTTTTTTAAAACAGCCGCCATCTTGAAACCGGACGCCATTTTGATTTGGCGCAGCTCGGAAAAATAGTCGTTTTAATGACAGAACTCATCAGTATACCAAGTTACAAAATTGTTTCACTAATAGCCGTTTTCTAAAGGTTTTTACTGTTTGCCGCCTTGCTAAAATGCTACTTTACTCTCATGTAATCTTTTCGGTAGATAGTAAAAAAAAATTGCAAACACTCTTGATGTTAAGTATAGAAAATTGGCACTATTTTAAAATTCATTAGTTCCAAGAAGCAGCATAGTAACTATATTTATTCATTTATATTCCAGTAAAAAATACTTATGTTTTATAAGATTTCGCAAACGGCAGAAAGAACAATGTATGAAAAAACTAAATACAATCTATCTAAGAAAATATTAATTTCAATTTTCAATTCTTTGGATTCTTTTGATAACCTACTTCTGGCTATGCTAGAAATTAAGAAGACCTAAAATTTATGCATTTACAAAATAACTACCTATTCAATCAATAATGAAAATCTAATCAAAATATCAATTTTGAATCTTTGTAATTCTCTACAACAACAACCTACATCATTTTATGCTAGAGACAAAGACAAAGATCTATCTTAAAGTTTTTAATACAAGAGGACTTCAATTTTTATATATATATATATATATATATATATATATATATATATATATATATATATATATATATATATATATATATATATATATATATATATATATATATATATATATATATATATAAAAATTGAACTCATGTTTGAAATATCTTGAGTGGCTTTATGTCTTTCTAATGAGAATCAAAACAAGGGAGAAAAATGGATTTTAAGGGCTATGTTGCGAAGAAGAATTTTAGAATAATAGTTTAATTTTTCCAGGCAAGTCCTGTTGTATTAAAAACTAGAAGTAGATTATCAAAAGAATGTAAGGAATTGAATTTTTTTTTATCTATTTATTTAACGTCGGCCTATTTCCGCTACCAGGGTCCACCACCGACGCCAGGAGACGAGCTACCCCCAACCTGGAAATTTTGCCGAACCTCTTCCCTTAAGAAGAGTAGGGATCTTTTACTTGCCTAACATTTCATAGACAAGGGACCGCCTGCTTTACATCCCCTCCGAAGGATGGTAATCCACTACGTAATTCTCGTCTGAAATTACGTAGCTTCCGCATATACACTGATATTCAAGCCGCTAGAAGGTGGGACGAGAACTCTGTATTTCCCAAGATGGGTCACCCATCCAAGTATTAACCGCGCTCGACGTTGCTTCAACGGAATATCGACTGACATTCATATTGAAGTCGCCTCTACGCTCGCCCCTGAATTGAAAATTGAAATTAATATTTTCTTAGATAGATTGTATTTAGTATTTTCTGCTGTTTGCGAATTCCCATAAAAGTATTTTTTACTGCAGCTATAAGCAAATAAAATTATTTACTTTAATACTCACATATATTTTCTACTTTTTACTGCCTTAAAAAAATTAGTTTGTTTTATTTTTAATTTTACAGTTTCTATTTAAATCTAATTTTTCTTTTTTACCAAGTGCTTCAGAATGCCCTTACACAATTGATTACACAATTCTAATTCAGTTATACGTTATTTAAATATATCGTTCGTAACATACAAATATTTATAAATAGTTAGATTTGTTAAAACAAAGCAACTATGAATGATTAAGAAAATAGAAATATAAAGTAACGTCTCATATCATGACGAGCAGTGTATTATGCAGTTCCTTGGCTAATAATTCGTTTTATGGTCTACAAATATCTCGAGACAGTCTGAAAGGCCACGCCCATCATCCGTATCTCCCTTCGCCCTACTTCCACACAGGTGAAACTATATTACTGGTATTTCCCGCTCCTAAGTTATCGTGCTTACAAGAAACGTGACGGACGGACAGACAGACGGACGGACATTTTGAAAGTTGTTCAGAATTCGTTCACTAACACAATGATATGAAATTTTTTTCTCTACGAACGATATTTCCGGTTTTAGAAATGTACCGATCAAATGCAATATACTCTTCGTTTTTGCGAAGAGTATAATAATAAAGAATCCTACACGAAAATATAGATTATTTTCTTGTTAAGTTAAAAACTAATATATAGTCCTTTTTAAATCGTTGATCAATAAACATGTCTTCAATTAATGCTAGTGTTTGAATTGAACTCAAAGCAACCCTACAACAATATTAACCACTATTTAAATCGACTTCCTAATCATTATTATTATTATTACACATAAAAGAGAAGATATACTTGAAAAGTTGAAAAAGATCAAAATCATCAAAAGTAGGCCGATGTTCTTGAAATTTTGCATGGAACTATAAAGTGGTGCAGGGAAATAGGATCTTGGGGGTCAAAAAACATATTTTTATTTTATTTTATTTTATTTTTAAATTTCTTCTACCTTTCTGAACATAACAATGCATATCTATCTATCATAGTTTTTAACAAAGGCAAGTTGTGACTATACACATACACGGTATTACTTTATGTTTATTTTAATGTTTAAAATCCACTACATCAAAGTCCTTGAAAGTACGAGTGCAGAACACTTCTGAAGTGTCTGATTTAAAAATTCCTAACTCAAAAACGATGATGTATAGAGATAGGCAGTTTACATTATTTTGTTCAGAAACGCACACTGAATTTAAAAGTAAAATAAAATAAAAATGTGTTGCTTTTAACCCCGAAGGTCCCTTTTTCCTTGAACCATTCACATTTTTAAAAATTCCCACAGAGAAAATCTCTAGAATCAAATATCAAATGTATGCTAGGAAAAAGATCTTATGTGATAGAAAAATTGGAAAATATCTCATCTTAATTAAAATACTTCCCTTTGGTTAGCGAGGGAAGTAAAAGAAATTTATGGTGCCCTGAAAAGATGCAATATTGAATTAAACGTATGCAATATTGAATTAAACGTATAAGAAATATAGAAATAAGAGTTCCAAGTCTAAAAATCGTTTTAGTCTTTCTATACTTCTTTAAATATAGTTAGACAAAAAAATTAAAGCGAAATTTTAAAATTTTAATTATTGACAACTCAAAACAAAAACTTAAACTATAACAGTATAATCCCTGTCAAAAAAATCTCATCAATCCGTATTGAAAATTATCAAAAATTAATAAGTATCTATGAGAACCTATATGGTCAATAAGTTTCTATAAGAGTTAGGTAAAGTTGCTGTTGAAATTGTTATCAGTTTATATCCGCATTGACCAGCAAAATGAGTCAAGCCATATCCATTTGTTAAACATTTACTTATACCATATCAATGAGAATTTATGAGCACAGTATCTAATGTAATTCGTGCGGCTTTCCGTGATTAAAAGACAAGTGTTTCTTTAAGAAACGAGCTGCATTAGGTTAGAACAATTTGGATTTGCAATTGAAGATTACAAATTATAATGTTTGAATAGGAATTTCTGAGATCAGTTTCTATGAGTATTAATGTTTTTTTTCAGTAATATATTAAATGTGTTTTCATTTGTTTGAATGGGTAAAAAGAAAGGTCAGTTTTCAACTGCAATTACAAATACAAGTTTAATCGCTTCGAATGGGATTATATGCGATCAATTTCTAAAAGTATTTATGCTGTTTTCCGAATATAGTTATGATGAGGTTTAATCAGTAACAAATTGTTAACTACTTGTTATGATATGGTCGGAAATTCCAAGTACACATTTAGTATTCCTTCAAGAGGATTGATGAGAGCAGTTTCTACGAGTATCTATTTGTTGTTCCTATAGTAAATTATATAAGTCTTTATCAGTACAGATTCGGATTTAATTTAATTATGAAAATTATATCAGAATAAAGCAACCAAATATTTTAAACAGTATCTATTTGTAAATCCAAACATTTACTTATACTATCTCAATGAGAATTTATGAGAACAGTATATCTAATGTAAAACGTGCGGCTTTCCGTGGTTAAATGGCAAGAGTTTCTATAAGAAACGAGCTGCATTAGGTTAGAACAGTTTTGATTTGCAATTGAAGATTCAAAATTATAATGTTTGAATAGGGATTTATGAGATCAGTTTCTATGAGTATTAATGTTTTTTTTTCAGTAATATATTAAATGTGTTTTCATTTGTTTGAATAGGTAAAAAGAAAGGTCAGTTTTCAACTGCAATTACAAATACAAGTTTAATCACTTCGAATGGGGTTAGATGCGATCAATTTCTCAAGAGGTTTAATCAGTAACAAATTGTTCACTACATGTTATGATATGGTCGGAAATTCCAAGGCAGCAAGGTGCCGTCATTATGACGTCGTTTTTTCGGCATTAATTACGTCAATTTTACCTTCAGCATGACGTAAAAATGACGTGAAAAAGACGGCACAATGTCACAGCCCAATGACGTCATATATATGACGCCAATATGACGTATTGGTAATCAGTCAATTTTGCGATAAGGGATGCAAACCTCTCATTATAATATTTTTCCACAACTATTAATAAAGTTTTTGACGAAAAAAACCCGGAATGTGCAGGAATCGAACCGCGGACCTCTTCACTCGCAACCTAACACTTAACTCACTGAACCATTGAACATCTTTATTTAAATATGTTTAAAAGCTGTATACCTAGTTAGAAATAGTAAAACAAAATTATTATTACTATGTGGCAAAAATTGAACTAGTCACTAAATACTTCTATTTATTTTTATTTCATAATGATTTATTTAAATTAAAATTTCAGGTTGCAAAATATATTCGGCAACTATGTCAAAACATACTGATGTTTCTATATGTACGTTTTTATTGTAATAATATGTTGCTATTATGATTGGTCAAAGGTCTCTATATACATATATATAGTGAATATATGAATATATATAGTGAACCAAATGACCAATTTTGACTACAAAATGACGTCTTCATGATGACGTCAGAAGTACGTATTAAATATCACGTCTCTGGTACGTCATTTATTAATGACGTCAAAATAATGACCTAAAAGAAACGTGTATTTGACGTCTTCATGATGACGTCAGAAGTACGTATTAAATATCACGTTTCTGGTACGTCATTTATTGGGACAATGACGTCGGCGACGAAAAATCACCTTTAAAAGACGTCATAATGACGTCACCTTGCTACCTGGGTACACATTTGGTATTCCTTCAAGAGGATTGATGAGAGCAGTTTCTACGAGTATCTATTTGTTGTTCCTCTAGTAAATTATATAAGTCTTTATCAGTAAAGATTCGGATCTAATTTAAATATGAACATTATATCAGAATAAAGCAACCAAATATTTTAAACAGTATCTATTTTTAAATCCAGACATTTACTTATACTCTCAAGGAGAATTTATGAGAACAGTATCTAATGTAAAACGTGCGGCTTTTCGTGGTTAAATGGCAAGTGTTTCTATAAGAAACGAGCTGCGTTAGGTTAGAACAGTTTTGATTTTCAATTGAAGATTACAAATTATAATGTTTGAATAGGGATTTATGAGATCAGTTTCTATGAGTATTAATGTTTCTTTTCAGTAATATATTAAATGTGTTTTCATTTGTTTGAATGGGTAAAAAGAAAGGTCAGTTTTCAACTGCAATTACAAATACAAGTTTAATCGCTTCGAATGGGATTATATGCGATCAATTTCTAAAAGTATTTATGCTGTTTTCCGAATATAGTTATGATGAGGTTTAATCAGTAACAAATTGTTAACTAGTTGTTATGATATGGTCGGAAATTCCAAGTACACATTTAGTATTCCTTCAAGAGGATTGATGAGAGCAGTTTCTACGAGTATCTATTTGTTGTTCCTATAGTAAATTATATAAGTCTTTATCAGTACAGATTCGGATCTAATTTAAATATGAAAATTATATCAGAATAAAGCAACCAAATATTTTAAACAGTATCTATTTGTAAATCCAAACATTTACTCATACTATCTCAATGAGAATTTATGAGAACAGTATCTAATGTAAAACGTGCGGCTTTCCGTGGTTAAATGGCAAGAGTTTCTATAAGAAACGAGCTGCATTCGGTTAGAACAGTTTTGATTTGCAATTGAAGATTCAAAATTATAATGTTTGAATAGGGATTTATGAGATCAGTTTCTATGAGTATTAATGGTTTTTTTCAGTAATATATTAAATGTGTTATCATTTGTTTGAATGGGTAAAAAGAAAGGTCAGTTTTCAACTGCAATTACAAATACAAGTTTAATCACATCGAATGGGGTTATATGCGATCAATTTCTAAAAGTATTTATGCTGTTTTCCGGATATAATTGTGAAGAGGTTTAATCAGTAACAAATTGTTCACTACATGTTATGATATGGTCAGAAATTCCAAGTACACATTTGGTATTACTTCAAGAGGATTGATGAGAGCAGTTTCTACGAGTATCTATTTGTTGTTCCTCTAGTAAATTATATAAGGCTATATCAGTAAAGATTCGGATCTAATTTAAATATGAAAATTTATATCAGAATAAAGCAACCAAATATTTTAAACAGTATCTATTTGTAAATCCAGACATTTACTTATACTATCTCAATGAGAATTTATGAGAACAGTATCTAATGTAAAACGTGCGGCTTTTCGTGGTTAAATGGCAAGTGTTTCTATAAGAAACGAGCTGCATTAGGTTAGAACAGTTTTGATTTGCAATTGAAGATTACAAATTATAATGTTTAAATAGGGATTTATGAGATCAGTTTCTATGAGTATTAATGTTTTTTTTTCAGTAATATATTAAATGTGTTTTCATTTGTTTGAATGGGTAAAAAGGAAGGTCAGTTTTGAACTGCAATTACAAATATTAGTTTATTCACTTCGAATGGGGTTATATGCGATCAATTTCTAACAGCATTTATGCTGTTTTCCGAATATAATTGTGATGAAGTTTGATCCGTAACAAATTGTTCACTACATGTTACGATATGGTCGGAAATTCCAGGTACATATTTAGTATTCCTTCAAGAGGATTAATGAGAGCAGTTTCTACGAGTATTTATTTGTTGTTCCTACAGTAAATTATATAAGTCTTTATCAGTATGCATTCGGATCTAATTTAAATACAAAAATCATATCAGAATGAAACCCCAAATATTTTAAACAGTGTCCACCTGTAAATCCAAGATAATATTATAATGAGAATCCATCACAACAGTATCTAATGTAACGTGTGCGGTTCTCCGTGGCTAAATTTTAAAATTATTTGCAATAAATAAGCTTTAACGGATTCGAACAGTTTTGCATTTCCAGATGAATAGTTTTAATTGTTAGGGATCTATGAGGTCAGTGTAATGTTTTTTTTTTTCAATAAAATGTGTTTTTATTGGAAAATAAACGTTACACAAAGACACTGATCTCATAGATCCCTATTTAACAATTAAAACTATTCATCTGGAATTGCAAATTAAAACTGTTCAAATCCGTTAAAGCTATTTATTAAAAATACTTTTAAAATTTAGCCACGGAAAGCCGCACGCGTTACATTAGATACTGTTCTGATTGGTTCTCATTAAAATATATCTTTAAATGTTTGGATTTACAAGTGGATACTGTTTAAAATATTTGGTTGTGTCATTCTGATATAATTTTTGTATTTAAAGTAGATCCGAATGCATACTGATAAAGACAAATTTTCTATTGGAACAACTAATACATACTCATAGAAACTGCTATCATCAATCCTTTCGAAGGAATACGTACGAATGTGTACCTGGAATTTCCGACCATATCGTAACATGTGGTGAACAATTTGTTACTGATCAAACCTCATCACAATTATATTCGGAAAACAGCATAAATACTGTTAGAAATTGATCGCATATAACCCCATTCGAAGTGAATAAACTAATATTTGTAACTGCAGTTCAAAACTGACCTTCCTTTTTACCCATTCAAACAAATAAAAACACATTTAATATATTACTGAAAAAAAAACATTAATACTCATAGAAACTGATCTCATAAATCCCTAATTAAGCATTATAGTTTGTAGTCTTCAATTGCAAATCAAAACTGTTCTAACCTAATGCAGCTCGTTTCTTATAGAAACACTTGCCATATAACCACGAAAAGCCGCACGTTTTACATTAGATACTGTTCTCATTGAGATAGTATAAGTAAATGTCTGGATTTACATATAGATACTATTTAAAATATTTAGTTGCTTTATTCTGATATAATTTTCATATTTAAATTAGATCCGAATGCATACTGATTAAGACTTATATAATTTACTATTGGCACAACAAATACATACTCGTAGAAACTGCTATCATCAATCCTTTCGAAGTAATACTAAATATGTACCTGGAATTTCCACACGTAACATGTAGTGAACAATTTGTTACTGATCAAACCTCATCACAATTATATTCGGAAAACAGCATAAATACCGTTAGAAATTGATCGCATATAATCCCATTCGAAGTGGTTAAACTTGTATTTGTAATTGCAGTTGAAAACTGACCTTTCTTTTTACCCATTCAAACAAATGATAACCCATTTAATATATTACTGAAAAAAAAACATTAATACTCATAGAAACTGATCTCATAAATCCCTATTCAAACATTATAATTTGTAATCTTCAATTGCAAATCAAAACTGTTCTAACCAAATGCAGCTCGTTTCATATAGAAACTCTTGCCATTTAACCACGGAAAGCCGCACGTTTTACATTAGATACTGTCCTCATAAATTCTCATTGAGATAGTATAAGTAAATGTCTGGATTTACAAATAGATACTGTTTAAAATATTTGGTTGCTTTATTCTGATATAATTTTCATATTTAAATTAGATCCGAATGCAAACTGATAAAGACTTATATAATTTACTATTGGTACAACAAATACATACTCGTAGAAGCTGCTATCATCAATCCTTTCGAAGTAATACTAAATATGTACCTGGAATTTCCGACCATATCGTAACATGTAGTGAACAATTTGTTACTGATCAAACCTCATCACAATTATATTCGTAAAACAGTATAAATACTGTTAGAAATTGATCGCATATAACCCCATTCGAAGTGATTAAATTTGTATTTGTAATTTCAGTTGAAAACTGACTTTTCTTTTTACCCATTCAAACATATGAAAACACATTTAATATACTACTGAAAAAAAAAACATTAATACTCATAGAAACTGATCTAATAAATCCCTATTCAAACATTATAATTTGCAATCTTCAATTGCAAATCAAAACTGTTCTAACCTAATGCAGCTCGTTTCTTATAGAAACACTTGCCATTTAACTACGGAAAGCCGTACGTTTTACATTAGATACTGTTCTCATAAATTCTCATTGAGATAGTATAAGTAAATGTAAAGACTTATATAATTTACTAGAGGAACAACAAATAGATACTCGTAGAAACTGCTCTCATCAATCCTTTTGAAGGAATACTAAATGTGTACTTGGAATTTCCGACCATATCATAACAAGTAGTGAACAATTTGTTACTGATTAAACCTCATTACAATTATATTCGGAAAACAGCATAAATACTTTTAGAAATTAATCGCATATAACCCCATTCAAAGTGATTAAACTTGTATTTGTAATTGCAGTTGAAAACTGACCTTTCTTTTTACCCATTCAAACAAATGTAAACACATTTAATATATTACTGAAAAAAAACATTAATACTCATAGAAACTGATCTCATAAATCCCTATTCAAACATTATAATTAGTAATCTTCAATTGCAAGTCAACCTAAAGGCGCAGTTACACGGCGCGTGATTAGGCGAGCCTGGCTCGGCGAGTCACGAAACACGCGCCGTGTGACATAGGCAACTTGGCATGGCTTGCGACTCGGGAGACGTTGCTCGCGTCTTCCATCTAGTTGTCGGTAACTGCGCCTGAAGATCAGTCATCAGTCGATCCATGCAGTTTTGACGAGCCTACAATCCACAACCCCACACGAAATCTGCGTTGGTCACGCGCCGTATTGACACATCTGGCTCGCTATCCGTTACACGGCGCGTGGTTTGCCGAACCACGCACCAGGTTCGTGGATCGGCGAACCACGCGCCGTGTAACTGCGCCTTAATGCAGCTCGTTTCTTATAGAAACACTTGCCATTTAACCACGGAAAGCCGCACGTTTTACCTTAGATACTGTTCTCATAAATTCTCATTGATGTGGTATAAGTAAATGTTTGCTGCTCCATTCTGGTAGAAACTGATAGAAATTTCAGCAGCAACTTTACTCCAGGCTCCAGTAGAGGGAGCTGTATACGTGTAGCTAATTCATATCTAATCTAATGTGACCTAAGGAACTGAAGTGTGTTTGTTAAATTAAAAACAAAGCAGTCTCTTTCACTGCTAACTCATTCATTGCTTCTAGGCTAGAACAAGAACACCCGAGGAAATAAGGACTTTGCAGAATTTTGTGTTTACCACAATATTAGTATTTCTATTTGAAATATGCAATTTAAACTGTACATTTGTCGGCATGCATATCCAAATTAATACTAATAAAAAAGCAAAATGGAAGTTTACAATAAAAATACATCTGTAAAATATACAATTGAAACTGTACATTTCTAGACATGTATATCCACATTAATACTAATAAAAAACAATGTTGAAATTTACAATAAAAACATGTTGATAAATGGTGTGTTACATACGATAGTTACTGGAGAAAGGACGGACTGAAACTCTTATGATATTACTTATAGAAAAGTTTAGAATCTCTTTAAAGTTGTATCTGTAATTCCATATGTTTACAAGATATAAGGGCAAGGGTGCATTTGCAGACACTAAACTGTAGATTTGTTGATGTATATTTCATATAAGTACTCATGAAAGGGCAACATGATAATTCCAAATAGCCCATTCGGAATTACTGTTTCATAACCGATTTAAAATTTAATAAAACAGATAAAATCCTGTATGTATAATACTAATATAACTTATAGGAACGATAAAACCGCATCACTTTTTTTTTATAAGTTTCTATGTGGAATTTTTGGCAGGGATACTAACCGTATACCTAATAGGGAAATCCGTTTCGGCAATTCGAAACTTACAGCAATATTGCAACTACATCAACACTTATAGAACGTATTTATAAAAACAAATAATATAGTTTAAACACCGTTAAATCATTTATGCAAGGCACGAACAAAATGTCAAATACTTCCTACAGATGAGTTGCTATTTAACAACCTGTTATTTTATAACTGTTATTTGTAAATAACATTAACAGACTGTTATTTCTGTTCGAAAATAACAGGTGAGAAAATAACAGATAAGCAGCTGCGGCAGCAGCATGATATATAAAATAACGTCTCTGAAATAACATTTGCAAACTCTGCCTGCGGTATGCGCATGCCAGTACTTCTCAGCGATCTGTTATTTTTAGACTGTTATTTTAAACTGTTATTTCAAAACAGCAGTAGCAGTCTAAACGGTTATTAAAAAATAACTGCTTTTACCCATCACTAATACTTCCACGATCGGTAAGCCCTACGGTTGTTTCGAGGCTTAAGGACGAGAGAGACGCGCGGAGTGGGAACAGAATTTTGACGTAGGCTGTAGACCGAACCAGTGCCGGCTCTAGACATTTTGTTAGCCAGCGCACGATTAACAACAAATATTTGATTCATAGAAGCTGCCCCTAACCATGAAAGTTATAAATTTAGATTTTCTGTGATTGAATACTATACAATAGGGATATAGATACCGTTGTTATAATATCAGAACTCTTAAAACAACTATCTCAAATTAAAAATGAGCATACTGCCATTGTATACGCGACAACTAGCGCCGGCTCTGGATCTACCTAGACTTTGACCTTGATCTGAATAATTAAACAAATAAAATGTCCAAGAGAGACAGATATATTTAATTCCCATGCAAAAGATAGAGACAAAGATATCGGTGGGTTCTGGGCCTACATCAAGGTTGGTATACTCTAAGGTGGCCTAATAATTCACAATCCCCACCAAAAAATGAACAGCTGGTGTGAAATCACACCAGAGGCAGGGCCTTATTCAAAATATTGTAAGAATTTATGTTTTTATAATTAATTATTTTTTATTTATTTGCTTTTATCATGATTAGAGAATATTATTTAGGTATTATGCAAATCACAACTTACACACTTTTTATTATGAAAATACCTACTTTCTGTATATTGTTGCCCTAATCTGGGCACGCTAATGTACTAGTCAGGTAAATACTTTAAAACACTCATTATTGGAGAATCAATCAAAACAACTACTCTTCTAGCTAATACTGACGAAGTATTGAATTACATGATAGGATTCTTAGCATTTTAAAGGAAAAAAATATATTGAAAATACTTGATTGAGGCACCAATCTACAGAAAGTAGATAATTTCATATTAAATAAAAAAGTGTGAATGATTAAATTTGAATAAATGATTTAAGTATTTTCAATATATTTTTTTCTTTAAAATGCTAAGAATCCTATCATGTAATTCAATACTTCGTCAGTATTAGCTAGAAGAGTAGTTGTTTAGACTGATTCTCCAATAATGAGTGTTTTAAAGTATTGACTGACTAGTATATTAGCGTGCCCAGATTAGGGCAACAATATATAGAAAGTAGGTATTTTCATAATAAAAAGTGTGTAAGTTGTGATTTGCATAATACCTAAATAATATTCTCTAATTATGTAATGTTAATTAAGCAAAGAACTCGTAACTGAAACGGACTCGCAATAACCCGCTTTTATGGTCGGTGGTAATTATCCTCGCATTTTGAGTCACTGTTCTGCAAACTGGTAATGAGGATAGGTTGTAGAATGTAACAATACAGATCATATAGTCACGTAAGACCTCCGATTAAAGAACTTATATCAGTTCTTTAATCGGAGCGTAAGACCATCCCAGCAAACATAAATATATAGCATATACGTAAATGCTACGTAAACTAAGTTTCGCAGAAGTAACATGCTATGTAAAATGTGACGCATAATCATATGTGCATACTCTGCGAAATGTCAGCAACATGTGCATATGATTTTTACATAGTGAAGAGATAACACTGTGACCTCACTGTATGGAACAAATGACGTAGCGTATATGTATATTCAACCACTTGCTATGTAAAGCATACGTAACTAATTTTATCTCTTTATGATGTAGCATATATATATATATATTCAACCACTTGATAGTGACCTTACGCTACGTAACTTATATACTTTTTATCTCTTTATGATGTAGCATGTATATATTTTATCAACCTACCGTATGTTCAAAATAGCATATCCCAGCACTTTTTAAATATTGATACTACACAATTGGATTTTTAAAGTTAGATATATGAATAAAGTTCCTTATAAGTTATAAAGAAAAATTATTTCTTTAGAAAATTACCGAAGTTGACACCAAGTTTTATTTTTAAGTCGGAAACCTTATTTAGAGAGCCGAGTAGTTTTATATTTTGAATGAAAATTTTTTTGTAAAAAATGGTTATATTTAAAATATAAAACTATTTAACTTTCTAAAAATGTTCAGAGGTATTCTACTTAAAAATAAAAGTTGATGTCTCCTCCAGTTATTTCCTAAAGAATGTCAATTTTTCTGGACAATTCATAAGGAATTTATTTCATATATTTATCTCCAAGAATCCAGTTCCCTAGTATCAATATTTAAAAAGTACTATAGGGTGCTATTTTGAACATTATGGTAGGTATATAAAACAAATACATGCTACATCAAAAAGATAAAAAGTATATAATGCAAGATATGGTTGTCTGATTTGTCAACATATATTAGCTTAGGAAAGATTCTCGAATTGAATGACAGTTTAAACTAAGTTAATTAGTATCAACAAAGTTTCAATTCCATCTTAATCTCTGCATATCCCAGTAGGTAAACCAGGCATTAGGCGTTGCCCTCGACGTTGTCATCTATATGTTCTTTAGAAAGTAGCTATACGATATTTTTTCTTCTCCAATGATGTATACCCACCTACCTACCTTGCCTTGCATTCCTAGTAAAGCTCAAATTTCATTTAATTTATTTTATTAACTGTTGATTTAGAAAAGATTAATACTAGTGTCTTTTGTGTAACTAATCTATATTCAAGTTAACTAAGAATCTACAATAAGTGTTAAGCATTTCTCGGGTCGTTTCTGATTGTACTCGTTCTTTGGTCAGCCTTCGTCACTCTGACATTTGCTACTTGAACATCAGTTACACAACCTGTGGAAGTAATTGAAATATTAGTCTATTTCATATACGGGGTGCACCATTTAAAACTCCCCAGACTTGTCATTTTCTTATTTTTTAAGGCACATCAAATTGTAGATATTTTTAAAGCATTAAAAAAAAATTTTTTTGAAAAAATTATTAAGAAAGAAATCTTAATTTCCTTGAATATTTTTTTACGTCACCCTGTACATGAACTGCGTTAATGTTTTCTTATAAAGGTTTTAATTAGCTTCAATTTATATTATTACGTCATATTCGAAATTATTTTTGGTTTTAGAGAAAGGAATTAAAAACACTCCAAACTGATTTTTTTTTTAAATTACTTTGAAAGGAATGTAAATAATAATTTTATGCTTTATCTGTAAAGGACATATCACAAACAATATTCAGCGTAATAAAACAGTAACAAAAAACTAAAAAAAAAAATTTAAAAACTTATATTAAAATGTAGTAAGTAGGAAATTGCAATTTTTTTATTTTTTAAGTTTTTTTATTTTAATAACATAAATTGAAACTAATTAAAAAACCTTTATAAGAAAACAATAACACAGCCCACGTACAGGGTGAGGTAAAAAAAATAAGTTTCCTTTCTTAACCATTCAAAAAAAAAAAAAAATCACTCTGTATGGATATTTAAAGGCTTTAAAAATGTCTACAAGTTGATGTGCCCAACATGATCATCGCTTCGAAAATAAAAATGTTACAAGTCTGGGGAGTTTTAAATGGCGCACCCTGTATAGTGTAGTAAATCTGATTATATAGCTTATATCCCTTTACTAAATTGTGAAGAAAACTAGATGCAAACTATTTTGATCAATTTGTTAAGTTATTAAACAATTTATTATAGCTTAAATAAATAATAATGTATATATTTTAACAAAACTTTACGAAGACACGCTTCCAATGGAATGGAAAATTTGAGGTCGATCCGATAAATTTCAGAACTATACTGCTTTAAACATGAACCAATGTGCTCAAAGTGCTGTCCCAAAGTCTGCCTCAAAGTTGAGTTTACACTGTTAAAACACAGCTATTTAAAATCAGATTTGTCTAATATGCCAGATGTGGTGATTTGGGGACTATTGGAGTATTTCAACATAAGAGTATGCAGCATATAACTGCTGAAAAAAAAGGGGAATGTAAATGCAACTAGGAGTGAATGACTTCACGCAGCGTTTATATTCTTGATTAATTTTAAAGCCTCTAGAGATCTTAGAATATGCATAAGTTGTAGACGAGTGCATCAATCTTGTGAGAATCCCATGATAAAAGTAGTTTCTTTAACAGGCTTATAAACAAATTGTTAATTAACGCCACTGAAAAGTAAACAATCAACGATTCAATTTTCGAACTTGTTACTGTTTCTTAAACTTTTTTGTATAAATATTAAATTATATTATACTATTACATTCACCGAGAGCCATTTGATATAAGAAAATGTGCGGGGTCCTTTACCTAGATGATTTAATTCTACCAGAAGCATATTTTTAATAATGACAAATCTTAATTGTCTTAATTTATTGCAACAAAATTAACCATAAAGGTTCAGACAATTCTAGTTTTCCTCGTAGTTTTATAATGATCAAATTAATTTTTTTAATGGCGATACAAGCAATATCATTAATCACAGACAACAAAAAAAGGGGCTGCGCTTTTGATCAGAACCATCTAATCCTGTTTTTTAACATGTTGAAACCGATTCTGATACTAAAAAAAAATTTATCAGTTTTTGGTTACCACCACTGTTATCCCCTAAAAAGGGCCAATAGTTTTGTCCTAAGGTTCTGATCTAATTTTTCTGAAGTATTTTGACGTGCTGAAGCCAATTTTGGACAAAAGAAAAATTGCAGAAAAATATTAGCCTAGGTACTTTACACATACAAAACCTTGAAATATATGTATAATACAATAACGAACACAAAGTAGGTGCTATAAGATGTCAGTAAACAATAACCATACCTATGCATAGTACTTCGCAAAAGCTTTTGGTCACTATTAAGATCTGGGTTTCCTTGAATTACAACTTCTTACGCTGGATTCAGTTGAACTTAATAATGTAGGAACAGCACCAACATACAGCTTTTGTGTAACAAAATCCATGTAATGATATAATTGTCTGTGGAGAATAACGATTGCCCGTGAAATAATTCTAACCTATAAAAAGATTACGTTTCATTTAAATAAATATCTTTATAAAAACGGTACAACACAAACTTACTTTTGGGTCATTCACTGGAAAACGTACATAGGTATGTACACCAAATTCGCAAACAAGAGGGCATGTTTATGTTTGCACCTAACCTCTACACTAATAAAACGTCCAAATAAAATAATATTTAAAAAGTCACAACGCTTCATGTTTCACAGTTCTGCATCAAAGTTATTAAAAGACATCATCCACAATTTTTCACAAAAATGATTAAAAAACACAAACGTTAGATTTTACATCATTTTACACTGGCGTGCTGCGTGAGCGTGACTGACGCGTTCCATGACTTCGATGTCGTAAAATGAAGTATGTAAACATTTTTAAGTAAAATTATGTAGAAAATATGTAAACTTGTGTATAAGTAATTAAGTTAATATGTTGACTTAAATATGATATTGTTTTACGTATATGCTATGTAAAATTATGTAAAATATTTTATATAAAAATGTTCCATTAATCTAACCTAAGGTTACATTAATGTTTACTGGGATATTTCGGGCCAGTACGGACAGTTCTTCTAGACTGTGATAACTGCGACGCTACCGCGCGTTCGTAGAACAAAGACTTTTCACCCCCGCACTAATTTCTTCGCCAAAAAGCTGTATATTAAGGAACCTCATAGTCTACAAATCTTGGGCCTACATGACGTAGGCGCTAGACCCCGGTTCCCCGCTCCTTGCGCTCCTTCGTCAACAAGCTGCTGGATGAGGTAACCGTTATAGTTTAATGACCGTGAAATACTTCAATAATCGTAAGCTAGTACATATTTTGCCACTAGATGGTACTGCGTGTATAATATTTGTATTTATTCGACAGTGCTCTTATTATCATGTAGTTGCAGCAGCGTTTCTAATCCCCGTTACACAGAAAAATTAAAAATATTTTTGAGATTTACATGCGTAAATAAAAATTAAATGTGTGTGTGTGTAAAAGTGATGCTAGTCACTTTTTAATATATTATTGCATGATACCTGCATACTTTCCATTTATCTATGGGATTACACAGCCCCACAAAAAAAAAAGTTCAAGTTCAGCGAACCAGACCTGTGTATTTTCGGTCATCTACAAACCACCAACCACAATTCAACGCAAGCCCCACCTAAATATCTGCTCCCGTTTCCAAGATATCGAAATATCACAGCTGATGATGAAAACTTTAAGACCGAAACCACAACTTTAACCTATTTCCAATCTCAATTTCGACTACAACACGAAACAAACGACGATTTAACGATCGTCTCGTCCACCCCACCTCATCCACGAACCACTAACAATAATTCAGCGCAAACCCCACTTCGACATCTGCTCTCGTTTCCGAGATATCCAAAAATCAGCACCTGATGATGAAAACTTTATAAACTAAACCGGTAAATCGCGAGAGAGCTGAAAAACGCTCCGCGTGCAACACCAAATCGTCGTCGAATTGTACACGAATACGAAATACCAACGTGGTAGTGACAATCGACCAAGTTTATAATACAAGCAGTGAACTCTATACCAACATAGAGTTCACTGAATACAAGTAATCATCAGACGTTTATTTAGCAAACTTTTTTACCTATAGTGGTTCTACTTTGCACAAACATAAACACACCGTATATAATATACAACAATCTTATTTCTTCTAACTCTATGCAATTATCTATGTGCTTTATGAATATTAAGCAACCAGATATACTCTTCATTCCTGCCCTTTTTATAGGACGAGATGCCTGCATCAGTAGTCCCTTGAGATAAAGTTTTTACCCCATAAGTGTTCCCCCCCTTTCGAGGGCGGGGAACACGATGATGACAATATTTTCCGACCTACCGTCCAACCACTACACCTAAACCGAAAAAACCTTTTTCCGATTTTTCGACGCTGAGCTTGCAAGGGCTTGTCGGATCGGATTTTTCTTGGTCAATTTGAATAAAATAAGTAAATACTGACCACAGGTGACTTAACCCAGTAAACATTAATGTAACTTTACCTCTCTGAGAGGTAAGATTAATAGAACATTTTTATATAAAATATTTTACATAATTTTACATAGCATATACGTAAAATAATATCATATTTAAGTCAACATATTAACTTAATTACTTATACACAAGTTTACATATTTGCTACATAATTTTACTTAAAAATGTTCACCTATTTCATTTTACGACATCGAAGTCATGGAACGCGTCAGTGCCACGCTCACGCAGCACGCCAGTGTAAAATGATGTAAAATCTAACATTTGTGTTTTTTGATCATTTTTATGAAAAATTGTGGATGAGGTCTTTTAATAACTTTGATGCAGAAATGTGAACCATAAAGCGTTGCGACTTTTTTAAATATTATTTTATTTGGACGTTTTATTAGTTAGGTGCAAACATAAACATGCCCTCTTGTTTGCGAATTTGTTGGAGGTGCATCATTTTCCAGTGAATGACCCAAAAGTAAGTTTGTGTTGTACCGTTTTTATAAAGATATTTATTTAAATGAAACGTAATCTTTTTATAGGTTAGAATTATTTCACGGGCAATCGTTATTCTCCACAGACAATTATATCATTACATGGATTTTGTTACACAAAAGCTGTATGTTGGTGCTGTTCTCACATTATTAAGTTCAACTAAATCCAGCGTAAGAAGTTGTAATTCAAGGAAACCCAGATCTTGATAGTGACCAAAAGCTTTTGCGAAGGACTATGTTGTTTACCCACATCTTATAGCACCTACTTTTTGTTCGTTATTGTATTGTACATTATACCCTACCCAGCAAACCAAACCACATCATTTTAACATCATAATGATGTGATTTTTGCAACAGTGACGTCGTCATTCTTGTTTGCAACCACGTGGAAATGCCGTCACAGTGACGCTAAACGGCCGCACTCAGCCACGTCGTCAAAAGTGACTTACTTATTTTCCACTTTTCAGCCACATCAGTACCACTCATTTGTGATATTTGTGATATATTGTGTACAAAAAATATATATTATAACAACTTGAATGTTACCGCCCAATTACTTTTAAAATAAATAAAAAGAATCTATATTGCAATAAATAAATCTACTTTTATATTACGAAAAAATGTCTCCATTGAAACTTAAAAATCACTGATTAAAGATTAATATTTTATATCCGGCTCTAAAAAATGATGAATTTTTAAATAAATTATGTTTCCTCATTGAATTTTTTATTGTTTTTTTGCGTTTGTTGTCTTGTGATTAATGATATTGTTTGTATCGCCATTAAAAAAATTAATTTGATCATTATAAAACTACGAAGAAAACTAGAATTGTCTGAACTTTTTTGGTTAATTTTGTTGCAATAAATTAAGGCAATTAAGATTTGTCATTATTAAAAATATGCTTCTGGTAGAATTAAATCATCTTGGTAAAGGACCCTGCTCATTTTCTTATATCAAATGGCTCTCGGTGAATGTAATAGTATAATATAATTTAATATTTATACAAAAAAAGCTTAAGAAACAGTAACAAGTTCGAAAATTGAATCATTGATTGTTTACTTTTCAGTGGCGTTAATTAACAATTTGTTTATATGACTGTTAAAGAAACTACTTTTATCATGGGATTCTCACAAGATTGATGCACTCGTCTACAACTTATGCATGAAAGTACTGCTTTACACACTTGTTGCATAAATAAGTAGGTATTTTAAAATTATTTAAAACAATTTTTTGGCAAATATTTAACAAATGCATTTTTTTCACGCTTCACGGCTCCCAATTGGCGTAGAAAACCCCATTTTTTGAAATTGTTTCTTTTTTTGTGATCTTTTCTGATTCTAATAATTTTTAGTTGTTTAATTCTGAGAAAAAAATTCTTTATAAAAAATTTAAAATGATTTTAAATAGATTAAAAAAATTATGTTAACACCACTGAAGAGTAGGAGAAAAATCTACATTCTAAAACAAATTATTCTATGACTTGATGCACTTAAACAGTCAACGGTTCAATTTTCGACTTTGTTATTGTTTTTTTGGCGTTGTTATAAACATTTCCACTTAAAATTTGGTGTGATGATTTAATGGGCTTATTTAGCATATATTTTTATTACATTTTGCAAAAAAAATTCTTAATTTTAGAGCGAAATTCAAAAAACCAGGATATTCTAAGATCTCTAGAGGCTTTAAAATTAATCAAGAATATAGACGCTGCGTGAAGTCATTCACTCCTAGTTGCATTTTCATTCCCCTTTTTTTCGGCAGTTATATGCTGCATACTCTTATGTTGAAATACTCCAATAGTCCCCAAATCACCATCTCTGGCAGATTAAACAAATCTGATTTTAAATAGCTGGGTTTTAACAGTGTACACTCAACTTTGAGGCAGACTTTCGGATTGAATGACAGCACTTTGAGCACATCGGTTCATGTTTAAAGCAGTATACTTCTGAAACTTACCGGATCGACCTCAAATTTTCCATTCCATTGGAAGCGTGTTTTCGTAAAGTTTTGTTAAAATATATACATTCCCTGCCAAAAATTCCACATAGAAACTTATAAAAAAAAAGTGATGCGGTTTTATCGTTCCTATAAGTTATATTAGTATTATACAGACAGGATTTTATCTGTTTTATTAAGTTTTAAATCGGTTATGAAACAGTAATTCCGCATGAGCTATTTGGAATTATCATGTTGCCCTTTCATGAGTACTTATATGAAATATACATCAACAAATCTACAGTTTAGTGTCTGCAAATGCACCCTTGCCCTTATATCTGTAAACATATGGAATTACAGATACAACTTTAAAGAGATTCTAAACTTTTCTATAAGTAATATCATAAGAGTTCCAGTCCGTCCTTTCTCCAGTATCTATCGTATGTAACACACCATTTATCAACATGCTTTTATTGTAAATTTCAACATTGTCATTTTATTAGTATTAATGTGGATATACATGTCAACAAATGTACAATTTCAATTGTATATTTTACAGATGTATTTTTATTGTAAACTTCCATTTTGCTTTTTTATTAGTATTAATTTGGATATGCATGCCGATAAATGTACAGTTTAAATTGCATATTTCAAATAGAAATACTAATATTGTGGTAAACACAAAATACTGCAAAGTCCTTATTTCCTCGGGTGTTCTTGTTCTAGCCTAGAAGCAATGAATGAGTTAGCAGCGAAAGAGACTGCTTTACTTTTAATTTAACAAACACACGTCAGTTCCTTAGGTCACATTAGATTAGATATGAATTAGCGACACGTATACAGCTCCCTCTACTGGAGCCTGGAGTTAAAGTTGCTGCTGAAATTTCCATCAGTTTCTACCAGAATGGAGCAGCAAACATTTACTTATACCACATCAATGAGAATTTATGAGAACAGTATCTAAGGTAAAACGTGCGGCTTTCCGTGGTTAAATGGCAAGTGTTTCTATAAGAAACGAGCTGCATTAGGTTAGGACAGTTTTGATTTGCAATTGAAGATTACTAATAATAATGTTTGAATAGGGATTTATGAGATCAGTTTCTATGAGTATTAATGTTTTTTTTCAGTAATATATTAAATGTGTTTTCATTTGTTTGAATGGGTAAAAAGAAAGGTCAGTTTTCAACTGCAATTACAAATACAAGTTTAATCACTTTGAATGGGGTTATATGCGATTAATTTCTAAAAGTATTTATGCTGTTTTCCGAATATAATTGTGATGTAACAAATTGTTCACTACTTGTTATGATATGGTCGGAAATTCCAAGTACACATTTAGTATTCCTTCAAAAGGATTGATGAGAGCAGTTTCTACGAGTATCTATTTGTTGTTCCTCTAGTAAATTATATAAGTCTTTACATTTACTTATACTATCTCAATGAGAATTTATGAGAACAGTATCTAATGTAAAACGTACGGCTTTCCGTGGTTAAATTGCAAGTGTTTCTATAAGAAACGAGCTGCATTAGGTTAGAACAGTTTTGATTTGCAATTGAAGACTACAAATTATAATGTTTGAATAAGGATTTATGACATCAGTTTCTATGAGTATTAATGTTTTTTTTTTCAGTAATAAATAATATATTAAATGTGTTTTCATTTGTTTGAATGGGTAAAAAGAAAGGTCAGTTTTCAACTGCAGTTACAAATACAAGTTTAATCACTTCGAATGGGGTTATATGCGATCAGTTTCTAACAGTATTTATGCTGTTTTCCGAATATAATTGTGATGAGGTTTGATCAGTAACAAATTGTTCACCACATGTTACGATATGGTTGGAAATTCCAGGTACATATTTAGTATTCCTTCGAAAGGATTGATGATATCAGTTTCTATGAGTATGTATTTGTTGTTCCAATAGAAAATTTGTCTTTATCAGTATGCATTCGGATCTACTTTAAATACAAAAATTATATCAGAATGACACAACCAAATATTTTAAACAGTATCCACTTGTAAATCCAAACATTTAAAGATATAATTTAATCAGAACAGTATCTAATGTAACGCGTGCGGCTTTCCGTGGCTAAATTTTAAAAGTATTTTTAATAAATAGCTTTAACGGATTTGAACAGTTTTAATTTGCAATTCCAGATGAATAATTTTAATTGTTAAATAAGGATCTATGAGATCAGTGTCTTTGTGTAATGTTTTTTTCCAATAAAAACACATTTTATTGAAAAGAAAAAACATTACACTGACCTCATAGATCCCTAACAATTAAAACTATTCATCTGGAAATGCAAATGAAAACTGTTCGAATCCGTTAAAGCTTATTTATTGCAAATAATTTTAAAATTTAGCCACGGAAAACCGCACACGTTACATTAGATACTGTTCTGATGGATTCTCATTATAATATTATCTTTGAATGTTTGGATTTACAGCTGGACACTTTTAAAATATTTGGGGTTTCATTCTGATATGATTTTTGTATTTAAATTAGATCCGAATGCATACTGATAAAGACTTATATAATTTACTGTAGGAACAACAAATAAATACTCGTAGAAACTGCTCTTATCAATCCTCTTTAAGGAATACTAAGTATGTACCTGGAATTTCCGACCATATCGTAACATGTAGTGAACAATTTGTTACGGATTAAACCTCATCACAATTATATTCGGAAAACAGCATAAATACTGTTAGAAATTGATCGCATATAACCCCATTCGAAGTGATGAAACTTGTATTTGTAATTGCAGTTGAAAACTGACCTTCCTTTTTACCCATTCAAACAAATGCAAACACATTTAATATATTACTGAAAAAAAACATTAATACTCATAGAAACTGATCTCATAAATCCCTATTTAAACATTATAATTTGTAATCTGCAATTGCAAATCAAAACTGTTCTAACCTAATGCATCTCGTTTCTTATAGAAACACTTGCCCTTTAACCACGAAAAGCCGCACGTTTTACATTAGATACTGTTCTCATAAATTCTCATTGAGATAGTATAAGTAAATGTGTGGATTTACAAATAGATACTGATAAAGACTTATATAATTTACTATAGGAACAACAAATAGATACTCGTAGAAACTGCTCTCATCAATCCTCTTGAAGGAATACTAAATGTGTACTTGGAATTTCCGACCATATCATAACAAGTAGTTAACAATTTGTTACTGATTAAACCTCATCATAACTATATTCGGAAAACAGCATAAATACTTTTAGAAATCGATCGCATATAACCCCTTCGAAGCGATTAAACTTGTATTTGTAATTGCAGTTGAAAACTGACCTTTCTTTTTACCCATTCAAACAAATGAAAACACATTTAATATATTACTGAAAAAAAACATTAATACTCATAGAAACTGATCTCATAAATCCCTATTCAAACATTATAATTTGTAATCTTCAATTGCAAATCAAAACTGTTCTAACCTAATGCAGCTCGTTTCTTAAAGAAACACTTGTCTTTTAATCACGGAAAGCCGCACGAATTACATTAGATACTGTGCTCATAAATTCTCATTGATGTGGTATAAGTAAATGTTTGAATTTACAAATGGATATGGCTTGACTCATTTTGCTGGTCAATTCGGATATAAATTGATAACAATTTCAACAGCAACTTTACCTAACTCTTATAGAAACTTATTGACCATATAGGTTCTCATAGATACTTATTAATTTTGGATAATTTTCAATACGGATTGATGAGATTTTTTTGACAGGGTTATTATTTAAGCTATCATAAATTGTTTAATAACTTAACGAATTGATCAAAATAGTTTGCATCTAGTTACAAGCTATATAACCAGATTTACTACACTATACAGGGTGCGCCACTTAAAACTCCCCAGACTTGTAACTTTTTTATTTTCGAAGCGATGATCTTGTTGGGCACATCAGCTTGTAGACATTTTTAAAGCCTTTAAATATCCATACAGAGTGATTAATTTTTTTTTTAATGGTTAAGAGAGGAAACTTAATTTCTTTGAATATTTTTTTACCTCACCTTGTACATGGACTATGTTATTGTTTTCTTATAAAGGTTTTAATTAGCTTCAATTTATGTTATTAAAATAAAAAAACTTAAAAAATAAAAAATTTGCAATTTCCTACTTAGTACATGTTAATATTAAGTAATTTTTAAAAATATTTTTTTAAATTTTTTTTTACTGTTAATTATTATTTACATTCCTTTCAAAGTAATTTAAAAAAAAAATCATTTTGGAGTGTTTTTAATTCCTTTCTCTAAAACCAAAAAGAATTTCGAATATGACGTAATAATATAAATTGAAGCTAATTAAAACCTTTATAAGAAAACATTAACGCAGTTCATGTACAGGGTGACGTAAAAAAATATTCAATGAAATTAAGATTTCTTTCTTAACAATATTTTCAAAAAAATTTTTCTTAAATGCTTTAAAAATATCTACAATTTGATATGCCTTAAAAAATAAGAAAATTACAAGCCTGGGGAGTTTTAAATGGTGCACCCCGTATATGAAATAGACTAATATTTCAATTTTTTTTCATGGGTTGTGTAACTGATGTTCAAGTAGCAAATGTCAGAGTGACGAAGGCTGACCAAAGATCGGGTACAATCAGAAACGACCCGAGAAATGGTTAACACTTATTGTAGATACTTAGTTGACTTGAATATAGATTAGTTACATAAAATACACTAGTATTAATCTCTCCTAAATCAACAGTTAATAAATTAAATTAAATGAAATTTGAGCTTTACTAGGAATGCAAGGCAAGGTAAGTAGGTGGGTATACATCATTGGAGAAGAAAAAATATCGTATAGCTGCTTTCTAAAGAACATATAGATGACAATGTCGAGGACAACGCCTAATGCCTGGTTTACCTACTGGGATATGCAGAGATTAAGATGAAATTGAAACTTTGCTGATACTAATTAACTTAGTTTAAACTGTCATTCAATTCGAGAATCTTTCCTAAGCTAATATATGTTGACAAATCAGACAACCATATCTTGCATTATATACTTTTTATCTCTTTTTGATGTAGCATCTATTTCTTTTATATACCTTCAAAATAGTACTTTTTAAATATTGATACTAGAGAACTGGATTCTTGGAGTTAAATATATGAATATAAATTCCTCATGAATTGTCCAGAGAAATTGATATTCTTTAGGAAATAACTGGAGGAGACATCAACTTTTATTTTTAAGTAGAATACCTCTGAATATTTTTAGAAAGTTAGATAGTTTTATATTTTAAATATAACCATTTTTTACAAAAAAATTTTCATTCAAAATATAAAACTACTCGGCTCTCTAAATAAGGTATCCGACTTAAAACTAAAACTTGGTGTCAACTTCGGTAATTTTCTAAAGAAATATATTTTTCTGTATAACTTATAAGGAACTTTATTTATATATCTAACTTTAAAAATCCAATTGTGTAGTATCAATATTTAAAAAGTGCTGGGATATGCTATTTTGAACATACGGTAGGTAGATAAAATATATACGTGCTACATTTTAAAGAGATAAAAAGTATATAAGTTACGTAGCGTAAGGTCACTATCAAGTGGTTGAATATACATATATGCTACATCATAAAGAGATAAAATTAGTTACGTATGCTTTACATAGCAAGTGGTTGAATATACATATACGCTACGTCATTTGTTCCATACCGTGAGGTCACAGTGTTACCTCTTCACTATGTAAAAATCATATGCACATGTTGCTGACATTTCGCAGAGTATGCACATATGATTATGCGTCACATTTTACATAACATGTTACTTCTGCAAAACTTAGTTTACGTAGCATTTACGTATATGCTATATATTTATGTTTGCTGGGAACTCACCCTTTTTGGATTTTCCGGTGCTAGACTTGCGAGGGTTTGTCGTATCGGATTTTTTTTTGTCAATTCCAATAAAATAAGTAAATATTGACCACAGGTGACCTAACCCACCCCCAGGGGTTGAAACTACCCCCACCCTCTATAACGAAGTGCCACGGAAACAACGAAAATCAGCTGAAAAGCGGTAATTTTATTTTTTTAACCCCCTTTAACAATGGGGTGGGGGTGGTAAGGGGGTGTCTAATACAATTTTTGGAGACGTTATCTTCTCTTATTTCTACTCAATATCTTAAACAGTTCCAGAGTTATCGTGTGCACAAAAAAAATAGAGGTAGCATACCGCTTTTAAACTGATTTTCGTTTTTTTTGTGGCACTTAGTTATTTGGGGTGGGGGTAGTTTCAACCTCTGGGGGTGGATTAGGTCACCTGTGGTCAATATTTACCTATTTTATTCGAATTTACCAAAAGAACCCCAATCCGACAAGCCCTGGCATGCCTAGCACCGGAAAATTGAAATGGAGGGTAGTTTTCAGGTTTGAGGGTAGTGGGTGAAGAGTAGGTCGGGAAATATTATCACCATCGTATTCCTCGTCCTTGAAAACGGGGGTATACCGGTCTTCAGCTGATTTTCGTTATTTTCCTAGCATTTTGGTATTGGAGGTGTGGGTAGTGAGTTAGGTCATCTGTGATCAATATTTACTTATTTTATTCAAACTGACCAAGATAAACCCGATCTGACAAGCCCTTGCAAGCCTAGTGCCGAAAAATCGGAAAAGGTGGTGGTTTCTTCGATTAGGGGTAGTGGTTGGACGGTAAGTCGAAAAATATTGTCACCCATCATGTTCCCCGCCCTCGAAAACGGGGGGTTAATGTCTTGCGGTCCGGTCGCAGAACTTTTGGGTTTTTTGCCTTTTTCTGGTTTTAATCTCAAGGGACTATAGTTCCTAATTGTAATAATAGTCTAGAAAACGCGCTAAGTAGTTTATATAGTTTGTATATAAACTTCTGAATAAATATAAAATAGTATTACTGAAAAACTATGACAATTATTTACGTACCTCATTGGATGATACATCATTATTTTCCATTGTGCTAAAATAAATCACTCACAGCACAGCACCAAAAAAATTGTTTTAGAGAAAACAGAATATTAGGTATTCACATTTTTTTTAAACTGGAAATGACTGAGTGTTCCAGCTGTTCCAGTTCAATTATTTACTGTTTAAAATGGGAATAATATTTGTTTACAGTTTAAAGTGGGATTTAAAAAATTTACAGTTTGAACTGGGAATAATTGAATTATTTACAGTTTAAAGTGGGAATAATTAAATTATTTACAGATTCAACTGGGAGCAATTGAACTATTTACAGTTTGAACTGGGAATAATAAAATTTACAGTTTGAACTGGGAATAATTCAAATATTTACAGATTTAACAGGGAATAATCAAATTATTTACAAATTTATCTGGGAATAATTGGAAAAAAACATCCGTGACCCTTCTACGCCTTCGTACTTTGTCGCTTCTAAGAATACTTATGCAAAAAACCTGTATAACAAATTTTCAGTCAAACTAGACGCACACACACTGGCTTTCCAGAAACCTACAGCTACAGACTCTAGGTGTCAAATGTTGTTATTGTTGTGTAGAGTGTACAAGACACTATTGTATGTATGGTTGCATATACCCACACAGCACAGAAATATTCTAAGAAGGTGCACAGAATGTTTGCTCGGAACGTTTCAATATTCTGAGAATATTCTCACAATATGAAAATCACTACCATAGAATGTGCCATGCACATTACAAAGTGGAGTCTTTTAAATATTCCTAGAACATTTCAGGTATGTTTTCCCAGGTAGCAAAGGCACGTGAAAATGAGTTAGTAGTCTACTTGATAAAAATGAAGTAATTAATGCATAAATAAGTATTGTCCTATGAATTTGTTTGTTAGCCATCCGTATATCTAATTAATTATCTAATATTGTTTACCATCACTCCAATTTTTTTCTCAAATTATATTGTGTTAAATTATTAAATTCATTTTATTTTACTTACCTTTACCAATTGCCGTTGGCAGGGGTCGAACCGCTGCGCGTCCAACCTTCTGATTTGGAAGTCAACGGTTTAACTCACTCGGCCACTGAAGTTACACATGCTAGTACCTACTTAAAGACTATAATTATAGTTGAAATCTGAAACAAAATTTTTTTCTGATCTCAAATTTGATTAGCGTTGGGGGAAGTCGGGAGTCAACTGTTTTAAGATTTTATAGTTGAGGTATTTATACAAACCTAGGAAACGTGTTGGAGAAAAAAACGGTAACGATATAATATTGTTATCTACAATATTAAATGGTCTAAACAGACCTAAAATTGGAAAAAATATGTTCGTATATCGGTTTTATAAGCAATTATTATCCTTAAAAAAACAAAATTTTTTTCGCAATTATTTTAACAAAAAAAAAACGGGCTGAGCAGGGGTCGAACTGCCGACCTCGTGACTTGTAACAACAACAACAATAACAATTTATTAAACATTTTTATATACATTTATGCTCCTCGCCGGAGAACGCCTTAACTCATTCGACCACTAACTTCTTGAAAATATTTATTTAAAGACTATAGTTGGAACACGCAACGGCTAGATTTTGCTTTTTAATACATTTTAATCTAATTTTATTATTAAAAGAGCTCGATATCTGCACAAATAAATTGTCGAATCTTTGCAAACTCTTTCGAATATAAATTATTTTGGATATAATAATTAGTAGTGTATTATAGTCATTATTCTTTTCGTAGTTGTTCATGATCCTCTTATAGTCGTAGAAGTTTTTATTACAAAAAAAAGACATAAATTAAGGTATCATTATTTCTGAGAAACAAATAGGTACTTAAATAAATATTTGTATTTAGTATACCAAAATAATTATAATAATAGTTCAAAATAATAACCATTGTTATAAAGGTATCGCATACAAATTTTTTGTGGAACGTACCACGAACGTTCTTTTAAAATATTATAAAAATATTTGATCAAAAATGTTTCATGAATATTCCAAACTAGATAAAAATATTTATGGAGGTTCTAGGAATATTTCAGGTAAACATTCTGTTTACAGAATATTGTCACTTAATGAGAACATTCTGAAAATATTCTGTGCTGTGTGGGTATTACACCTACATAGGAATGTACGTAAATGAATAAAGGCAGTTGTCAACCAGAGTCCGATGTGATTGTATCATTTCATAACCTGTTCCTTGATCTGTGCTGAAGACACAACACAACATGGCGCTGCGAACAAAAAGTGAAATAAAAATCCAGAATCATCGGCAAATATATAAAGTACAATACGAAGTAGTACTTAGAATACAAAAGAAGTATTCATATAGATTTTGAAAAGATATTTATTTATCGCCGCAGGATTTCGTTAAAATAAAATTTATATCCTAACCTCAAATACCACGTGCCACTTGAGGAAAGATGGATTTTAGATGCGAATTTAGAGCAGTCCCACCGATGAAAATGAGTGGCAATCTAGCTGAGAATTGGAAATTTTGGCGACAAAGATTTGAGATGTATCTGAAAGCAACGGAGATATCGAAAAAAGATGAAGGTACTCAGTGTGCACAGTTGTTAACGCTGATTGGGGAAGAAGGAATAAGAATTTTTAACACGTTTGAATTCACGGAGCAAGAAAAAGAGAAAATCAAAATTTTACTGAAGAAATTCGAGGATCATTTTCGTCCAAGAAGCCACTTGACCTATGAGAGACACAAATTTCTAACGCATAAACAGACAGATCAAAGTATAGAACAGTATATCACAGAATTAAAAAATTTATCACTCTCATGTGAACTGGGTGACTTACGGGATAACCTAGTAAAAGACGTGCTCATATGTGGCATTCGGTCACATGAAATTAGAAAGTAACTGCTTCAGGATGATCACAAAAAACTGGAAGATGCAGTAAAAACATGCTTCACCGCAGTAAGTGTTAAAGAAAAAAATCATGAAATTACGAATGGAAATGGCCAAGGAGAAAATTCCCTAAACATTGACGGAATCAGAAGAAAACGAGGGTATCAGCAATTTGGTAGGACAGGACGTGCCAGAGGAAATCAGAGTCGAGGAGCTATGAGCAATCGAAGCGATCAACGAGTGTGCCAGAAGTGTTCGTATCGGCACGACCCCGGCAAATGTCCTGCATTTAATAAAACCTGTGGAAATTGTGGTAAACAGAATCATTTTGCAAAAATGTGTAGACAGAAAAAACTACAAGTAAGAAATAAAAATATTCACTTACTAAATAATGTAAAGGAAATAAATAGTAATTACGATAATCGTAATAGTAATAATGTTAACTTAGATAATAATAATTATAACAACGAAAATATTTCTAATCTTGATAATCTTAATAACAGAGATTTCATTTTCATAGATACCATCTTAGATTCCATAAATGCAATGTCAGAGGATACATGGGTTGCTGGATTAGAGATCAATAATCATATCATCGAATTCAAGTTAGATACTGGAGCGATGGCGAATGTTATCCCTGTCACAACTCTAAGGTCTGTAGGATTTGATTGTTCACAGTTAAAAAAGCCATATATTAAATTAAGTTCCTATACTCAGGACACTCTGCCTGTTATTGGAGAATGTTTTTTGTCATGTAAGTATAAAAATAAAGAAAAAAATCTTTTGTTTTATGTAGTTCAGAATGAAAATTTTCCAATTTTGGGACTGAAATCTTGCCTTGAATTTGATTTAATAAAAAGAGTTGAAAATATTGAAAACACAACTCAGGAAAAAACAGAAGTTTTATTAAGCAGATATGAGCGTTTGTTTCATGGTATAGGATGTTTAAAAAAGCCATACCATATAGAATTAAAAGAAAATATTGAACCAAAAGTAAATCCAGTGCGAAAAGTTCCTTTTGCCATTAGAGACAAACTTAAATTAGTACTAGACGAGTTAGAAAAAGAATGTATTATTGAAAAAGCAACGGATGGGGCTGATTGGGTAAATCCCACCGTTTTAGTTCGGAAACCTAACGGGGATATTAGAATTTGTTTGGATCCGAAAGACTTAAACATGTCTATTAAACGCCATTATTTTAAATTGCCCACCATTGAGGAATTAACAGAAAAGTTAGCTGGTTGTAAATATTTTAACACGTTAGATGCTAGGCAAGGGTTTTGGCAAATTAGATTAGACGATGAAAGCTCTCGTCTTTGTACTTTTGGAACTATTTTTGGGAGATATAGATTCAAAAGACTTCCGTATGGGTTAGCCAGTGCTCCTGAAGTGTTTCAGGAAAGAATGAGCGAAATATTTGCATACATAGATTCGAAAAAAAATCATACAAAAATTCTAGAAAAAGTATTAAATAGAGCATCCCAACACAATTTAAGGTTCAACAAAGATAAATGTAAATTTGCTGTTAGCGAGGTAAATTATATGGGTTTCAAAATAACCGCAGAAGGCCTTAAGCCAGATGAAAATAAAATAGATGCCATAAAAAACATGCCATCACCTAAATGTGTTAAAGATGTCCAAAGATGTCGGCAAATTTGTTAATAATTTGTCCGAAAAGACAGCTCCGCTCAGGGCGTTAATAAAAAAGGATTCAACTTTTATTTGGCAAGACCACCAAGAAAAATGTTTCCAAAATCTAAAGCATATGTTATGTAAAAACCCATGTTTAAAATTTTTTGATATTAATGAGCCAACTACCATCTCCGTTGACAGTTCTCAGAGTGGTTTGGGCGCGGTATTAATTCAAAATGGAATGCCTTGTGCCCACGCTTCTCGAGCTCTCACAGAAACACAGACACGTTATAGCCAGATAGAAAAAGAAATGCTCGCGGTTTTGGTAGGTTTTATTCACAGTACGTTTTTGGAAAACATTTTACAGTTGAGACAGACCATAAACCACTGCTCCAAATTATGAAAAAGTCGATACTCTTGCCCTGCTAGATTACAACGTATGTTGCTCCAGTTGCGCAAATATAATTTTGAGTTAATTTTTAGGCCAGGTAAAAAACTAATACTAGCAGATACCTTGTCCAGGGCTTATATAAATCAACTGGTAGACGAAAACATCGACTTGGAGATTAACGCTCAGGTTTGCTTAATAAAAACACATCTGAATATTACGGATAAAAAACGTAAAAAACTTGTTGAAATGACTAATTCAGATGTTACCCTTAAAACTCTTAAAGAACACGTTAGAAAAGGCTGGCCCAACTCCAGTAAACAAGTTCCTGATAACATAAGATTTTTCTTCAAATTTAGACATGAAATAACAGAAGCAGAGGGACTTGTGTATAGAGATCAAAAAGTTATTATCCCTGAAGGATTTAGAAAAGAAATTTTTTCTAAACTTCATTACGAGCATTTAGGCATAAAAAAATCTATAGAAAAAGCGAATCTGTCATTTTACTGGCTAGGCATGAACAAGCAGATCGCAGACGGAGTTTTGGCATGTGACATTTGTCAATCGCTCCAGAAATCTCAACCACCGGAATGATTTCACATAATATAGTAAAAAGACCTTGATATAAGGTAGCATGTGATATCTTCCATCTTTTTAATGAGTCATATTTGTTGCTAGTAGATTACTACTCAAAATTTGTCGAAATAGTAAATTTAAAACATGACTTATCAAGTGAAAACGTAATCTTAGCCTTAAAAGAAATTTTTTCCAGACAGGGTATACCTTTTATTGTATGTTCCGATCAGGGTCCAGAGTTTAGTAGCAAAAAATTTAAAGAGTTTTCCCAAGAGTGGGATTTCCAACACGTAATGTCCAGTCCTCGTTATCCTCAGTCGAACGGACAGGTAGAAAGTACTATACAAACCATTAAGAATTTATTAAGAAAATGTATCCTAGATAATAAGGATCCATTTTTAGCACTATTAAATTTTAGAAATACGCCTGTAGATGGTGCAAACACCCCTGTAAATATATTGCAAAAAAGAAATCTACGAGATCTTTTACCAAAAACTAGTAAAGTTTCATTTGATAAACAAAAATATGACAATTTTCTGAACACGAGAAAAAGTAAACAGAAACTTTATTACGATAAGAAATGTAAAAATCTAAAACCATTAAAAAATAATTCCGTCGTATAGGTGCAAATGAAACCAGCAGATCCTTGGAAAAAAGGCAAAATTATAGAAAAAATAGGTATCAGATCTTATAGAATTCGAATGCAAAGTGGCTCACTCATTATAAGAAATAGACGGTTTATTAGATAAGCAAAAAATGATCAGTTTTTTTCAAACAAGGAAATTAATGTGACAAAGAAAAATAGAGAACAAAAGTTTGATAGAAATATTTCTCAATATGTTTATTTAGAAACAGTAAACCCAGAAAATGCCAACGAAGTTAACACTGAGGAAGCGAGGGAGGAAATTACGAACGTGGAACAGGACGAAAGTGTTGACACACATCAAACCAAAGATAACTGTGATAATAGTAATGTAGCTAATAGTAGTAGTGTTAGTTTAAATCATAACGAAGCTCTAAATGAGTCTAATTTAAATAACGAAGCCAGTTCGGCGAAAAATATAAATTACAAGCCGAAAAGGTAGAACTGTGGTTAAACCAAAAAAGTATGGTGATTATTTCACTAATTTAGAATTTCTTGACAACATTATGTAATTAAAAGCCATACAAATTGTAATAAAGAGAATTTTAAATAACTACAAGTACTTTCACACTATTACACAATTTTTATTACTTAGAAAGGAGAGGAAGGACAACATTGTTAGTCATAGTAATATTGTAATATAAGTTTTATACAAGTGAATGTTTAATGTAAAAATATTTGTAAATGTAATGTGTTAGTAATGTGTTATACAGATAAATGTTTTTTGTAAACTAAAAAAAAAAATAACTTATTTCCATAAAAAGGAAGATGTAGTGTAGAGTGTACAAGACACTGTTGTATGTATGGTTGCATATATTACACCTACATTGGAATGTACGTAAATGAATAAAGGCAGTTGTCAACCAGAGTCCGATGTGATTGTATCATTTCATAACCTGTTCCTTCCCACACAGCACAGAAATATTCTGAGAAGGTGCACAGAATGTTTGCTCGGAACGTTTCAATATTCTGAGAATATTCTCACAACGTGAAAATCATTACTATAAAATGTGCCATGCACATTACAAAGTGGAGTCTTTTAAATGTTCCTAGAACATTTCATGTATGTTTTCCCAGGTAGCAAAGGCATGTGAAAATGACGTGACTAGTTAGTAGTCTACTTGATAAAAATGAAATAATTAATGCATAAATAAGTATTGTACTATGAATTTGTTTGTTAGCCATCCGTATATTTTATTTAAATTAACATATCTAATTAATTATCTAATATTGTTTACCATCACTCCAATTTTTTTCTCACAACGGTTGCCTGCAAATTATATTGTATTAAATTATTAAATTCATTTTATTTTACTTACCTTTACCAATTGCCGTCGGCAGGGGCCGAACCGCTGCGCGTCCAACCTTCTGATTTGGAAGTCAACGATTTAACTCACTCAGCCACTGAAGTTACACATGCTAGTACCTACTAAAAAAAATTTTTCTGATCTTAAATTTGATGAGCGATGGGGGGAAGTCAGGAGTCAACTGTTTTAAGATTTTATAGTTGAGGTACTTATTACCCTTAAAAAAACAAATTTTTTTTTTCAATTATTTAAAAAAAAAAAAAAAACGGGCTGAGCAGGGGTCGAACTGCCGACCTCGTGACTTGTAGGACAACGCCTTAACTCATTCGACCACTAACTTCTTGAGAATATTTATTTAAAGACTTTATAGTTGGAACACGCAACGGCTAGATTTTGCTTTTCAATACATTTTAATCTAATTTTATTATTAAAAGAGCTCGATATCTGCACAAATAAATTGTCGAATCTTTGCAAACTGTTTCGAATATAAATTATTTTGGATATAATTGGTAATGTGTATTAGTCATTCTTTTCATAGTTGTTCATGATCCTCTTAGCCGTAGAAGTTTTTTATTACAAAAAAAGACATATAAATTAAGGTATCATTATTTCTGAGAAACAAATAGGTACTTAAATAAATATTTGTATTTAGTATACCAAAATAATAATAATAATAGTTAAAAATAATGACCACTGTTATAAAGGTATGGCATCAAAATTTTTCGTGGAACGTACCACGAACGTTCTTTTAAAATATTATAGAAATATTTGATCAAAAATGTTTCATGAATATTCCAAACTAGATAAAAATATTTATGGAGGTTCTAGGAATATTTCAGGTAAATATTCTGTTTATAGAATATTGTCACTTAATGAGAATATTCTGAAAATATTCTGTGCTGTGTGGGTTGATCTGTGCTGAAGACACAACACAACAGTTATTCCTCTGCACTCAAAAGATGCCTTGTGTTTCTTTGCCCTCTTATGCCTCTGTTTTGCTAAGCGAAACCATTCTGATGTTATCTGCTCTATTGTGTGTTGCATCACATATGAAATACTTGCAACAAAAACTTCTGAAACAATGATAGCAATAGCAAGATATTCATATAGTTATTGGTTAAAGTTCCTCACCTTTCTTTGCCACGATCACTTTCAGGTCAACGCATTAAATTATTCCAATAGCCCTTCCTGAGCGTTTCGTGGCACATTCGTTAGTAAATAAATTAGTATCCTGAGAATATTATCTCAAGAACTGCTTCTTTCCACTCTTTCTGGAATCAATATAATAATAATGTATATTTTTTTAATAATAATACCGTCAAATATAGGTAGGTAGTTTAGTTCAGAAAACTTCAGTTATAATATTACATAAGAACATTGAAAATGAAAATTGTGATGGTTACTTCAAAAGTACCTAATTTAATATGTCGTTTATTAACTGAATATGGAATACTTTAGAGAAAAACTGCTTTTAATGGTAAAAATATCATTTTCAGTTCAATTAAATATCATTTTCAGGAAAATTATGATTGACATTAATTATCTACATTTTCAATTAAATTTCTATACACTGATGATTCGTGACAGGATAAATGACTAAGTGACTTTACCTTTTTTAATTTTTCAACAATTATTTTGTTAAATATCTTTTCTTTCCATATTTTGATTTTGAGGTTAGAATTGAAAAAGTCATATTTGTATTTGATAGACATAAAAATTATAATATATTTTATATACCTGCGCTTATCCTAAATGCACACTTTACACCAATATTAACTAAATATAAATCAAAGAGCACAAGACAACTGTAGTTTCTACACAACGATCCTGGGCATAGATTAAAGAATATTATATATGATATAGATAGGCAACTCTCAGGGATTTTTTAAACAGCAAAACTTACGTCGTGGGTAGCGCTGTATTCCGGTCTTTTTGATACAGGCGGGATTGGCATAGGCGGGAATTTTAAATGATTTTCAAACAAATGCTTAGGCCATCATTAGACTACAAAAGTTCTTTGACAAAGATTTTTTATAAAAGATATTTTATGATATAAAATATCTATCAAATTACTCATAAAATATCTTTTATAAAAGATCTTTGTCAAAGAACTTTTATAGTCTAACAGTGGCCTTAAAATTAAATAAGTCATTTCAAAACTAGAAATTGATCATTTATTAATTTAACGGAAAATCATTACAATAAATACAATAATATTTAAAAATACATTTAAAAAGTAACTAAGTAAAATTATTACAAAAGTATTAAGATGTTGAAACTGCGTTGAAATAAATAAAATGTTAAAGTAACTAATGTACCAAAATACCTGTAATAAAGTTAAATAATAGCGGGTTTATACGTGCATGGATTTAGTGGCGCCAGTAGATATTGGCACGCCAGTAAAAAAATATTGCGCGTATAAACAGTTACTGGCGAGCATGCATCAATGCATGCAAGGTAAAAGCTTGCTCGCCAGTAACTGTTTATATGTGTAATATTTTTTTACTAGCGAGCCAATATCTACTG